>JAECWM010000263.1:620000-1172671 GCA_018150695.1 Drosophila oshimai
AATTTTTCCCCGTCCTAATGGAAAACGGAAATGAAGTCCGTGAATATGCAAGTTGTGGGCTTATGTTAGCAGGCGAGTTTGCCAAGGTTGTGATTCGGTTAAGACTATGGTACACAGCTTAGAAAGTTTATGAAAACTAAAGTCAATCTTCTGGGGGATAGGATTGAATACAGATTTCTGCCCCATTACAAGAAAAGTTTGTTTTGTGATTGGTTGTGGATAACGGATAAAGTTGGGAAAAAGTATAGATAACAAATTGGAAAATAAGTACATATTTGATTAATCAATGTGGAACTATAGATACAACTTTTACTTAGTTAACTTTATTATTCTTGTTGGTATAATTTTATTTAGAATTTATTTTCAACTTTAGTGAAACCAAATACTTTAGTAATTATTTTTATAATAAGATACATTTTCAATACTTTTACAAAACCCAAAAAATTTCAAATTTTCTTATGAAATTTGGGAAATTTTGGAACTTTGAAAATAAGCCTTAACATTTAATTCAGTGCAGTCTGAAAGATATTTTGAAATTCGGAAGCCTTCAAACTCAATCCCTTTAGATTAATGTTGACGAAACAAATTAACACTTAAGACTTTTCGCAACCTGTCTTAGGCGTTAATTGGCTAAGGTGAACAAAAAAGACCTAAAAATTAGGTCCACTTTCTATAGAAGGCAAAGCAACCGACTTGAAAGAGTTAAATCAAAACTTTTCCAACTTTTGAGTGAAATAACTTGATTATGTGGAGCAAAGTTACATTAAAAGTTTTTCCACAGCCAGTGAACCAGGAAAACGAAATTATCTAGTGCACTGCGAATGCCTCTATTGAATTACGTATACGCAGCGTTGTCTGGATAGAATGTAATGTGAGTGCCAGGGCGCTAATTTGATGCCAGCCCAGGGTAAACACATCCTGTCCAAAGCGGTGTCTGTGTCTGTCATGTTAATAGCTATTCCTCCACCCTGTTTAGCCGCTCGACTTCCAGCAGGCCCATTAAAGGTCTCTAAACTCATATGCATTTGTCTCACGTGTCGGCATCCCGTTTATTGCCAATCTGATGAGTAACTAGGGGTATGAAATGCGAGGGGGCCGTCAAAGCCACGTTTGGTCCTCATTAATTTCCATCGTGTAGGTTTTTAATGAAGATGCGTGCCTGCCACATCAAAATAAGAGGGGGAGAGGACTTCACTTCCGTCCGGAATAATTTATGCTAAGCCAAAAAGTTAACCCGCCGCTTGTTAACCGTATTATGCCCGGAGCTTCATCCTTGTGTCCATGAAAAATAACCCCGCAAATACAAGCGCCCATCTCCCTTAGGTGGGCTAAACTTTTTGTGAAATTTTAAGCAGTTGACTTATTTCAATTATGAATAATTAGCGGGGCAAGTATGTAAATTTGAATTTGAGAGCGAGCACGATTCTGCAGTAATTTAAAGGCCATGAAGTGGGTGTTTATTTAAATTGCAAATAGAAAAGTTGTGAGAAACAGATTAAGGGCTTAAAGAAGGGTGTTAATTAAAAACTGACTCTTATAATCTGCAAATAAATATATTTGATGACTATTAGTAACTTTTGTTGAATAGGGAAATTACTACAATTTCAAGGTATTTTATTTAAATTTTATGTCTATTAATATTAGTTCATAATAAAGTAGTGAGACTATTTAAGAAGACAGAATCTTAATTAATTAAATATGTATTTTTAAGTTACGAATTTAAACTCTTTAATTACATTTTCTTAAATCTAAAAACGATAGCATTTATACTTAAACTGCCTTCTTTGCATATTATTAGCATGCCAAAGGTTCTTAAAATCTTCTTCTTAGTGAAAATGATGCCTCGACGATTGAAGTTCTTAAGAGCAATTCAACATATTAAACCTTAAACCCAATTCAATGACTTAAAAAAAAAACCAAGCAAAGTAAAATGATTTTTGTTAACCAAAGACAACTAAATAAAAAAACCAAAGCCAAATCTCTAGACCAAATAGCTTCACAAAAAAGCCTTGTGAAACCAAAAATAAAAGGGAAAGTCCCCCGAAGGACGTTTAAGCGGCTTGACTTGAATTACATTTTTCATTCACCGTACGCACTGAAATGAAATTAAATGTTTAAGCAGGGCGAGAAAAAGACAAACAGACGCTGGCAAATAAATAAACAAACAAACACACTTCTATTAGGGCAAGGGACCCACACTGAGACCAACTAATCACCGTTGACAGTAAAACGAATGAAACACACACTGAACTGGACATAGGATAAAATCCTAGTGGGACAGGACATTAGGGAGGAAAAAGAAAAAGACCACCATAGAAAACTGGATTTTACGGCATGCGATATCTTTGTTTTCTTTTCAGCATTTTATTTCCCTTTTAATTTAAGTTGATGCGCAAAAGTGCAAATAAAGGAAAAGATTTATAAACAGAGTGGAGCGCCTTTTTCCAGCCAAGTGAAATATTTACACAACCAAAAACAACGAGAACTAAAACCGCCATCGCACATGAGCCAAAAAAAAGCTTTTCTCGACAAAAAAAAGCCAACTAAACAATTGGCTAGTTTTTGCATTTTTAGGAAAAAAAAGCCCTGTTCCTATTTCTGTTAGCCACAACAAACAAGGACCGCAAATGTCCTAGAAAATGTGTTAAAAGCAAATGTATTTTGGGCAGGCCTACAACTTTAAATGAAAATTCGAGCTTTAAGTAAAATTTAGGTAGATGGAAAAACCAAAATATTTTCCTCTGCTGTCCACGTTTGAACTTAATTTGATAGAGATTGCCATCCCAATTTATTTAATGAAGCCGAGGGCGAAACATTGTAATTTTCCTGACGAGCAGTAAAATTTCCAGAGTAAACAGACCTTTGCCACTTTCGTCCTGTGAAGCTATAAATAGTTTTGAGGGGTTCCTTTGCCACAAAATTCCTTTTATCCGGTTTACGTAAACCGCCCAGAATGCGTAGCTTGAAAATGTATAATGAGCCAACATATGTTAAGCCCGAAAAGTACCAACCTAAAAAGGGAAGGCCAAAACAAAAACCAAAATGAAATCCAACCGGAAAAAAAGACCAGTGCAAACAAAACAAATTTTTTCACCCTCAGGCAGCATATTTAAAAATGACAAGCAAAAAAAAAAAATAAAGGAAGTTTACCCAAAGCTGCTCGTCACTCTGTTTGTGTGTGAAATGCGGGAGGGAAAATGTGAAAAAGCGAGAGCAGCTAATAATATTTATGGGCGCTCATTTTAATGCCAACTGTCAACGCGAAAATAATGTGTCTCTACACATATGAGGATTCCATCCGAAGTGCGAGGAAAAAAGCAGGAAAATCTCCTGGAAAGCGGCTTAGAGGAAAGTGGGTGGAAATGAATATCCTTGTTGTGTTTAATTTGTAATAAAAATAAAGTGCACATTTGTGAGGCAAAACATGTAAAGTTAAGCCCAGTAAACTTTTTTTTAAGTAAACCTGTTCTTTAGTGTCATTTCTCTAAGTGAAAAGCGGAAAGAATTTTGATAAACGTTAACGAAATATCCATTATGGATAATGATGAGAGTTCTGCACATCAAGATAAGTGCAGATTTTTTTTTTTATTTCAGCAAGAAATTCAATAAAAGCTAGAATTGTTTTAAGTGCTTCAAAACATTTAAATAGAATTTAAAATTAAATTAAAATTAATTTAAATAATCAACGTTTCTTAATAAACTAAGGTCAATATTATCTTTTGATTCTATAATCTTACCGTAACATGCGTACTCACATTTAACTTACTTTGTCTCTCATTTTGTTTGTTTTACTTTCATAAACTTTGCATAAAGATAACAAATTTAAAAGGTTAACAAAGATTTTTCAGACGCTTTAAATTAAATTTCATACAAAATGTAAATAAAGAGAAGAGAACATCGGCATTGAACCAAGGCAGCAACAATTTAAATTCAATTTCTGTAAAGGAGGAATATAAGTGTAATTGGGATTTAAATGAGGTAATCTTTTAGGCATTTTTCTCAGGTGCTGCAATTTTCCTTTCTGGCGTTTGGGCGCTTATTTAGGGTCCTTCTTTTGCTTGTCACATTTGGCTGGGAATTAAATTGGACAACATTCAAGGAATTTTAAATTGAATTGAAGTCAAGAGGTCATTCGAATTTAGCTCTCAAATTTAATTAAAATTGTTTCACTGGCATCTGCTAAGTGGTTTTAATTTGATTAAATAAACTTTGCGGCTTTCGCTTTTCTCTAACTGTTTGTGTTTCGGATTTTTCCCATGGTCCTGCGAAGAAGGAAAACACAAAAATGAATAAACCTGACTCGGCGCAAGGATACAAGTTTTTCGTTTGACAATTCAAGGAGTCAAATGGTGATGGTTGCCAAGGTCGCCCAAGGCTGCGACAATTTCATTTTTCCTTCCTATTCTTTTTATTGATAGAAAGATACATGTAACCCACAAAGTTGGCTCAAAACCACAAGCCTGTCTCAAAGCTTCCATCGAAAAGGATTTCAAAAAGTTATCGTTTCGCATTGCGTACTTACATATGTGGCTCTGTGTGTTTCGCATGTTTAATCAGGCAAGAACCACAACCAAATAGGCAAATTGTTTGCAAATAAACAAGTCAGAAAAGTTTACGAGAACCGTCGAATTGCCAACGTGCAAACGAGGGTTTTCCCTCTTTGATGGCTTTTGTCTGTGAGAAAACATTGTCAGTATAGAGAAATACGTTTTCATTTAGTATTAAATTCTTGCTGTGAGCTTAAAACATTTCCGATTATAGGGTTTCGTTTTAAAATTAAAAATGCTATGAGTAGTTTACAAATTGGATTGGTTTTTTGTAAACAATAATTTATTTACTTATTATTTTATCTTTGTTTTAAGGTTGTAGAAAATGTTCAAATTAAATTATAAACGCTCAATATAAACTACATCTTAAAGTTATTGGGGACCTAGTGCTGGCTATAAATTTAGTACCCCAAAATCTTTTCGCAAATATGTTAACAATAATTAATTATAATTAAAACAATTTTTTCAACTTTAAATTAATTCATTTAAATTTTGTAGGAATATGTTTTAAAAGACAACAACAAAAATAGTAAATAAAAAGATAATATTTTGTAAAATATAATGCATTTATGAATAAAGTTATACCTTACGATTTTTCTTTTAACATAAAAAATTGTTTTTCCCTTAAAGTGTATGAATGCAATAATAATTTTTATTGTGCGCGAAAACATTTGAAGTACAATTGACATTTGTTTTGTTGTTGCTCCCAATGGGATCAATTACTTGTCTCCCATTTTCTCATTATGGACCATAAATAAGTCACTGAAATTCCGACTGACTGAGCCATAATATTTAATGCGATGACGAAGAATAAGGACGAAGTCAGAGGGAGCCATAACTGTCCGCCTTTGTGAGTTGCTATGACGAGTAAGATGAAAGGTTTATATTTGTTTACAAAGTCACAGCCCAGCAATTGATGCGTTAACCCCAATTTGATTTGTCTCATTGTCAAATGCTCCACAGATTTTCAAGTGCCATCTGCCCCAAGATCCCCTTCATTTAAGCTGGCCAGATTACTGTTCATTAACATACTAAAGGCCCTCTAGGAGTTGTCAGTCAACAGAATCTGAGCAAACAATAACAATACCGAACCGTCTGAGTGCCAAACAATGGTCGATGTGTGTTTGGGCCCGCTCAAACACAAACAAGTAAATAAATATGCTTTAGTTCAGCATAAATAACCCACGGTTTCGGGGATGCTTGTGCCACTGCAGATGTTGACCCACATTCCCACAAATGGGAGACAGATTATTAGATACCGTGAGGGAGGTCCTTTTTTCTAGCTTAAAGTGCTGAGCAAAGATGGGGGCAAACAATCGCCCAAGGAACTCTTGATGTGTTGAAGGATATGCGTTAAAGCAGTTGGACTCTTTTTTGTGCTGCTCTTTAATTGAAGTAGGAAGTTTAAGGATATTTAAAAAAAAGCTAATGGTGAAATTATAAAAAAACAAGTTAAAACCAAAAATGTATTTAAATTTATAATTTATAAAAATAAATCGATGTTAAAACCTTTTTACACAGAAATTTTAAACCAAACATTTATTTTAATTTACCTTAATTAAAGGTATCGAAAACAGAGAAAACAAAAAACATAAATGACAACGTATTTACTGTCCACTCTGGGAATTAAATTAACGTACAATTGGCAACAGAACAAACAACTTAAAACTTTAATCAATTTCAACAAAAAATGCGACGCAATAAATATTCCACATTGCAATAAATTAACTGCAACCGCATAAATCATAACAACAATATTTTTACAACAACATTTATTTTTAATTAAAATGCTAATAAAAAGTTAAACCGCTTTTTCTTGAGAAAAAGTGAGAAAAATTTCCCAGAGCAAGTTTTTCACTTTGCATGCTGCGATGGCTGCAAACGAATTGATTTTCAATTTTTATGCTTGTCTAAACAGAAAATTTCTGCAGAGCCCAAAGAGAAGAAGCCGTTTTTTGGGGTGCTGGAAATTGCAATGCATTTATTATGAAAGAAAAAAAAAAGGGGAACAAGTTTGTGTCGTGGGGAGCCTATATGAGCTTATTTCAACCGTCAACATTGGGGTGTGCTCAAGAAATTGTTCATTCTGTCCCGTAAGTTAAATGCAAATATACACACAAAATTTACATATTTATTCGTTTATGAATTGGTTTTCGGGTGAAAAGCTTAGGGAAATCGCCGGGGCCCTACAAAATATACATATTTACTCTCCATTGAAAGGAAAAAAATCTTAAAATAAAACACTTTTCCATTTAGCGTAAAATTAAATTTAAATTGAAGACAGTTTTTTTTTGTTTTGTGTGCTTATTTATATTTTTCCCCGTATATTTCATTCTGTTCGCTGTGTTGACAGCCTGATTATGCATCATCATTCCACCATCTTTGTCAGCTCTCAACGCTTGCAAACTAACCACGACACGGAAATTGTCTTTGCTTGCCTCTTTATTAATTTAACTGATACAAAAATAAGAGAAAACAATGTTTTTTAAATATAAGGTTAAATCGGGAAACGGTAAAACTTTGAGTTAAAGTGAATTAAATTCATTACATAAACTGTTCTTAAATGTTGTATTTTTCTTCTTCATAAATAAAATATCCATTGAAGCTGAACATCCACACATGCTTGTTTCCACTTACGTGTTACTTAAATTTTCGATGAAGTAAGAAACATCGAAACGCCATTCGCATTAAAGCTTAATAACTACAAGGAAAAATTGAAAACTCGGCAATCCCCACACGCACTCGGAAAAGCTCTTCATAATTCACGTGAAGGGGCTGGCAGCAAAAGCCCCTTATAAATCCTTTTCCATTTTGGGGACACCAGAAAGTAATCACTTCCGCATCCTTGGGCATTCTTGTGGCAAGTCTAGAGCTTCTCGTGGGTTGACCTGCTTTTCAAGCAGATTTTTCAGAGGCAAAAGCGTAAAAAATTCGCAAATTTTAATTTTCAATAAAATATTTTTGATAAATGACCTGAGCGTCGCAGGAAGTCTCAATTTCTTCATGGCTAAGGTAACGCGCCTTGCAGAAGATGGATATCTTCCAACTAATCACTTAACGCCCGGATTTCATGGACTTCTGCGTCTGGACACATTAATCAGCTTATGGGAGATCAATCAAAGTTAAAGCTTACAGCTAAAACTCGAAAATAACTTTTTGCACCCATTAAACAAAATATTATATTAAGGAGCACACAGTAAAAAAGAATAATGAAATAAGGCAGTTTGCGTTGTTGTGATTTTTTGGCTTATTTATTTTAACCCTTTTAAGTCAATGAATAATATATATATTTATTTGCGATACTTGAAGAGTAAGCAAATACTGCAAATGTCTGTCTGTCCGTCTGTCCGTTCGTACAAACGTCGAGATCTCGGGAACTATGAGAGCTAGAACCACAAAATATTGCACACAGACTTCTAGTTCTTACTTCTTCTTATAGTCGGGAAATCCGACTATAGCGTCCTTTATTGTTTTGATTATTTTTATTACAAATGAATGTTCAAGAAGTATATATTTCTATTTTGCTTCTCTCAACATTTAATTTAACCGCAGAAAAACGTTGACCTAAGCGCGAGCTAAGTATAAGTAAGTTTTGCGCATCTCCAACAACTTGACAGCATTTTTCTTTTAGTTGTGACTTACGCCATTGTCTCACCGCTCAGCTGGGGCTCTCAGGTGCTGTGGTTGGGTTAATGACAATGTTATTTTCCACATCTCGCCTGTTTTGAGAGCTGCTTTCACAGCTTGCTCTTATCTTGCCCCTCAAAAAGTTTGTTAGTTTATCTGCAACTTTGGGTAAGCTCGTTTTGTGTACAGCTATTTGTCAACCAAGCAGCAGTTGCACTTAGGAAATGCGACAAATTCCATGGCAACGTGGCGGATGAGCAATGCTGGGAAAAAAGTGAACCACATGGCGAATGAGTGCTTATAGCAATCACTATCTTTGTTCTTCTTTTTTATCAGATTTTCCTCCATCGTAATTACTCATTTAACTTTTCTTTAACCTTCGATAAAGTCATTAAACCTTAATCCGCATTCTCTTTTTCTCATGCCCACCATAATAACCACAAACAATTAAAGTTGCTCCATCATTGTCTGGCCAAGAGAAGAAGGAATTCATAATAAAACAGTTCAAGCACCTTTCATCATCATGGTGGCTGTAGTTGGTAAAGAGGGTTGGGTTATCCTGCTAATGGCTTCGGGGTGATTCCCATTCAACACAATCAAGCATCAAGCCCGCGGGATGCCATCAATTGAGACATTTTCACTTTCATTCATCTCTGAGCGAGCCCGACTTCTGGCTAGATAAATTAGATTTGTGTGTTTTTGATGTAATTAATTTGCCTGACCCAAACGGCAGTCAAGCAAAGAAAATTCCACGCTTGACTTAATTTCACCTTAAATTCGTTAGTCTAACCAAAATTCAGCAAAAGATTCGACAATCAAACCCTTTTGTTTCGAGGAGCCAATTGAAGTCAACGGAAGTGCAGGCCCAAAAGTAGGCAATGTTCTTTTTTTTACTTCAGTTTTTCGTGTGTATTTGTAAGGGGCATGTCAAGTGGCCAACACATACACGAGGTCGAGGCAGGACCCCGGCCAATTAGCACAGGAACTGTCAGTTATGGCAAACTCTGAGGCACGTGCATTTGATGGCCAACGATAACCAGAAAAAACTTTGGCCAAGACATAAATCTTCGGTTCGGGGCCGAAAACAAGATAAAGAGGGGAGGGAAGGCCGTCAGCAACAGGCGCTACACGAACCGCAGTTGACAACCAGACGAGGATGATTCAAACATTTTGACAGATAACAGCAACCGCAATTCAGCTTGGCTCAACTTGTGGGCTACGCTTTTTTTTTTTTTATGTAATTTTAACATCGATTACACTTTTCCAGGAATCACACATTTTGTTTACGTCAAAGCGAGTTTTCCTGTGAACTGAAGTTTTCTTTCAAAATGCATTTACATTTTCTTGTTATTGCAATTTAAGCTTGTTTGCATTTTACGGGATCCCTGATTTCAGTTTAAAGTGAGTTTAATTTTTTGTATGAAATATGATCTTCTCTTTTAAGTTATCTATTTATTTTTATTTGCGATACTCGAAGAGTAAGCAAATACTGTAAACGATCAAATGTCTGTCTGTCCGTCCGTCCGTCCGTCCGTCCGTCCGCACAAACATCGAGATCTCGGGAACTATAAGAGCTAGAGCCACCAAATTTTGCACACAGACTTCAATAAGCAAGGCGCAGATCAAGTTTGTTTCAAAACCTGACCACGCCCCTTTTTACGCCCACAAACCGGAAAAAACTCTGTGGTGTCCACATTTTTAGTGCTAGAGAAAAGTGGCCCTTACAAATGTTGTTCGTATTGAAAATATCTACCCGAATATCTAAAAATTTTACAAATCAAGAAATTGTGTATACAAATGCGTTGAAAATTTGTATTGCGCTCAAAAGTAGGCAAATTTTTTTTTTAAAACTGATTGCGCATGAAAATAGGCTACACATTATTGAAGAGGGCTAGCTAGCTAGCTTAAAGAGGGCAATGAGTATCGCAAATCTTATAGTCGGGAAACCCGACTATAGCGTTCTTTCTTGTTAATGTTAGGTACTTATCTTAAGAATATTTAGATGCATTTTAGGGGTAGTCATGAAATGTACATATTAACCGCAATAAAGGCAAACTTAACGTTTCCCAAACATCTAAAATTTTGGTTTATATCATCACGGGCTGCTTTACTGCTTGCCTGTTGGCTTCGATAAGTCAATTAAACCTGACAGGATGAAGGATAGGTCTAAATGTGAATCACGGTCTACTCCTACCCCCATTCTCGTACATCTCCATTTATGAAACACCACCTACATACCGACTTAGCTCGCTGAGGCATACGAACAATATCATTGGGGAAAACATTCATCTCATTCCCACAAATCATTTACCGTGACGTAGTGGAATAGGAATTTACACAAAATATTGTGTGGATTTGGGGTTTGTATATGTAAGATATGTAATGCATCATCGGACTGGAAATTAATAAATATTTTAATTAAACGGGGCTATAGACACACGAAAATTGCAAAGTCTGCACGTGACTGGGCAAACATTTTCCATTTTTTTCCCCAAAAGCACACACACTTACACTCGAGGGAACGCAGTTAAAAAGCAATTGAAATGCTATTGAAACACGGCAGTTGAGATCTCCCAAGAGTTGGCTCTGACATTGCATTGACCTCTGTCAAATAGAAAATTCGTTAGAATCAATAATTAAGTGGAAAGAAGAAAGAAACACATATATATAAATGTAGCCAAAAAGAAGTCACAAATGACCAGTTCCTATTAATGAGCAAGGAAAATTGAGGCGATTGAAGAGCAAACACAATGAAGCGTGTTTTAGACGCCACGGACTTTGACAGGCTCCCGCCAAAAGAAAATGCTACAACCTCTCTGAATTTTCCCACCTCCTGGAATTTTCCGACTCCCCTGCAGACTGTGCCAAAGTCATGCCATAGACAAGTGGCAGGCGGAGAATATGAGCGAACAAGAAGTGCGAAACAATTGCGTGCTAAACGCCAAAAACGTCAAAGTAACACACAAAAATTGGAGCACTGGGGCAGTAAATGGGAAGATAAATGGCACAGGACAATAGTCAAAAGGGGAAATGGGACACCGAAGCTCGCGTCAAGGTGGCCCCATTTTTTTGGGTTGAAGGATTCCAAAAAAAATTGTCAATAGCTACTTCAAGACACAGATATATTCCCCTTGTGTATTAGTAAATCAATTTAAATCTATTGAGTAGTGTTATTTAAAAACCTAAAACACCTTTCAGTTTTGCCAAGATTGTACTGAAAATTTTATAAAGTGAGTACAACAATTAATAAAATCTAATTCCCGACAATCCCATTTCCGAAACTCAATAAATTTTTAAAACACTTTATCCTTACATTTCCACAACATTTTATAAAGAAACGTGATTTTAGTTTAGGTTTTTAGAAGTTTTTTTTTGTTATTATTCATAATTTTTGTGTTTTTTTTTTAGTTTTATTACAAATTGAAAATGTCCAGTATATGTATAGATAGGCCGAATGTTGGATGTGTTGTGGCAGATATACATATTCCTTATACAGTTTTCTAAATGTTATCGAGCTCCGTGACAGAGACGATAGTTTTTTTACAAATACGAGTAGTTGTATAAATATTTTATATTAAGCATCTAAAATATACAAAAAAGGAACAATTTATGATACCCATTGATCGTTTGATGGTGGTACTTCAAATGGGAACTCATAAGTTGATTTTATTCTTTTATTATAATAAATGTAAATCGATTTTTTTCATATTCTTGCACTTAACATTAAAGACAGGATCTTAAGAAATCAGAAAATAAAAATTAAAGAGAGAGTTTAAGTTTCGGTTTCGGTTGCTTTTTTTTTTCTACGGGAGGTACGCACTTTTTGGCAAATGTTTTAAGAACCCCCAGGCGGCTTAGATGTTTTTTTGCCGAGGGGCGTTCTTGCAGTTTTGAAAAAATTCAAACGTTGTTGTCGGATATTGAGACTTTGAAAAAAGGTCTAACACCTTTTGCTACTGATATACTCCAAAACTAGTTGTCGTTGTTTTGGGGCCCCTTGTGATGCATTCGTTGTTGTTTTTCAGGATGTTCTTGTTGTTGTTGGATAGTTCGTTGTTTCGTTCGTTTACAAAATCGAGCGGTGAGCTATAGAGGGGGGAAAAAGAAAATTCATCAACACAAGATTTCAAATTAATTCTTTATGAACATTTAGTTGTACCAGAAAGTACAGGACGTGCAGAAGTTTTATCAAATGTTGGCTACAAGTGTTAAATACAATTTGGTTATACCTTTGGGAGTTCTTAAGTTGGAGTAATCAGTATAGAATTGTGTTAAAAAATAAACAAAAAAACTGTTGACGATTTGGCAGAGAACCGACTTGTTAGTGTTGCATTTGCTTAAATTTTTTGTATGTATTTATTTCTATTTTTTTAATTGCACTTTAAAATGTGATATAAAAAAAAGACATCGTCTTTAATTAAAAGGAGCAATACATATCTAGTCTTTGAAGTCGACAAAAAATTTTAAGAAAACCAAAATCATCAATTTAGTTTTATTAATTTATTTTTGTAGTATTTTTTAGCACTTTCTTGATTAAAGTGTTATCGCAACTTAAGAACTCAACCATTCTTTACGTACATGTCTATAGACTGTTAAATACTCTACATGTTGGGGTCAGCTACTAATACAGGGTACTACAGGACTTATTTTTCAAAGGGGTTTAAGGTGAACACTACAAGTCAATTGTGTAGTTTCTACAATGAAAAAATTTATTTTTGTACATGCTTTTATTCTTTGACTTTTTCTTACCAATTTGCTTTTTTACATTTCGTTACATGTAATTTATGTAAAATTAAGTACAAAAAAATTACAGAATTGCTATATGAATATTATAGCGTCGCTTTGTTATTATAGCTAAACGATTGTTTGTGATATTGAATCTATATATTTTGTTTAAAATATATCCTCTGCCTCAGCTGTTTATGACAATTAAAATGTAAATAAAATAGAAATAATAAAGTTAAATATAAATAATATTAAAAAAGGGTATTGGGTAAAATACAATTTGTAAGAACCATGAAAGAAAATTAAATGCTTCGGCTCAAAATGGTTGCACAAATATAAATAAAACCTTGAAATCATCCTTATAAAATATAGAAGCTGCACTTATTTTTGATTCTTTTTAAGATTGTAATTTTACAACTATAAACACACCAACAAAGAGTTGTTAAAAAATATTTACATTTGATTTTAATAATTTTATAAATATTTCCATTATTTCCATAATTAACATAACTTCCATAATTTCCATTTAATATCTGATCATATTTAAAGCATTTATCGTAACCATTCTTCTTATTCAGATGCAAGTTTATTTCTCTCATGCTTCTATGGATAATTTCTAGATGCTTTCTAGGGAAGGGAATACCAATCGGAAAATATTTACAAACTGTGTATCTATATACAGAAGAGATCTTACCAAAAGTTAATTTACTTGCCCAATACCGAATAAGTTTCCCACAATTTATGAAATTTTTCTTTACCCACAATTGGTAAGACTCATATATATTTTAATAGGTATAAAAAGGATGTGAAGAACTTACGTGTCAAGGGTCTGGCTGGGTGCTTGGACCACAAGTAGCGGTTCTTCACCGGCGACAAGTACGAATCACGGGCCACGGGGCTCGAGGCACGGGGCACCGAGGTGGCACGGAAGGGCGTTAGGTCATCCACGTCCCACCAGAAGGGATCGCGCACGATCGAGGAGATCGGCAAGTTGGGGCTGGGGCTCAGCATGTCCCTGAACCGGTTGCGTGGGTGGAAGATTGGAAGTCCTATTTTGTTGGCATTTTCAGTAGCATAGTCATCAGAGATGGTCGTGTTTGGATGATTTCGTTTGCGTGTTGGTTTGTTGGGCGTTTTGTGGGGTGTTCAATCAAATGTTGTTGGGTTTCAATTGTTTTTGTTTGTATTGTTGTTGCAATGTATACAAGAAGAGCAGAAAGAAAATATTTTTTGTTTTTGCTATGCTTTTTAAACTAAAATAAAAATAAATCAAATAAAAAAAAAAACAACGCTTTAACAATCAACAATAATTTGATACTTTCCATGCGTTTGTTGGGGTTTCGTTGTGGAAAAAATACCAAAAGGACAAATGGCAGAGGGGGAAATGCATGGGAAAACATGATAAACGTAAGGAAAACAGATTGATAGAAAGAGGGTGACATGTGGAAAGATGGACAGGCGCTACAGTGAGCACATCGATAAGCGAACCAGTGGGGATATGAAGGTGGGGTTCTGGTTTTTGATTTCATAATAAATTCAAACCGATTCAATGAAGCGTAAATGCCGTTGCAAAAATTATCAATTTAACTTTTCACTTAATTTTTATACTGTTGTAAATCGGATGTTAAAGATATCATTATTTTAACTTTTGTTTACGAGACTTAAGTATACTAAAACATGAATACTTGGGGTTTTTAAATTTTAATGACAATAATGGGTTTTAGAAATGTCTTTCCATTTCATTTGACAACTTTTTGTTTTAAAAAATTGTTTTATTTATCAACTTCTAACATTTTCTTATGCGCATCATTGAATGGGTTTGCATTTAAGGATTAAAAGCGCGGCGCTTACACTTCGGGCAACACTGTACTAATTTTGCTGATGCTGCTGGCAAACTCAAACTCAAAACACGACAAATACTCGTGCTGGCGAAGCCAAAGAGTGGAAATAATTTTGACAAATTATAAGGGCGTACGAGGAGCGAGGAGATCGGGCGGAAGGACGACTCGAACGCATCACGAAAAATATGGCAACAATTTTTCAACGCGTTCACCGCCACACATCATCATAACCATCAACTCCATCATCGTTTGTATCGCCATTCGAAAGGCAAAGGAAGCCGACAAAAAGTCACATAAAAATTTAACAATAACACGCCAATTTCGTCTTTTCTTGTATCAGGACAAATTTGGAAATTCTTTTTTTTTTGGTTTTTAGGTAGGGAAAGAAAAGGTGAAATTTTGATTTTTACCCTCAGCATCGTAGGCGACTTCGGTGGGGCGTGGTCCCCAGCGACCGGCTTTCACGGGAGTGGGACTTGGCGAGCCGGCGCGCTCGAAAACACCGAGGTGCCGACTGGGCGCATCAGCATCAACTGCCGCCGAATCGGCCTCGGCGATCGCGGGCAACTTACGTTCAAAGAGTTCGTCCAGCGGCTCCAGCGAGCTGGCGCGGAAGCTGGGCCTCGTGAACGGAGCCAGGCTGGTGGCGCGATCGAAGACCGAGGGTCCGCCGCGGGGCACGCTGCCCTCGCGGTTCCAGTACGACGGCGGTGGCACGTACGGCTCGCTGCCCGCACGGGTGCTGCGGGTGGGGCGGAACGGCGAGGCCGAGCGACGAGCTGAAACCAGAACGTATGGGGTCAAGTGAGTTACCAGGACAAATCAAAGGTCCCTATTGAGAAGCATGAAGGCTATCCAATTCAATCAATTCTAGAGTCTGATAATAAACCTATAAGTTAAACTTACCAAAGTCATTATAATTATAAAAACCTTCAGAATATGTTTAAATTGGATCAGGAATCTTTTACTTTTGTAGTTGTAAAAAAATATAAACAAATGGCAAAAGTAGCATTTGCTAACTTGATACTTTAATATGTTCTAAAAAAAGTATTGAACTATGGAAAATTAAACTTAATTGTGTCTTTTGTTCAGAGTAGTTAAACCAGCCTAAAGATAAAATTTATTTATAAATTCATAGGTTTCAGGGCTTTTTCAGAAATTTAGAGTGAAATTTATTCACATAACAGGCATTATCAACATTTTGCTCAGAAGTAACAGAGATAAGTGAACATTTGACTTGAATAAGTACTCATACAAAAAGGTCATTGCTTCTTTATAAAACTTGTCAGAAAAATGGCAAAGACACATGAATATTTAATAGTATTTAATGCAACTCCTGTGTTCTATACTCACACTCCTATTTTTGTCTCCTTAAGAAGTTTGTTTACTTTAAATGTATTTTTTTGTGTACAGCTAAGTTTGTTTAAAATATTTTCTCATAAAATACAGCGATTTCCAGGAATTCTCCCTCTAATCGCTTACTTACCAGCAGAAAAAGCATCACCAACCAACGATGTTCGAAAAATGTTTACAATTGAAAACAAACAACATACTAACAAAATACATAGTTCAAAATTACACAAAACTGTGGGCACGAAACACAAGTACAAAAATAGGAGTTCTGATTGGTATTCCTGCAGGGAATACTATGACTTTTCTGCCAGAGGACTTGAAACACATGTTTTCATTGGAGAGTTCGTTAAATATTTCATTTGAGCTTGTATAAATTTTTAGTTTTTAATAGTAATTTTTTTGAGTATTTTTGGCAGTATATATACAGGCACCGCACAGTGTAATGTGAATTTCTATGCTTTGATTTTAGTAGTGAAACGGGGGACTAGACGAAAGACAACAGCAAACTGGACAAGGTAACAACATTGACATATTAATATCGAAATGCGAATGAATGGTTAGAAAATAAAAGACCAAAGACCAAAAAGATAATTTCCTTAGCGATAGAAAGTTCCAAAACACAAGTTTTCTCGATTGGTTTTATATATGTTTTTTATTATTAAGTAAGGTTGGTTTCTTTAAATTAGCTGTAGGGCGGAAATAGTGTTCTTTGTTCGGGGATTGTTGCCAGTGGGCTACAGTGGGCTCGGATAGTTGATTTAGCAGCAAAAACTATGCTCTTTGGTACAGCAGCTGTTAGAAGAAAGGCTTAAGATTACGGGGGTATGAATGGGCTGTTTTTAGGAAGGAATGAATGGATGGGTTCGTTAAATATGTTTATTTTGATTTTAAATATATTTAATGACTAAAATTAAAATTAGATTTGCTTTATAAATGTTTTGTTGTTGGTTTTATTACTTTTGTTGTTGTTGATTTTGTATAAGTTAATAATTAAAATAAAGCATTTGTATATTTATAAATATATTATACAATGAAACATTTAACGAAATTTTCACTCGACTAGACTATTGCTGGGTTTCGGGGTTTTTCTTTACAGGCAGAAATTGTTTACAATTATTTTTCGTTTTTCCCTATGTTTTGTTTAAGTTTAACAGATTTGCATAAATTTACAAGAGTCATACTACGAGCTTAGCAAACAAAAGTAGTTGAGTTTTTCGTTTAACGCTCAGCGCTTCAAACTTTTATAGCTGCAAAATAAGGTTTAAACAAATAAGATTTTCGACAAAAATATAATCGTAACAAGATTGAGAGATGTCTGCAAAACTTGTTCTTTAGTGTTGGCTGAATTTGAAAAAAATTTCGTTGAGTTCGTTTTGGATGTTGGATTCAGATAATTTTTGCTATTTTTTGAGTTCGTGCTTACATTTTGTATATTAATTATAAAATTTCGATGTTGATGTTGTTGTGTTGTTTACTTTCCCTTTGCTGTTGATGTAGGTGTTGGATTTTTTGTTTCTGGTATTGTTTTTAGTAAATGTCTTTGATATCCTTACCCTTGTTGAGCTCAGCCAGCAGCTTATCCTCTGGCTCGTACTCCAGGGGCACCAGCGAGTTGGGCGTGAGTGGCTTGTCCCTCAAGTAGAGACCATAGCGAGATGGGTACCTAAACAGTTAAGGTGATCATAAGTAAGAGGTGACCATGAGTAAAGTATAAGTGGAAAACCAGGGACCAAGGACACCCACCTGCGCTCGATCTCCTGCATGCGCTTCAGATGATCATTCCAGGCCTTCTCTGCGTCATAGTTAGCTGGAACTGTGCACAAAAAAAAAATAATTTAAAAAAATATAAAAAAACCGTACCCTAAACTGGTTAGGCATTCCAATAAATAGCAATCAAATGAACTCAAAAACAAAAGCTTACAGAAAATGGTATCTTTAAAGCGTGGGCTCACAGGACGTATGCGCAATATTCGATACGTACGCAATCCCAGGAAGCAATATTATAATAGCGAAAGCAGAAAGAGAAAAGAGGGAATCGGGAAATCAGTAAAGCATATTAAAAAGCAATTTATAAAAAAATGAACAACGCCCAATGCAAGATGAAGTAAAAGCTGTGGTTAAGTGTTAAGTCGACTGGAGTTCATAGCAAACCCTTGATGGCCCGATGGATGGACTGATGAATGGATGCAACACCACAGAGAGAGCAACAGCAGTTTGTTTAAAGATTTTATTTCACACACAAAACACATACATATATATACAGATGTATATACTGGCTACCAAATAAATCATTTCTGATAACGATATTTAAACTAAAAGCTACACAAAATCCTTTTCACTAAATTTAAGTTGTCTTTTGCCTAGAGAGAACAACAAATATATATATAAATATATATAGAGAGAGTGCGCATAAAATATCAAAAATATATATATCGCTCGGATACATATGTGTATTTATTTTGACGACACACATTTATGTATATTCTGAAACATTTATGAAAGAGAGAGAAAGAAAAAAACAATTGGTTAGTCCAAAAAAAAAGCGAAAAGAAAACTATAATTTAGGCAAACGGGGTACCAGGTTGAAGGCGGAAAAAGGGGGGATGGATTGTTGTGTTTTTTTGCCAGTGTCTGAGTGTGTGGAAATTCGTAAATCGGAAAAGAGAACTTTGGTTTCCGCGCATCGAGGGCCGCCACAGTCATTTGATCCCAGAGCACGCACCAAAAATTGAGTCGAATATTCCTCTTATGTACCTGGTCTAATATATAGCACATATAGATATGCGTGTGTGTCTGTGTGTAGCCTATATTGTGTCTAAATTTTTTTCACTTTTGAGGTCTTTCGCCAAAATCAACACAAACGAGTCGAAGCGAAACTTTCATTGACGTAATAGTATTTTGGCGCTGGCAGTTTTATTTTTAAATGTATGAAATCATAGCGCGCACACCATCGAAAGTCATAAACGAAAAATCATAAAATGATGGCGGATTTGAGAAATTCAAGGTGTTGTCAAAAGCATTTGTAGCAGGCATTAGTGAAAATGCAGTTTTAGGATGATTGAAATGACTCGACTGATTGATTGATGGCGCGTCGAAGCGAAACAGAAAAGCTAAGAGAGTTTAGAACTTTCGGAATAACCGAAGCTTATATAACCTTGCAAATGCCAAGTAGGTGATTAAGTTAATTACTTTATCTTTGTATATTAGCAATTTTACTACTATTAATACTATACTATTAATTTGTTTTTGATTCATATCATAAAATTTATAAGCTCCTCTAATGTCACTCTTTTCAATACTTGTTTGCAAGGCTACACAAACCGGATGCACATAGAAATCAATTCTCAGCTGTGTGAAGAAGTTAGGCGGGAATCGGATGTAATCAATGGTATAAAGTGCAACTTACTTGTTCGGCTGTAGTGATGATCGTAGATGGCACGGGGCGAGTAGCCGTAGGTATCGCGGCTCACTGGCAGATATCTGTAGCCAGAGGACTGGACACGCTCGTTGGCGGTGGCTGGCTCGTCGTAAATGCTCCTGTAGGAGGGCGAGTCCAGGTAGGAGCTGTAGGGGCGAGAGGCCTTCGGGGTCTCGTGGGCACGGATATCCTCGGATCCTATAAATAGGGGTTTGGATAACCCAGCGTTAGTTCATTGCTTTTCAAATATTTCGGCTATTTTCACTATTTGGCTCAATGCCAGCGGGCCAAAAAAATTAAGTTGATTTCTATTCGGTGTCTATCATAGATGCCCCGCTATATGTGTATCCTATATTTTTGCTTTGTTTAAGGCCTGAGCACATATTTAACATTTTTTCTCTTTATATATGTATTTTTGGGATGGCGAAAAAGCTTTCCCAACTGAGCGTATCTAAGTATATAGCTCGCATGATATGACACCTGCCAAAATAAATGGACTGTACATATAGGCTAAGCTATTTGTGTTGCTCATTGCCCAAAGTTAAATAGTATATTTTTTGAATAACATTTGAGATTTTTAAATGAGCTCAAATTTGAAATAATTAATTAAGGTTTTTTTTAAATGAAGTAGATAACTTTTGTTATGCTTTCTTAAACAAGGTCAAAGTGTTTGATATATAATTAATTCTTTCTTTGTTACCAGTTAATCTTTTCAGGTTTAAAATACTAATATTTTTTCTTAATCGTTAACTGGATACCTACCCTTCAGGGACCTGATGTAGGACTGCCAGAATTTAGCCTTCTTGCTGGGGCTCTCATTGCGCCCAATCATTTCCAAATGGTTTTTGAACATTTTGATCGATTTGTTTTGTCCTGTTCACGAAAAAATCGTTGAACTCGTTCGCTGCAATAAAGTTGGGGAGAAAGTTGTCTTAGAAATATTCCAAAGTGATCCAATTTTTTTCTTAGTTTGTTTTATTTCCCGGGAAATGCCAAGCAGCACGCACGAATTCGAATCGGTTTTCTCTCGATTGATGGGATGTTTTCTCAGTTTAGTTTTTTACTTTTGCGCTGAAAGTCTCTCGGTTCGAAAATAAACAGACTGTGTTCCACTTTAGAGCTGTGCAAAGTTTATAAAATATATACATATATCTAATATAATACCACGATCAGACAACCGCAGCAACGGCAAGATCAATCTCACTAAAAATAAATATATTTCTGTTCAGTTTTGGGTTGTTTCGTGTACGGCTTCTTCTGGTTTGCTCAAATATAAAAATATTTTTATGTTGGTTAGGAAATTTCACACTTCTGCGTATGAGAACTAAGCAAAATCGTATAATTTAAGCGTCAGTGTGTGTTTGGGTAAGTGTGCGAGTGGGTGTATCTGTGTCTGTGTGTGGACGGCAGCTAAATTTGCTTTTATTTTTAAATGTCCTTGAGTTGAATTCGTTCTGTTATTCTGGCTTTCATCGGAATTTACTTCAGTGTTGAGTGCAAAGATTTGAAAAAAATGTTACTAAAAATTTTCAAAATATTAAAATGGCCGAAACAGTTTATTATATTTAATTAAATTTTATTTAAATTTAATTGAATGTTGTTTTCTTTTTAATTTTTCACTGCACAAACTTTTAAAAGTCTCCAACACTTTGGTATCAAATGTCATTGAATACGCTCTCTTATATAATCAATGTCTTTCTCCGTTGGAATTTCGGTTCATTCATAATTCAATCATATTTCTATAATTTGTCTTTTTTTCTTCACATTTTCTTATGATTATTTCACTTTATTTAATTCGATTTTCTTGGTTTTTATTTCGGTTATAATAATTTTTATTTCTTTACTATTTATTTGCATTTTTTTTGAGTATGTTTTGGGTTCGCTTACAATTTAAATTTACTCCTAAAAAATAGCGATCTATCCTCAACGAAGAATTTTTTCAAACTGCAAACCCCAAGAAAATTCGCCTCACCAATTTTACTCGTTTCAGAATTTTGCCATTCCGTTTCGGCCCCAAAAGCACGGCGCATTCCTTTACGGCGTAGGTTGCTCTATCCGTGAGTGAGATTGTTTGGGTGTCTGGGTGGCAAAGCTCCGGGAGATTGGTTATGGGAAAGCTTTCTGATAGATCGTGTGGTGGCACCCACTCATTGTTTGCAAGATTCAAAGCAAAAACGCGATGACGCTGGCGATGATCATAAAATGAAAGCCAGCTAATTTATCCCACGTATACGATCCTATATTTCTTTCAGAAAATCCCGTATCTTGTTTTACATTTTTCGTTTTTTTTCTTTTCTTGTTTTCCGTTATGTTTTTTATAATATTGATTTTTTTGCATTGCTCGATTGGCCAAAGGAAGTGCGTCAATTGTGGTATTGAATTGACCAATGAACTCTACGATCTGCATAATATATGTTGAACCATTAAACTCATAACAACAATGTGCATATTCTTTTAAACTTTATTAACAAAATATTGAAGGTATAAATTTAGCTGTTAAAGGCCATAGAAAATTGGTTTATGCCGCATTAAAATTCCTTTTATTTGTGTACTTTTTGTTTTGGTGTTTGGTCATTGGCTAAAATGTAGTTTCCTGATAATTTAAAAACCATTTCCAGCTACATGCCCACACAGATAAATAAACAAATTAGGCTAAGCTAACAAAAAACCGAAACTGCAAATACCTTTTCAAATAATTCATTAAGTTAATTTCATTTAAGTTAAACAAATCTAAAATAAATTTATTTTATATATTTTATTTTACAATATTTTAATCAAAAATACTATTAACCTTTGAAATTTATATAAAATAGTAAATATTTAATATTTACCTTTAGTTATGACTTGATATCAACATAAACGTTGTACCTACTCTTATTTATTTAAACTTTTCCTAAATTCGGATATAATGCATAAGCGTTGTACCTACTCTTATTTATTTAAACTTTTCCTAAATTCGGATATAATGCATAAGCTTAAAGGGTATTATTTTTACTCCCACGTGCTACCAAATGTTTAGAAATCCAAACACAATTTTTCCAGGGAAATTCCTCCGAAAATGTATAAACAAAGATGGGTAGAGCTTCCCCATCATATACTATTACATCGGACAGAGTTGAAGGGCACTGTATATTTATCTATTTATAGTCGTTATTTTCATGGAGATCAATTTGACCTTTTCAATCGTGCAGATCGCTTGCAGAGCTTCCCGACATGTGTTTTTGCTCCCACCAAATCAAGGCCAACAAAACTGCATTAATGTGTTCTTTTGACTTTGTTTGTTTACCTTATGTAAGATCAATTAGAAAATTGTACCCTTTAACAAATACTTTGAGCGTCATTTAAACTTGAACTTGACTTTCAATACCCGATTGTGGTTTGATGAACCAAAGCGAAAATCGAATTTAAATTGTAAAGAAACTCACGGGAAATTGGGAAATACCTGGCAAAGGTTTTTTGTTTGTACCAATCAGTGATTTCGGTGATGTGATTAAACTTTTACTTTCTGGCACACTTTTTTGGCTTCTCTGTTGGATCAATTGAGCAACTTTTTATTTCACTTTCGTTTTTGTCGAGTTTTCGAATTTAATTTTAGGTTTTTGGCTTTCCGATAGGTTTTCTTCTAATTCTTTGATGTTTGGCTGAAGGACACATACAAATTGGCTAGAGTTAATAAACCCAAAAACGGAAGTCTTTATTAATTGGGGAACAAAAATAGAAGTGAAAATACTTCCGAAAATAATTGCAAAATGCCTTTGTTAATATTTAATTTAATTACAAATTTTAACCAAGTTTCTTGAAGAAATACCACAAATAAATTATAAGACATCTAGAATAATGAGGTCAAAATATAAGCTCATTATTAAGCGGCACACATGCAAACAATGTCAAACAATTTGCTCGTCGCAAATTTGCCATATTTTATCATACTGTTTGTACAGAGCTCAATTATTATTTGCATTTAAATTCAACTGAGGGGGAAAGATTTGTGGTTGTCACAAAGTCAAACACTGTGTGACAAGAATTCCAAGAAATAATTTATTAACATTACTTATTACTCTTGCACTTGGTCTTTAATAAATCGCCTTCCCAATGTGAAGGTCAATCGTAATTTTCCCAAGTGAAATGAAATGAAACTAAACGAAAAACAAATTATAGAGATCCTACAATGTCAATGCGGCGTATGAGCAATTTGCTTTGGCCCACAAGCTCACAAAAACGAAAACAAGAATAAATAATATAAATATAATATTGAGTCATACCAAATTAGCAAAAATAAACATTTTCAGGCTTTTGTTTTATACTACTTAATTTTGAATTTGTTACTGATTTGTATGCTCTACTATATTTTAATTTTTTATATACAGCTGAGACTATGGAGATCGAGCCTTTAAAGTGAATTTAAGCTTAAAAATCAGACCTTAATATTTTTAAATACATACTTATCAAAATTTGGTTCATCTTCATTACAAACATGAATGTTTAGTTAGAGTTCCTCTTTTTCTCAACATATGTCATCTGGGGACTCATAAATAGAGCTTAATGGTCTTTAATGCCACATCGGAAAAGCTTTCTCTCACTCTATGCTGTCTAACCCCACAATATGAATAAAAATACACACATAATGTGGCACTAATACATAGTTTGGCCGATTCTATATATAACGATGTTTAACCTTAACATATAGCAGACACCTTCAAATGAATTTTTCTCTAAATATAAAAATAAATATGTGTACTCGATATATGCGTGTGAATGTAAGCGCTCGGCTGATTTTGCATCTCAAATCCGTATCTATAGCCTCTGGCCAGCTAGGGTCTGATCGAAAATACTCCCCAAACCGACATCGACCCACGCAAATGAACTTGAAAACTAATTGTTTCTGCAGCCACACAATTGCAGATTAAGAGGGGTGTACGGAGTCAAAGTATAGGCTTCATGTATAAAGAGATATGTGTACATATGGGTTTGCCTTCCATAAATTATTTGGCTTTCAGATACTACAGTATATGTTTATAATTTCACTAAAATTGAATGCCAGACAGATTTTTCTTTTGACTGGAAAATAGAAAATTCTGTTGGTTGCATTTTATTTTAAATTATTTAATGGCTTTTTCCATTCATCATCTTAAGCCTCAACGACCCTAGGGATAATGCAGTTAGGGCAAAAAAAATTAAAATCTATTTATATGTACATAATTTGCACAAATATAACCTTGAATACTGTCGCAAAGTCTGCTGGTGATGGATTGATGATGGCCAGACAAACTGGCAAAATAGGAAAATGTTTTAATATTTTTGTCAGCTTTTCTTGAGGCTTATATTGCTGCTGATACTTTTGGTACAACTTTTTCGTTGTTAAAATTATATGTTTTAGAGAGCCATTAACAGTTAGCAAATGACCACTTCCTCCAACTTGTTCTTCCCTTTTTCCGTGCAGTCACACGTTTATCAATAGCCTGCTGACGTCACAGAGATACATTTGGTACATCCTGTTTATTATTTTTTGACTTTAAGTGTATACAAAATAAACAAGAAAGAACGCTATAGTCGGGGTTCCCGACTATAAGATTTGCGATACTCATTTTCCCTTTTTAAAAAAACAAAACGAAAAAAAAACGATAGAGTCGCCACCTATGGGGCTAAAAAACAAAACGAAAAAAAAACGATAGAGTCGCCACCTATGGGGCTACATTAACTACATATGTATAAGGCATAGCAAAATGTTCTATAACTTCTTTATTATTTATTAGAGCACAAAATGGTTCGGAGTGTAGTAAGACAGTGCACATATCATTATATTTCTTTTTAAACCGTAACGATTGCATAAAAAATGAGGGCGCCACAGATTTTCGCGGTTTGTGGGCGGTAAAAGGGGCGTGGTCAAGTTTTGAAACAAACTTGATCTGCGCTTTGTTTCTAGAAGTCTGTGTGCAAAATTTGGTGGCTCTAGCTCTTATAGTTCCCGAGATCTCGATGTTTGTACGGACAGACGGACAGACGGACAGACGGACAGACGGACAGACAGACATTTGATCGTTTACAGTATTTGCTTACTCTTCGAGTATCGCAAATAAACATTCACACATATAGCCATTTATTCGGGCTCTGCATTCCATTCATGAAACGGAGGAGATGCGAAAGAGGTCATTTAATAGCCCCAAACAAATATGTAATAAAACAAAAAGTATATATACAATTATACAAAGTATATGAATAAAGATTACTCAAGTCTGTTCGGCCCACAGATGACAGCACAAATGTGGACAATGTTTTGATATGTTTGGCACAAGTGTTTCGCTATATAATCAATTTTTTTATGGGGGTGTCTCCTGCCCAATGCCAAAATATTAGAAGGTCGAAACCGAAAGTTTCATTAGTTTTTTGTACCCTGTTTTTTCTGCTGTTATCTCTGACAGTTGGTATTTTTTTTGGCTTTCCAATTTTTTAGCTTGTTCTTGTCTTGTTCTTTGGGTGTTTTTCCACATTTCTGTCTTTTTCGCTTAGTTTTTTCTGAGCTTTATAAGTTCACACATCATTTAATTTTATAAATATTTTTAAACAAGTTTTTTCTTGGTGCCACATTGTGCATATATATCACAAAGATTTATCTGAGCATTTATCTATGCATAAAAAGTAGGAAAGAAAATAGACAATATACAGGAAAATAGAAAACATAAAAATCAACTTGAGCGCGAAGTATATTGAAAGAGTTGACGTCAAGGGATACAGTTCTCTTTGTTTATTGGAAATTCTATATTTAATTTAATTTTGGGGAGCAAAACAAAAAAGGAAATTGTGGTTTTTGTTAAGAAAATGTTGTTTTCATTTAAATAGTAGAAAGGTAAAAATGTAAAAAAATATAATAATTTTTAAAACAATACAATTTTTAAAATGTATGTTTACAAAATGAAACTGTTAAAAAATACTTTGGCTTTTCATAACTTATTTACTTATGTAGCTGTAAAGAAAAACTTATTATGTTTTAAAGAACCTTAATACTGTTCCTAACTGTATTTTAGAGAAACATTTAAAACTTAATTTAAAAATGTAAATCTTTATATTTTTTCTGAACATTTTCCCAACAAACACTGCCATAAACCATACATTCTTAACAGTAATCAAACCTTAACTTAGCCCGTTCCCTCGGTTTTTAAATTCAAGTCATAAAGTCATAAAGTATGTGCAACAAATTCAAATAAATTGCCCAGATATGCATAAATTTATGATTTCAGTCCTGATTTGCCAACGGGAGATTTATGGGCAAAGGGATATTGGGCTGTGCTTAAAGCGCATAAAATGGCTTTTGTGACAACAAATGGCAATAGCAAATAAACAACGCGTACTTTGAATTATGGGTGCAAAGGGCACAAATGAGGGCTTGTACAAATTGCCACCTGCAGCTCATATCTGTGAATTGACTTGTGTGTATCCTTGGCTTATCCTGCAGCCATCCTGTAATTTGGACGCAATTGTTAGTTGGTTAGTTCGGTGTCTCATGCTTGAAAATTCCCAAAGGAGTGCAGCCAAGTGCACGACTCAGTTTCCAGTTGGCAAATTGGCTTAGTTGCCAATCTGAGACGAACATATGCGGATCGCATTCAAAGGAGGAAACATATGCCACCAAATCCCATTCATTTTCACCGAGCCGTCGAAGACCTCAAGGCGTGCAATTTATTCTTAGAAGCCATGGCCAGAGGCAGGTGCACCTATTTGAATGTGAATGCAATTCAATTAGCCCAGATTCAAAGGGGAGCGAATAAACAGCAATTGTCCTTGCCCTGCCTGTGAGTTGTGAATTGAGCACAACTCAATGGGACCCGGCTAAATTAAGAGCCCCTTAGGCCAGCGGAAATTAGCTCCGACTGGCCCAATGGTAATGAGCTGGGAAACACACAGATCCAACTCCTCTTCTTAGCCGTCATCTGAATAAAAAAATTAAAAATAAATAAATGCGTTTATTGTGAAGAAGGTTGCTGCATTTCCAGTGCGGCCTGTCATGTAATTACTACAACTAATTGAAAGTACTTCATGGCTTTTTCTTTGGCGCTGAAGTGGTTTTTCAGTCAAAGGGAAAACTTTTTAAAGAAGTGAGCGCATCAGAAAAGTGAACTAAATTCCTTTGGTCAAGGCAAACAAATTGTACTTGAATTTTCAACCTATAGTACAATGTATTTGCTAAATAAAAATAATTGAAGAAAATATTAATCGGATTGTGTGGGCTAAGTATTTTATAATTTATACATTTTTTAATTCATCCGCAAATTTCCTCAAATTTTTACATCAAACGTGCAATCATTGCGCGTCTCAGCCACGGAATATCATTTGTTGGTTTAGACCAATATTGAGGCGTTGAAAGCCATGGCGAGACACTTTCTTCCGCGGATTGACTCGTTGACACGCTGAATCAACAGAATGATTGGAAAACAATAATATTCCGACTGAAGTGAAGGCGCCGACTGTCTGGTCCATGGGAACCTAAGCAGGCACACATTTTTAAATGATTTTATGGTTGAAGTGGACCCACTGAAATTGGCACAGTTTTTCCGGCGACCCAAAACCAACTGGGCGTATGTGTAACGCAGAGTCACTCTGGAAATATTTTTGAAAACATTTGCAGCCATAAAGAAAAGTCATTAAAATAACTCTTGTCGGGAATATATGTCAAGGATTTTGGAATTTATGTTTAATTTATGAGGCCGCTTTAATTGGCCATTCACTTATAAGCTGTACAAAGTAATTTCCGGTAAATTTAATTAAGATAAATCTATTAGCAGTGTCAATCAATTGATTCCGGTCTCGATTAACAGGTCCAGCCATCAATGTCAGCCAAGTAAGGAGTAAGGAAGTGACTCCCCCTGCCCCAAGATGTACGGACTGCTCTTGGAGAATCTCTCCGAGTACATAAAGTCTGTGTATGGCGAGGAGAAGTGGGAGGACATTCGTCGACAGGCTGGCATAGACTCGCCCTCGTTTAGTGTCCATCAGGTCTATCCAGAGAACCTGCTCCAGAAGTTGGCCAAAAAGGCCCAACAGGTGGGTGCCATAAGAACAATTTATAAGCAAATTGAACAGTTAATTTTTGTAATTTTATATACTTTTAATTATAACATTTATACAAAATTTAAGAAATAATAAGTGATCAGCATTACTGTTGATTTTTATTATAGGATTTTTTTAATGATTAAAATTATTAAAATACACTTAAACTTTTACGAAGATTTGAAATATTGATTCCATGTCAATCATTCAGGTTTTGGGCGTCTCTGAACGGGAGTTCATGGACCAGATGGGCGTCTACTTCGTGGGCTTCGTGGGTCAGTATGGCTACGACCGCGTCCTCTCCGTTTTGGGTCGCCACATGCGCGACTTCCTCAATGGACTGGACAACCTGCATGAGTACCTGAAGTTCTCGTATCCGCGGATGAGAGCCCCCAGCTTCATCTGCGAGAACGAGACGAAGCAGGGTCTGACCCTGCACTACCGCTCCAAGCGTCGGGGGTTTGTCTACTACACAATGGGCCAGATCCGGGAGGTGGCCCGGTACTTCTACCACAAGGAGATGCACATCGAGCTGGTTCGGGAGGAGATTCTGTTTGACACGGTCCACGTCACCTTCCAGCTGACCTTCGATAATCGGGCCTTTACCTTGGCTTCCTTGGCGATGACGCGGGAGGAGAAGCACCTGCCCATCAGCGCCCATGTACTGTTCGAGATATTTCCCTTCTGCATGGTGTTTGGGTAAATGTTTTCTTCAAATCAATACTAATTAAATAAATTAATTTAAAACTTACTAATAAAATGACAATGTTTATAAGACCAGAGTTTTTAGTAAAATGGATCTTTTGTTTTTTATAAGAATTCGAAAACATGTTTTAGGTTAATAAATTCTCATATTTAAAGTAAGTTTTTTCTATAAATCTATTTAACTGTAGTGCTGACATGATAGTCCGTAGTATTGGCAACTCCTTAATGGTGATTTTGCCGGAACTGTTGGGCAAAAAAATAACGGCCTGGTTTGATTTGGTTCGTCCACTGATTGCTTTCAAATTCCAGACTGTAAGTGGTTGCTTAAGATGACTGTGATATTACCTAACTCTTAACTACTTCTCAGATACTCAATCGCACCAATAACATATTTGAATTGGTCACCGTGGATCCAGTCACGGAGAGATTTGATGCCCAAAACGAGGATTTACTTTTGCATGATGATGGCAGCGAGCCGGAGAAATCATTAAGATTGAAAGGTAAACATGGAAAAGAGACCCTGAGTTATTCTTCTTCTTAGGTCTACAATCTCATTTTATTAAACTTAGCTTAAATTTTATAAAAGTTGTCATTCCTAAAGGTACAGACTGATAGAGTAAATCTATTTACATATCTGCGTCGAAGCGCATTGAAAATTTTTTAAATCAAAAAAACCGTAAAAAAAACTCTTTTTACCGTAGGACAAATGGTATACATGGAAAACTGGCGCATGATAATGTTTCTGGGCACTCCTGTAATGCCGGATCTTACTTCACTGATAACGACGGGTCTGTATATCAACGATCTGTCCATGCACGACTTTAGCAGGGATCTTATGCTGGCGGGAACTCAACAGTCGGTGGAGCTGAAGTTGGCCCTGGATCAAGAACAGCAAAAGTCCAAGAAGCTGGAGGAGTCCATGAGATTGGTAGGAATAATATAAATTAATGGTAGAGAAGTTGCTGATAAATTATTTTAATAATTACCTTTTAGTTGGATGAGGAGATGCGACGAACAGATGAGCTACTTTATCAGATGATACCCAAACAAGTTGCTGATAGGCTTAGGCGCGGAGAGAATCCCATTGACACCTGTGAGGTATGCTAGGGTTTTGGGTTTTGGATTTAGGGTTTAGGGTTTATTTTAAGCTCTCAAAACCATTTAAATTTTAAAATGATTGTAAAGAAAATTAAAATAGCTTTTTATACAATTTTTATAAAGTGTAACAATGTTATAATAATTATTCCCTACCTCTGCAGATGTTTGATAGTGTGTCCATCCTGTTTTCGGACATTGTGACCTTCACGGAGATCTGCAGCCGCATCACACCGATGGAGGTGGTGTCCATGCTTAATGCCATGTACTCGATCTTCGACAAGCTGACGGAGCGGAACTCAGTGTACAAGGTGGAGACAATTGGAGACGCGTACATGGTGGTGGCGGGAGCCCCTGACAAGGACGCCAACCACGCCGAGCGAGTCTGTGATATGGCCCTGGATATGGTGGACGCGATAACCGATCTCAAGGATCCCTCAACGGGTCAGCACTTGAGGATACGTAAGTTAAGATATGTTTTAAACTGAAAAAATAATAATTTAATTACTTTTATGACCCCCTTCAGGTGTTGGTGTCCACTCTGGAGCTGTGGTGGCCGGCATCGTGGGTCTAAAGATGCCCCGCTATTGCCTATTTGGAGACACTGTGAACACGGCCTCACGCATGGAGTCCACCAGTATCGCTATGAAGGTGCACATATCGGAGTCCACAAAGATTCTGATCGGTCCCACGTACAAGATCCTCGAGCGCGGCGAGATCGACGTGAAGGGCAAGGGCACCATGGGCACCTACTGGTTAGAGGAGCGCGAGAACAGGTTGCCCCTCCAACTGACCACGGCTCTCCAGGTTCATCCAATTTCCCCAGCTCCGGCCACGCCCACTCCCAAGCCCAAGGCAATAATGCCACCTGTTTCCAAGGCAACGAGTCCTTTGGTTCCCGTTTCCGTTCCAATGGCGGTTTCTACCCCTGCTGCATCAGTTCCTACAGTGGATGTGGTGGCTCCAACGACCAGCATATCGGGATTGGTTTTGACAGCTGCCGCTGCGGCTCACATGTCGCTTCACCACCAGGCAGTAGTTGCAGGAGGATTAGCTGGGGCGTCAGGAGCCGCTGTAGGGGGATCTTCAGGAGTATCAGCTGTAGGTGCTTCGGTACCTGGCGGAGGAGCCGCCGGAGCAGAAGGAGGAGGTGCAGGAGCAGGAGCACCTCCAGAAGACCGCAACAGTCGCATCTACTCACCCGTAACCTTCAAGGATGTGGCTCGTCGTAGCATCGCAAACTCTCCGGTGAGGGGCAGTGCTGGTTACGCATATTCGGATCAGGAGAAGCGACGGGAATCCCGCTCCAATTCCACGGGTCACGTATTTATGCGCTCTCCATCGGACATTTTTGGCTCTCTTATCCTGGACACCGAAGAGTTTCTCGAGGATCTGCAGATTTCCCGCAGCTCCCTGGCCAACAACAACAACAATAACCCGCCCCCTTGTGGCTTTAGTCCAACTCAACCATTCCGGATTGGCAGTGCACCACCCAAGCCGAGACCAAGTAATCCGGACAAGTTTACTCCGGAGGAACTGGCTGCCATGGATCAGCTGACCCCTCCGTCGACAGCACCCGAAAGGAAGACCGCGTCCTGCAGCAGTGCGTCCTTGGATCGCGAGAAGGCCAGCAAGCTCAAGTAAGTTTTTGTGGGGCCCAGAACCGGCAGCTAGCTCCCCACTCATTAGGAAAATCACCTTCTCCAACAGCAGCAGCATGGATGCAACCACACCAACCGCTATGGCTGCCGTGGTGTGTCCCATGAGAGCCAAGTCGCCACCACAGCCCCCGCAACCGGTGGTGCAGGTGGTGCAGGCGAGTACCAGCAAGGGCAACCCCAACCGCCCGGGATCGAAGGATTCGGTCTCATCCATTTCCCTGCACTCGCCACCGCCACATCGATGCAGCTCGGCGCCAGCCAGGTGACCTTATTTCATTTTAATTTGTCTTGTATAATTTCAAAGATTAAGTGGCAATTAAAAGATTATTAATGGAATTTTGTTGTTGGAATCTAATAATTGATTCGCAGACCCCATTCCATGTCGAAAGCGGCGCGAAAGGCCTTTCTGGCCGCCAAGCAGACCAAGGCCATGGAAAAGCTGGACAAGATGATCGAGGAGGTCCACGAGGTGGAGTCGCAGTCGGCTACGAAGGCGGCCAACATGCGGCTGGCCATTTTCGGACATGACGGAGGAGGTGGCGGCGATCTGGCCGCCGGTGGCTGTCCACTTTTCCTGCCACCGCCGCCGCAGCAGCAACAGCGCCTGATGCCCAGCTCCATTTCAGACTCCGGCATCTGCAGTCATGGGTGGGTATTGTTTCTTATTGACATCTGTACTGGTGTCCACATTAGGTTTAATTGTGTTATGTTTTAATGGCAGTCATAGCCATGCGCCCACCTGCCATCACATGGAGCCAAAGATGAGCACCAGCCAGAGTTTCCAGCACTCTCCGCGGGGAGGAATCTCCCATCAGTGCTGCAGTGGCTTTGGACACGGAAACGGACGTCACTCGCACCGGATGCACTCGAATGCCTGCCGGATTCTGTAAAGGACTCGCCAGGAAGCACCAGCACACGTTCCCCCAACTCCACATCCATATCACGTATACTGACTCTGATTCTGCTCAATGTTCCCGCGCGCTTTGTGGTGTAGTGATGATAACTAGTCAGCAATTATTAGAGTTTAGTTAGTTGTTGAATCTCATAGTGTTTAGAATAGATAAAGGAGGTACCTACGTGTTACTTATACACTAATCCCAACCATAAACTCTAGCTAGTCAAGCATGGCTTTAAAGTTTGGGCATATCAGTGTCTAAAATAATGCTAAGAACCTGTATAAACTGTTACCACTATATAACTTCGTGTATTAATCAAAAGATTTCAAATTTCTTGACCTCTAAATATGACAATACCAAAAGGAAACCAAGCTACAAAAAGAAGAGGCACTATATAAACCGAATGGCTTTTCCATACATTTTCATGAAACCACCTGAGGCAGAGTTTGCTCACAACATGAACTAATATATTAATATATATGTATTGTAAAGATCTCTATATTTGTGGTAGGTAAATGTTTAAGTAGATTTTATGTGGACACAAATATTAAAAAACTGTTTCCAAACAAATTCAGAACATTGTATTTTCCTAAATGTTTTAACTAAAGGTCCAACTGTTTCCCTAATTTCTGACTGTTTGTTAAAGTTTCTCAAGTCAAGAGCTTAAGAGTAACGCGTTAAATTACACTTGAAAATAACACAAATACTTGTTGAGCTTTACTGCCTATAGCCATGTTTAACTACTCATGTGAAACACATACCATATTTTGCTTTACATATTTTCAGAAAATGTTTTTATTAATTTAATGATAGGTTGACACTTTTCAAACTATACATCATTAAGATTTTTTCCAATCTTAAACTACATAAATGCATCCACTTTGTTTTGTTCTTTTAAACTAAATGCAGATCTGTGGAAAATTAGATAATTGCTTAGATAGTAAAACACGGCAAATCAAACTGGCAAAATACTGTAAACTAAAGATCATAGATTTAAATATTGTGCTACTTAATATACTTTCAATTTGTAATCTGTCTAACACTTAATTTCTGTTGTTTTTCAACTCCTTTACATTGCACTTTTGGCATATCACATCTGAACTTATTATGGCAAGCATAAACTGAAATAAGCATTTTACAAAAAGATACGATTATATGTTTCAAATATATATGTATATATACACTAAAAGCGTAGGAGTTTGTCTTTGAGAGTGACTAGACTTGTTTGCGCTTTCGAAGGACTACTTCCTCGATCGCTTCGGTGGGTTTTCTTTACGTTCTCTCGGTCGTGGGCGTCTGTACGACCTCTTCGTTGGAGTAGATGAGTGTGCCATCATGTGTCTCGATAGTTTGAATAATGGTCTTGCAGTAGAAGCACACCTTAGAGTTCATCATGTGCTGCATGATGCAGTCGCTGCAGGACTGGTGCTTGCAGGGCCTGAACATGGCGGTTATGGGCTTGTCGCAGCAGATCGGGCACAGCGAGTCCTCTGAAGGCAGTGTTATGTCCGACAGAAGAGTCTGCTTAACGCGTAAGCTCTCGATTAGGCTGCGCACATTGTCGATCTCCTCAGCGGACACATGGGAAGGAACTGCAATAAAAATAAATGAATAGCAACAAATCCGCAGATTACATTAAAATGCTTTTTACGATCCCTTTGATATACTTACAATCATTAAGGGCAAATTTAAGGATTGGCGGATCCGCTCGAATTCGTTTGGAATTGTTGGGAACAGGCACACGCACATCGTTGGTCAACGGGTCAATGTGTGGCCTCGAAGATGGATCGAAATTACCCCGGGGTATGTTCTTCTGTTCCAGCAGGGGTGTTCGTATTTCTCCCAGTGCAAACTCAAGCGTGGCGAACTGGAAGCTCGGATCGGTAAGGAACGCCCGGGAAACCCGCGTTACAATCTGCGGCCTCATGTCGCTGTCCATCTCATCCTGCATCAGGGCCAGGAGAATGCCCAGAGCGGCGGTGACAATGGGGTAATGGGTAACTGCATTCAGGTCCGCCGAACACATGTCCACCACAAACTGGAAGCACCCCGGTGGCACTGTCACCCGAGAGAGCACCTGACTGATCAGCTGGCAAATGCGGTTCAGCAGGAGATCGCTGCTTGCACGAGACGCATCCGTGACCACCTCTGGCGCTGCCGTGATGACCATTTCGAGGCACCGCATCAGGGATACCGTCAGCTCAAAACACATTGAGCAAATTTTCAGCTGCTTGGGCTCAAACAAGGTGTTTTCCTGCCTTTGAGCGGTGTTTTGGATCTGGAAGTTAAAATGTGGAAAATTAGTTTGTATGTGTGCAACTCGAGGACCAACAACGCACCTCCTGCAGCAGTAAAATGAATTCAGAGAAGGCCCAGTTTAATTGACTTAACACCGAATTGAGGAAGGCGGTGGCAAAGGGCTCATCCTCTAACAGCTTGGCACCGATAAGACGCTGAAAATGCTTCGAGGGATTGGCCGGAGCCACGTTGTGCAGCAGTCCTGTATGCGTTTCGTTCTTAGAGCGACGGCGACACAGTCCCTGGTGCAGGGGCAGCGATCCGCCCTGCCAAACAGATGGCTGGCGGGCATCCTTGTAACCATAGCCCTCGCCCATCCAAAATCGCAACAGCAGCCAGTTGCTCTGGCCCCAAGCTCTGTTTTCATAGGGACGCAGTAGTGCTCGAACCAAAGAAGCCTGCGATCTCTTTGATGTTCGTTCCAGGGCTCGAACTCCGGATTTGTGACAGGTGAGTGTGCCCAGGGCTTGCAGCAGTGAGTCCTTGCAGGAGGCGAGAACAATTCGCGGATCTGCTGAGTGAATGCCTAAAAATTCCGCTGCGGAGTTGACACTGCACTCTGTATCTGATGCCTCGAACTGGGCTTTTAAGTCGTGGTGGCTGAAGTCCATCACGGCATCTAGCAGAATAGGCAGTGTATTCACATACACTTCAGGTACAAAGGAGAAAAGAGAACCAGTGTTTGATGCGCTCTATAAACAAATTTTCAAGTAAATCAATATATACTCAGGTTATAGATTTATTGTCTTACCGTCAGAGTTCGCAGCATGCGCTCTAAGAGCCAGATAAGCAGGGATCGCCTGTGACTGTTCAGAGCCACTCCTCTTAGCCAGATTTGCTTTCTGGCCAGCGCTATGGAACGTGTCTTCAAACGAAGTTCACAAATAGAAATAAATTAATGAATTTTTTATTTGTTCAAAGAAGCTAATCAATTAAGCAACTCAAGTATAAGCTCTATAAACTTACCGCAAAGACATTCTGTCGTTGACTGAACTTGGAACGTAGCTCTCCCATCACATGCTGGTGGTTCTCATTCATGCAGACACTGGCGTGTTGCTCCAGCGCCACTAGCTTGAGTTCGATATCCTCGCGATAGAATTTCGTCTCCTTGAGCACTTCATTCAGAGCAGCGATCTCGTCCCTCACCGATGCTATTTTCACAATATACTTGTGACCCGCTGAGTAATAGAAGATGATGCACAGATCCAGGAGCTCGCAGAGACTGGCCTCCATATCCGCATTGCCAGGCGTGGAGTCGGCACTGCCGCTGCTGGGTCGAGAGTTCAGAAAATGGGTGTAGGTGGTGTTGTTTGCACCCTGAGTATGTCCGACCACCGCCACATTGTTGATATTCTCGCCCAACAGGTAAAGGGTTGTATCTGTTTATAATTGTATAAAAAATCAAAGAGTTAACTTCAGTGAAAAGCACTTTTGAGGTATCTTAGTGGCCAATTTTCTCTAAATTTATCATAGGATATGAAGATTTTTCCTTTAAAACTGCATGAAATATGAAAAACATACCCACTTCATTGACTCGCAAGTTTTGCCGTTCATCGTCATATATTTGCTGAGCGCGAGCCGCTCCCAGTCTCGCATCGATGTCACCCCGATGGACCTTCCTCAAATGGGAAAGGACGCCTCCAACGCGATCAAAATGCATGTAGTCAAAGGTGCCGTCGATGAAAAAGTCGCTGTTCACCTCTACATTCTTGCTGGGCATCTCTTCCTTGAAAATTGCGCGTGTTTGATCTACAAGAATGCTGACAAAGGCGAGGGCCACAGGTGCATCCAACGGATGCTGAATGCTCGACTGCATGAAAAAGAAGGCATGGAAGGGCTAGAAGAGAAGAAGAAAGTTTCTGTGGGAGTCTTAAACCTCAACGGTGACCACACTCACCCTTTGTTCCATGCTAAGATCGATTACATAGCGACGCATCTTGATTAGGAAAATCGAGCGGCTGGACGGACTATCCCGCGTACCGTCCGTGTTGATCAACAACGTAGACAGAAAGTCCTTTTGTGCCGCATACAAGGGTTCCGTGACCTTGCGCACCTTGTCCACCACATTCAGATATTTGTCCTTGGGTCCATCGATTCCCTCCGTCCAGGCCATGCTGTCGGGCAGCAGCTCTTCCATGATGTAGAATTCCAGCGGGTGGATATAAAGGAAAAAGGCGAGACTTAACACGCAGTCTTAGTGAAGTCTAAATCTTGAATAAATTGTCAAAATACCTACCAGTGCTTCTTAAAAAGCTTCCCCTCCAGCAGATACTTTCTGGTCTGCTCGTGCAGGCATAGACAGTGCAGCATGCTCAGCGCTTTTCGATGCTTCTCGAAGTCAAGGCCCTGGATCGTATGCGTAAAGGTGCTCAGCAAGGCGTTGACCAGCTTGCGCAGCACAAACTTAAACTCATCCCCCTCCATGTAGTTCCAAAATAGCGATAGTAAGCCCTGGAGCACGCTGTGCCGGTGCTCCTTCTCCGCCGCCAGAGTAGTCATGCTCGAGATCCTGTTCAGCAGCACGTCTTCGATGATATAAGGATCAAATATCTCGTTGGTGAACTTCTCAATCAGCAAGGTGGCAAATATGCAGTACACCGTCTTCTTGGTGGAAACGCGGGCCTCGGTAGCGTTGGCTGATGCCGTTCCAGACTGTGCATTGTACTTGGAGAAAATAGCTGCCAGGTTGATGAGGTAGTTCATTAGCAGATTGGCCCGCCGCAGCTTAAGGATGGGTCGGGCCATGAGCGGTTGGAAGCCCAGAACCGGATACATGAACGGACGATTGCCGAAATTAGCTTCTATGCCCTGCGTGTAGCCCAGGGAGATGGCTGCGAAGAAGGTGATGCCAGGACCCTTCTCCAACTTGTTGAAAGCCGCGCCCATCGAGCGGCCATTACGGTAGTACTCGATCACTTCCTGCTCCACATCGATGGTCACGCCAATGATGTCACCGACCTGCCACTTGTCGCCGTACCTAAAAAAGGAATAAAGTATTAATATATTAAGGAATAGGTTTTATTAACATTTATTATTAAAATTCTAAGACTAGCGAAATTCCCTCAAAATAGATAACTCACTTCTTGGTAGATATATGCCAGATCTGCTGTTTGCTGCCATCGTATCCGTAGCTGAACTTCGTGTCTCCCACGCCGCTGTTTTCGTTGAACTGGCAGGAGTTGGAGGCCCAGCCAATCTGCATGACGCCCTTAGTGTGTAGGTGGATCTGAAAAAGGTAAGGGTGCTCAGTACGCACGAGCAACCCACACTCCTCAGTGCGAGTCATTGACCGCTGGTCAACCACCGCCATTCCCAAATCTATATTTCGTTCCCACACCCCCAACGGCGATTACCTCATACATCCAGCGACCGCCGTACACGCAGCAATTTGCCCGCACAGTGTTGAAGCTGCCCTGGGAGCGCAGGGCCAGACGATCCGAGGACACGCGCACCGTGGTCGTGTAGTCCACATCGAATATGGTCAGATCCGGGCCGATGCGGCTCTCCGTCTCCATATACAGCCGCCGAATCTCTTCGTTGCTGTCCGTTTGGATTTGCTGGAACTTGTCATCTAGCCAGTTTCGCACAATGACCATCTGCCTAAGGAAAACGGATGGCTTGAGTATGGGTAGGTGGTAAAGGTTAAGGACACTCCTACTTGGTCACAGACAAATCGGCGAGCCTCGTGGGCCTCGGTTCCGGCACCGTCGAACAATTGGCACCCTCCAAATCATCGTCCAAATCCGAGTACAGATTGTCCTGGTCCTGCTCGAATATATCCTCGTTGAAAACTTTTACGAATAATTTTGATATCGACATGTTGGCTCTGTCATTTCATTGCCAGCTTTATTCCCAGTTCGTCAAACCGAAATCCGGGTCCGTCCGTCTTGTCGTAAAAAAAGGAATTCCTTAGCTACTAGAGATGGATACTTGGGCACTCCTTTCGTGATTATTAACGGTAACGAGTATCGAGTAACGTGACAGGTTAATGATTTTAAAGTAAAAATGAAATGAAATACAAAGTGGATTATGTTTTGTTTACAATTTTGATAAATCCTAAATAATAAATCCAGGGTCACTTAGAAAAGTCTAGTAATTGTTGCTGTATGGGAGTTTTAACATTTAATTAAGTTTTAAGCCACATTTCAATATTTTTGATTTGCGTTCCTTATGCGGTGAAATAATTAAGATTTCACTTAAATAATAATTAAATATTTTAAATGAAATATTTTCCAATAAAAGTTAAATATCCAATTAAATTGAAACTTTTAAATCCACCCCAAAAAATATCGCATCCGTTTTGTGAAAAACTGCTCCTCTCTAAATTCTATCAATCCATCTCGCTCCAATGGCGCCAACAGCTGTTCAAACCCGGCCACGTTGTGCAGTACTATCCACACACAAACGGTTTCCAACACCTTTTTGACCAAACGCAAAGAAATTCTCGCAAAGTAAGGACGTGTTATTGTGCTGCAGTTAATTCTGCTTATTAAATTATAAGTTGATTCACAATGAGTCATCCAAAGGGCAACTCCGTTTAACTGTGATCTGTGATATACGTGAATAATACAGTTAATATCAATTGATTGACAACTTGCTGTCTTCAATGTTTCTGATAGTGATGCCCACCTGTGAGACACAAACAGCTAGATCTGGCCAAAAAGCGCTAGAACCAATTAAAGTGCTTAGTGAAACGCAATTAAAACAATGCTTTTAATGACGGCTGTTAAATAAATTCATTAACAATCACACAGATGGCCGTGTGCCAATAACTTCCAGTAGAACATTTAACAAACTTTAGCTGAAAAAGGCTAAAGTGGTCAGCGATGTGGCGGTGCCAGTTCTTGTTGTTGCTGCGTGTCTCACAAAAATAGAAATTCGCAAAAAAAATAGAAGGGGAAATAAAAATCAATGCCAGCCATTCGAAAACAAGACCATTACAACATACGTATCTCTTGGCATAAATGAATATTATTTGTGCTGCTTATATATACTCTAGCCAATTGATTTATCTGCCCGTTCTCGACCCGTTTCTTGCTGTTTTTTATTTTTTAGCGGAGCAATCAACGCGATTCTGTGTGCTTGTGTGTGTGTTTGTAATTTGAATTCAATTAAATAGAACTGGAAAAATGTATACGTATTAATTAATTATTATTGGCAATGTTTCGGATGTTTTTTGGGCCGCTTGTTCAATGAACTTTAACTGTTCTGTAAAGCCGCCCTCGTAAAGTGAACCGTTTTCTTATCAGTGCACACGTTCTCCTCGTTACAAGTAATGCAAGTCGTCACCGCTGCGTAGCTCTCCCAGAATCAGCATATGTTTACATAATGATTGCTTTCCTCTCCCTATCTGCAAGTATCCTCAACCTATTTGCGTCTTGAGACTTTTATTTATTGAGAAAACATCCACTTTTGCCTCCTTTACTGTCGTGACGTTAATAATGTGTACGAAACAATTTAAAAATAAACAATACAGAATGGTGACAAGCGTAGAAAACCATGATTTATACTCAGCAAATGGGAAGCCCAGAAAGGTACCCCAGACTCTCATATAGACAATGCTGATTCATGTTAAATAAGGCAGTAATATGATGAAACCCCCCTTTGTTTATTTATTTGAGCAGAATGTTTAAAGAAATCAGACATCATAATTAGTCATTAAAAATATACTATCTTTAATATAAAAAATAGCTTTATCTTTGTTTAGTTTGATTCGAATACATATCCCAATTCAACATGAATTAACTTCAAATCACACAAGCTTTAAATTTTTGCAACCTCAAAAAAAACCATTTAGCTACAACCATATAAAAATATAAACAGGTGCAAAAATGTTAGGAACATGTCCATACGCATGTTCATCAGATATACATATTAGCCAATTACAGTCCAACTGTTTCTCGGTTTTGGTCACGTATTTGTCTATTTTTATACCCTATCTCAAAGAGTTATTTAATAAAACTACACTGTTTACTTTTTGATTATCACTTGATGTTAGACGTTCGACACTTTCTTAGAGTAACACTAAAACAAGAGAGCAATTAGTATTTAATTAGCATACCTATTATAAATTGTGATATTCTCGTTTAGTCTTTTACTATATCTTAATGATGAATTATTTTATCGCAGTTGAAAGGATGTACTTATGAATATAAATTACTTTCACAAACATTATGTTAATCCCATTTTCAACCTTTTGAGTTTCCATCTCTTCTCTAAGAATAACTCTTCTGGGGTTAATTTCAAAGATAACAAACTGCGATCTAAGCAAAATAAAACACAAATATTTGGTGCTCACACAGCACCTCTTAACTTTCCAGATAAACAGGCCAAAGGAGACCCCATGAGAGCATCCGGTATTCGCATTAAATAGCGTTCGTTCCCCACTGACTCTGGTCATTATCTAATCAATAGCTGAAGTGCTTTTGCCTCTGACGTATCGAATGGTCGTTCGTTGTGCAGGAATATGTATGTTTCGGCAACTTGGTTCTACGGGTACCGAATTGAGCTGAGAGCAGTGACTTTGATTGACCATATCAGACGACACTTGACGCAGTGGTCGCTTATCTGGGCTCCGACCTTCCCCCGCCATTACCGTACTCCACCGAAATCGAGCGCAGTTTTGACTTGGCCAAATACAGACACGGGCGATTTTCTGTTTGCCTTATACAAATAGTGCCGCGGAGAACACTTGTTGCCCGATAAGCCATAAACATTGTGCCTTACCCAGTGTATTTTACCCCATGTGAGCGAGATTCTGAGCGAGTCCACTTCATTTCTTTGCAGGCAGTCGAGGGCAACGGACACGTAAACGTTTAAAGTACATCGTATAGCCCAAACACGGAGATTTGCATGAGACAGGAATAGAGGAGCGAGAGTTCCCATCCACAGACAGCGAAGATGTCACAAAACCAATCCTACTTCTGGCAGACGACCAGACACAATGTATACCTGAAGCGCACGGCCAAATGGCACATGGCGCTGGCCCTGATGGTGGTGCTCACATTCGGCACGATTTGTGCGGCGGAAGCGCAGCCGGATAGTGCGGACAATGCGGTCATCGAATCCGGAATACAAAGCGTAGGTCATTCTTACTACTCCTTTTCCAACTTCTAATTTATCTCCCTTTTGCCCCTCTGCAGAACATGGAGATGCAAGCAGATTTGAATAAGCCAACGGACCTGAGCTCTATAGCGGAGAAACCAAAGGATGCAGCAGACCGGCCAAAGCCAAAGGCAACCTTTATCGATGCGTTTACCGCATCGATCTCTGTTATTCTACTAACAGAGCTAGGAGATAAGACTTTCTTCATTGCTGCCATCATGGCCATGCGCCATCCTCGTTTGATTGTCTTTGGCGGAGCTATCGCCGCCTTGGCCCTAATGACGGTACTCTCATGCGTATTTGGCATGGCAGCGAACTTTATTCCTAAGGTAGGCTGTCCTTCATCAATTTATTCCTTGCTATGATAATAAATAATTAATTCACAACTTTTTTTCCTTACAGATTTATACGTATTATATCTCAACTGCATTATTTTTAATATTCGGTTTGAAAATGCTGTACGATGGCTACAAAATGAAACCAACCGATGCTCAGGAGGAACTGGAAGAGGTTCAAACTGATTTGCGCAAGCGCGAGGATGAGGTGAGTGGTCAATGTTTGGATCCCCTTGTACATACTAGTGTTTCTATATGTTCCAGTAGTTCCTTTAGATATTAACTTTGTTTCAAGTAGTTCCGCTTGTTGAAGTAGTTTGTTTTAGTATGTACTTATTTTATTGCTTCTGTTAATAGCTGCGCTTAATTTTTATTTTACTTTTATTGTAACCATAACGACTAGCAATGGTCCAGAAAAAAACCCAACTAATTGACGCAATCTCAGAGCGATCACTTCATATGCACCGCTTTGGTTTTTTAGTATTAGACCCAAAACTTTGCATGACACGACAGCCGCGAACGAAAACAGCCAAAAAAATACTAATCAAACACGAACTCAGAGCTTTTCATAATTGTAATAACACCCTAATTGCATGTTGATTAAAAGTTTTATTATCCTCTAAAAAATCTCTACAATTACCCTAATAACCCTAAATAATCCAAACCGATCGACAAAAAGAAGGCCCTACACGTGCAGAACACGTCAATGAACCACCAAACTCTCGGTTTCAGCTTGCAAATCTCTTGTCTTGATTAATTTATAATCAAACATTAAAAAATCACATACACATACACCCCATCTAAGCCTATGTGACTAATTGCACGAGTTGCGCATATCAAATACAGCGAGTTTCAACTTTTATTGATTAAAGCAAATTCGTACTAAACCAGAGAATCGTTTGAAATGGAACAGCTTTTTGCCAAAACGAAAACTCCACCCGACTATTAATCAAAACCGAAATTTTTGCCAATCGACTCTTTAGCTAATGTCAATTTTTAATTGTTTTTTCTTTATGCAAAACGAAATTTGAAAATTGTTTTAACGTTGCCCCTAAAAATGTTACCGAACGTACATAACAAAAAATCAAATACATTTGTCGCATTCGACATTGATTTATTGGCCAATCTAAACGCAGCTATTGCGCAAGGCCAGCCGAAAGTACGAGGACGTGGAGGCCAAGCGGAAGAATAGCAATTCAGACAAGGAGGACGCCAGCGAGCAGGCTCTCATCCACGGTCGCAACTCCGTTTCCGCTGGAACTGGAGCCACTACCGTCGGCGACTCCGACATGCAGCACCGCCAGCGGAAGCAGCGTATCCACAACAACAACAATAGCACAACCCATTCTAATAGTAAGCAAAATAGCTGTGATAACGATGACGAGGACCGGGATCAGCGCGAGTCGGAGGTGTTCCTCAAGGACGGCGGACGCATTGTGGAACAGCTCAAGATGAAGACCTACCACACCAGCCCGGCCCACTCGGCGGCCTCGTCGAACCAGACCGAACAAACCAACTCCATTGCCGCCTCCACCACCACCGTTGATGCCCAGCTGGCTGGCCATCCCACCGATCCGTCCGTGGGCGGTGCTCCGGAGCCACGGGCTCCGCTGGCCGGACACGATAGCATGCACAGTCTCAACGGCAGCCTTAACGGAGACTCCACCGGACCGGCTAACGGCGCTCTCAAAGCACGGGTTAGGCCAGAAAACGTACTTTAGACACCCCCGCTTCCGTTTCCCGTTCGATTATGTTTAACGAAATTGGAATTGATTGAAATTTTGTTTTGTCGGTTCGCCTTACTCTTAAATATTTACCTAACTTTTCCTGTTTTCACGATCGGCAAGAACTCGCGGAAGTCCATTCTTCGAACCAAGTTTGGTTAAAATCCTAAAGATTATAAAATAAGTTTAAAAAACCTAAGGTCCGTTTTCCGATTTTCACGACAAGCTAAGACCAGCTTGTAAATTGCAAGCAAGTAGTTTAAAAGCTACTTTGTTTACCTTGAGTATAAAGACAGCCTTATGTGGATGTCGCTGATAGTGGTCCGGTTTTACAAGAAACGAAGACTTCAGCTCTTTCAAACACTCAGAAAATGTTTTTAAGAAAAATGAACGGGTAAATTTAAACTTGTAAGAAACGAAAACTGATTTTAATCAATTCTATTTTGATAAAGCTTACTATGAATCGAAATGAGATCGGGGTTGCGCTAATCCAATAATAACAACTGCTAACGTTTGTTGTTCCTTAATCATATTCGTTTCACGTGCTTTTTTCCCCAAAAACAGAGACACATCCCAAAAACACTCATAAAACCGTGACAGTCACAGTCACAAAACATAGCCATCGATTATTTCTTACAAATTTAATCTAAGTCACTTGGCATTTGGTTTTGTGGCCACTGTACTTGATAAACATTGGTTCCGTTTTACCACCCATCCGTTTCCCACATATTTCACCCATTTTTTCTCTCTGCATGTTGTTTTGAAGTGATCGTTTTTTGTTTATTTTTAGTTTTCTTTTGGTTTATTAAGCAGAAAAAGTGGTACCCACGTTTTCTTCTTCAAAAGTATTTACATGTCTTTCTAATTTGCTGTTCTCCTTTGTTTGCGCACATTTTCACCGACATTTCGTAGCCTCCCTGTGTGTCCTTACTAATCCTTAACAATTATCTTTTTTTACAGCTGGACCGTGATGTGAACGCGTCGCTGGTTAATGACGCCGAGAGCGGTCGCCGTCGTCCACAAAAACGCGGTGCTGGATACTTTACCATGCGCATCCTGGCCCAGGCATTCACGATGACCTTCCTGGCCGAGTGGGGCGATCGCTCCCAACTGACCACCATTATTCTCGCCGCCAGCAAGGTAAGTGGGTTGCTTTGAATGCGACTTGGAAGCTAGCTGACCACTCAAAAATCATTGCACACTTAGCTAACACATTTCACTATTGCTCATTGCAGGACGTTTATGGCGTAATCGCTGGCGGTATTATTGGCCACTGCATCTGCACTGGCCTGGCTGTGATTGGAGGTCGTCTAGTGGCTTCCAAAATCTCTGTGCGCACTGTCACCATCGTGGGTGGCATTGTGTTCATCGGATTCGCCATCTACGCTGTCGCCATGCCCCCGGATGACATGTAGGCGAATCCATGGAACTCCAGACGAGATCACCCGTTGACGACCCCACATTAATTGAAGATTAAGTTGTAGTAGTTACCTAATACCCATGTTTTCCATCGAGGAGCATCAGACAAGGCTTGGATTGTATGATTTATGTAAAGATGAAATGAATTCCTGTATTAAGCTTAGCTTGCTTGCCAAACAACAGAACGAAACTAAGAAAAACAAAAGTGCCTTCAGTGCTTTCGCCTCGGCCATGACATACAAATTTAATTCACACAATTAGTTCTTCTGTTTCCCTAAAGCCAAAAACACAAGGCAACTTTGTCCAATTGTTTAGTATTGATTTGATTTGAACGTTTAGTTTTGGTTTCATGTTAAGTATTAAAGATTATTGTACATACGCGTGCTAGGTCGACCAGGTTGCCTAAGCTCCTCCGAGTTGGACCCTTTCCCCAGTATCCCACATCCTTATTTGCATATTTGTTTACGTAGCAGTGTTTACTTAATGGAAGCAACCAAAATGAAACTTTTGTAGATTTGATTATTTATGCGAATTTTGTATGAAGAACTTAGTAAATTGAGCAAAACTTAAGACTTATCATTGAGTTTTTAATGGGCGGGTAATACGCCACAAAATTAAAATAATTTTCTGGTTTCCTGTTTGGTTTACCAGGTGATCCACAAGGGGAAGGTAAGCTTGTTATGTGGATAATCCCTTTAAATCTGATTTTGTATTGTTATTGAAAAAGTCTTTTGGCCCTGGCCTTGGTAAAGTTTAAACTGCATAGAGAGAAATCTTGGGGTGGGCGCCGCAGCTCATGGACTAGCTAACGCTTTTGGTGCCCTTGAACCTGCGCAGGTTAACTTTGCCTTAGTGAATAAAATCTACAGCAAGTTTCATGTTATAAGCATAATTTATTATCGTTAAAGTATGTTAAAAAGTTTACATTGCCATTAACAGTCAAGACAAAATTTGGTTAGGTTAATTACTGCACCATGAAGCTGCCCGTTTTACTGCTTCATTGTTTTGGGATCGCGGTAGATACCCGTAAACAGGATCGATCTGGAGGTGCGATCAAAGATGAGGAACACGAAGGGGTGGTTGCACTCGAACTTGGCGGGTTCAACGGGCCTAGCCGAGCGGTAGGTGAACAGAACCGTGGCCGCCGCAGCGGTGCTTCCCTCCTCGTCCACCTTGATCTTGGCAACGTGCTTGGCGTCACCCAAGGAAATAGTCTCGGAGGTCAAATCGTCGAAGGTAGCGATGGACTCGTCAAACATTGTTTTAGCGCCCATTTTGGCAAGGATCTGAAAAAGAGAAGATGGTTAATTGAGCACGCTTCGTTAAGGTACGATAATTAAATTTAAATCAATACTGATTTACAAAATATGGGTCCAAAGAGGAGTGGGTTATCTAGCTCTGGAAAAAACAAGTATTGAAGACACACTTATAAAATAGACTTACAGGAACAAGTTCCAGGCGCTGCTCGAACTCGAACTTGGGCATCGACACTTCAATTTCGCGGGGCATGGCCTGCTTGAGCGACTCATCCAGGGTCTCGGCGTTCAGTCGGGAAAGCACGTCCTCCAGGGAGTTGCTGTTAAATGGAGGCAGGATGAGCACCATGGAGATGTCCGAGTTGTCATCGGGCAGGCTGTCCGGCTGCTCCTGCGACTCGAAGACTGTGCGGTAGGGCAGCTGGAGGACGTGAGCGCGGAGCTGCTCGTCGACGTTCAGCAGGAAGGTGCCCTTCTGCTGCATCATGGACACCAGCGAGAAGTTGGAGGGGGATGTGTAGAAGGGCATCGGAACAGTCTTCTCCGTCTTAAACTGGCTGATCCACTGGCCCTTCAAGTAGGCGGCGTTGGCTAGGGCCAATCGAGTGCGGGGAGTGATTTCATCGGCACTGAGCATGTCGCGGATTTGGTTGTGCGTCTCATTGGCGATCCAGGCGTTGATTTCCTTCCGCGACTCTTCCGGTTGGTTCTGGAAGTCGATCTTCTGAATTTCCTCAGCCAATCGGGTCTCCGCGCAGCTGGTCAGTTTCAGGTCGTTGGCGAAAAAGATTCGGTCCACGGACGAGAACTCCAGCGGCATCTTGCGCGAGCGTTCCTTGCGATTCTTTTTCTCCAGGACGTAGGCGCTGCGCACCACCTCCTTTGAGTCGGCCCAGTCTAGATGAAGGACCTTTTCCAGCTCCTTCTCCGTCTCCCCTGAGGAACCGAAATAGGCGAGAAGCAGAGCATGGTAAGTGCTGTAGGGCGAGAAGAAGACGTTCTCGTTTGGAGTGCTCTTCCGGATCACATCCAGCATGGACACGGCGAAGTTCTGCTGTCCCTTGTATAGGTTTAGTCGGCTGTCTAGAAGGCTCGGGTCGGGATCCACGCCGCAGAGACCGGCTAAGGCGATAGCCGGCAGGGCCACCATCAGGGATAGGCTGAGGATGTGCATTTTGGGAAACCTGTTACAAAGTAAAGGAATATCAGGTATTAGCTCATAATAAGATTATTAAATAATTTAATAAGATTTATCTAACTAAATTTAAGAAACATTAAACTAAAAATAAAGGCAATTAGTGACCTTGGATTGCCTTTCGTTAACCTCTGTCAAATAAAACGTGCCTGGCATTTATCCTGTGTTTGTTGGACTTTTTATGTGTCCCATTCAATTTATTAGAGAGGCGTACCCAAGTCAGTAAAATTTATGCAGCTCCCAGACACAATTTTGGTGACAAAAAAATATCAGAAAATGCTTCCAAACAGAGCGAAGTGATTTCTGTACAAAGGCCCACTAATTAAGTGAGTTGTAAAACCAAAACCGCAAGCTAATTAGGTGATGGTTTCTAGTAATTAGAATTCAATTAGTTGACCAGAAAAACAAAGTTAACTTGTCTGGTGTAATAAAAAAAAGGGAAAAAGTAAGGTTCAGAATATCATTAACATTAACATTATCACTAGGGTGAAAACGAGCCATCAGAAATTAGTAATTTTTAGTTTAAGTTAGGCAAAACTCATTGAGTTATAAATTATATTTTAATTGTTATGTTTTGTAATAAATCTCGCATTTACTAGCACAGCTAAGGTAAATACCTACAAAGCATTACAAGTGGATAAGAATTACTTTTCTTCCCTTTCTTCTAACTTATGCATAAAATTTGAATTTCCGCCAAAACTAACTCACAAACTTAAGCAATTATTAAGATAATGAGCGAAAATAGTTTTCAAAGACCTTGCTCGACAAATATTAACTTTAAATTGATTCGCTTTGGTTGTTTACGGGGCTCGTTTAAAATCGAATTAGGCTGATTCACCCGAAAGCTTTTCCAGTCCATCAAGCCGTTAATATAATGGAGCGACAATTGCAACATCTCTGCAGCCACGACATAAAAAAGTGAAAGTTTCCCGCCGCTCTGCATCCAAAAATTCGCAATCCGAACATAATGAACCCATATGCATCCAGCGGAGCATGAAAGAGCGTCCACAGATCGGGAGCTTTATCTCGGCTGTACCACAGATATACAATGTAGCCTCCGTTCAGCCTTTTGCCAGCTGAGCGATGACGAAGTTCGCGGTTGCGTGACTGCAGCCGCAGCAATGAAAAGCGCTTTGTGTAAAAAATAAAAAACCTAAAATTAACATTTCCGATAACCGGTTGCGGATCCCACCGGCAGACAACGCTGTAGTACATGATTCATAAACGGGACAATTTGTTGGTGTTTCGTATTTTAGCGCTTATGCTCATTGTTGACCCTGTATTGGCGATTTTGTAATTGCTTTCTGTTACTCTTATTTTTGTACCCTACAGACGTAACGCTTGTTTCTGCGCAGGCGCAGCGTTTTTATCCGCCCTCAAGTCAAGTCTGTGGGAGAATCCCAAAACATTGAACAACCAGTTTTAATTGATAGGAAGCGGGCTTGTCAGCTTAATTAAAGCTGCATTGAACTTGGATTAAAGTGTGCTGTCAAAAATATGAACATTTAAAAACAAACACTGTCTGTGCGGTTTATTAAAAGTGATTGATCAGTTATTGAGTTCTTGGAAATCTCTTTAAAGTTAAGCTTCCCTAAAAAATAATGAAATTAAAAACACATCTATATTTCTAAATAAGATTGAAAGTTCTCATCAGTTTTAAAATAATTATACTAAACCATAGAAAACTGATAAAACATTTTATTCCTTGAAATATATGTACACAATTCTTATCTTTGAAAATGTATTGTCTTAAAAAATTCAAAACTTTTCAAAGAAGTTAAAATTTATGCACATATTGTTTCTCAGAAATATTTTCATTGATTTATTAATAATAATTCTAGGAACGTGCTCTTCTTTAATTCCGTGTTATTTATTATTCGAGGCTGGAAGCCGTCGTTGTTTCGCAGATAAGCACTTAAGCAATTTAGGCTTCAGGGGAAACCTTATGACAGGGAATAGGCGAAAAAAATCCCACAAATTGTGAATATTAACAATACCAAAAATAGCGCAATTCATTGCCTCACTTCAGTTGCGTGCGATAAATATATATGGATATGTACCAGCTTCATATCTACATACATTTGTTAGTACATGCAATCGTTTACATACACACCGATCAGTATTACGGATATAGGCAACACTTTGTTGTTGACCCGATTTGTTTAATGATCGTCACAGGCGCGGGGGAGTCGAACGAATTGGGACAAACACTTGACAAACCAAACACAGACAAATGATGGGAAATAAGTACCTTCTTCAAGTGCAGGTTTTCTAATCGTTTTGTAACTTGGACCGAATACAAGTCTGTTCACCTGCGGATAAAACTATAAACTGAGTAGGAGCTCAAATGGAACAGGGGACATTATAACTAACTCCAAGCGCGGCTTTGATATCGATTGGCGATGACCGGCAATCAACAGGTGATCTTAACCATTTTATGGTCACCTTAGTGGGTAAATAACTGGGTTGGTTCAGCAGGTGTTTTTTAATCTGCAATATTTGTATAATAAATTTAATATATTAATATATTTTATTAAGTTATATTTCTCAGTTAAGATCATAACATTTGTGTACATAAAGACGTAAATATGGTAATATTTGTCTCCCAAATATTAATATATTTCAAAATGCTTTGAAATTGAAATAAGTTTAAAGAATTTTCATAGTTATCCAGCTTGTGTATAACTTTTTGATGCAACTGATAATAATGTGCGAAACTATTTCATGTGATTTTTTATCAGTAAATACTTTTTCTTGAACAAAAAGCGAAACCTTAAAAAAATTTGTACCACAGTTTTTTTTTATACCATTTTTATTAGAGTACTTTACAATTACGAGAAAAGGGTTCCACACATATTGCCTGACCAAAGCCAAAGCTTAATGCTTCTATTGTTTATTCATTTTCCTGGGGTCGCTATAAATTCCAGAGAACAGGATCGATTTGGTCTTCTGATCGTAGATAAGGAACACAAACGGATGGTTGCAATTGAATTTGGAGGGCTCCGCGGGTCTAGCCGATCGACTGGCGAAAAGGACAGTGGCCGCCGCCGCGGTGCTTCCCATTTCGTCCACCTTGATCTTGGCCACGTGTTGGGCGTCATCGATGGATATATGGTCCGGGGTTAGGTCTTCGAAGGTGGCAGTGCTGACGAACATCTGGGTTAGCCCCATATTAGCAAGGATCTAAGAGGAAATATAGGTTAGTAACCGAAAATATGATGAAAAAACTAGGTAAGCTAACCGGAACCAGTCCCAGGCGCTGCTCGAAGTCGAACTTGGGCAGCGACACTTCGATCTCGCGTGGCATGGCCTGGTTGAGCGATGTCTCCAGTATATCGGCGTTCAGGCGGGAAACCAGATCATCCAGAGAGTCTCCTCCGTTGGCCGGCAGGATGACTACCATGGAGATGTCGGACTTCTCATCGGGAAAGGTGTTAGGTTTATCCTGCGACTCGAATACGGTGCGGTAGGGCAGCTTGAGGATCTGGGCTTGCAACTGTTCGTCGTAGTTTATGTAGAATGCGCCCGTTTGCTGCATCATCGGAACCAGCGAAGATACGGAGGGGGTTGTGTAAAAAGGCTTCTCAGAGGTCTTCTCCGCCTTGAACTGACTGAGCCACTGGCCCTTCAGGTAGGCGGCGTTGGCCAGGACCAACAGGGTGCGAGAGGTGATTTCGTCAGGACTGAGCATGTCGCGGATCTGGTTGTGCGTCTCGTTGGCGATCCAGTCGTTGATTTTGTTCAGTGCCTCCTCCGATTGGTGTCTAAAGTCCATGTGCTGGACTTCCTCCGCTAGGCGGATCTGAATGTTCTCGGTCAGCGGAAGATCGTTGGACACGAAGACGCGGTTCGCAGACGAGAATTCCAGAGGCATGTTACGCGTCCGCGTCTTGCGGTCCCTCTTCTCCACTATGTAGGCACTGCGCACCATCTCCTTGGAGTCAGCCCAGCCCAGATTCAGCACCCTGGACAGTTGTTTCTCCGTCTCCCCGGATGAACTGAAATATCCGAGAAGCAGGGCGTTGTAGGTGCTGTACGGGGAGAAGATGAGGTTTCCGTTCGGATGGGACTTTAGAACCTGCTTCATCATTGCCAAGGAAAAATTCCGTTGGCCCTCATAGAGGTTCAAACGTTTTGCAAGAAAAGAGGCGTTCGGATCGACTTTTCCTAGAGCTGCTAGGACGAATGCAGGGAGAAGCACTGTTAGCGCTAGACTGAGGATGTGCATCTCTCGGCTGTGGCTGTAATTTAAATGAAGAACACCATTATTATGTGAATTGTGTGGTGAGGATTATTAAACTTATTATAAGACACCAATAAAAAACTCTTAATGCACTAGTAAAAATCATACAATTTATACATAAAAACACTTTTGCCAAACTAATTTTGTTGATTTTGAATTTTTGAAAAACTTGACCTCCTGCTTTGACCTGATCTTTATAATGTACAAATAAAGAATACTCTTAGATTCTTCCAAGAAGTCTGTAATATGATTCACAGTACTCAGTTTATTGTATATATAATCTCAGTTCAGTAAAGGTTATAAGTTTAGCAGAGATAACAGAATACAGGCGAACAAACCGAGTGGCAGAAGCCATACGCTGAATTGCATTCAATTCATTTCAATTTGGTTGAACTTGCATAATTCCGATTTTTTTTAACATTAACTAAATGTTTGTCATAAGAGGCCAATTATGTACACACTTTTAAAGATGTAGTTGTTTTTTCGAAAATGCAAAAAGTTTTGAAGATTAAATAGTCAACTCGTTTTCTATAAATTAAAACTTCTTTGCAAATAAATTTCATTTTGTCACAAAAATGTACGTATTATTGTACTGATAAGAATGTTTACATATTTAAAAAGGTTTTTTTTATTGGTATTGATTTTATTTGTTTTCGAGTTTCATGATATGATTTTCACAGGATGACTCCTTCAAAAGATAAGAAAAAATCCGAGGGAATACCTCGTCAAATGTTCACAGAAACTAAATTAAAGCTGAAACCGACTGGTCAACTGCACTTGAAATCTTTAACTGAATCGCTTCTCATAAAGTGTCCAGATTTTATTTCGATTGTCAGGCAAAAGCGCAGCTGATAACAGAAATATTACACTCTGAAAAACACATTTTTGTTATTTTTTCTTACAAAATATTTTAATACCAAAATTTAATAACTTAAAAAAACAATATTTGTTTTTAAGAATTTTACAGTTTTTAATTTTTAAATTTAGTTTTTAGATTTCCTTTTATTTTTTTTTTATTGTAAACATTTGAAAGAACATACAATTAATTAATTTTAAATGTTTGATTATTTGTTTTTAAATGCCATTTAGTAATGATCATCTACAAAATTAACTGTGATTCGATTCACTCAACCGTGACTCCCCGTGACCGATAACCGATAACCGCCAACGCTTGTCCCATCACTAGCGCCACTGCCACTGACCAACACTGGCAGCCACCACCGCCGCAGCAGTCGCGAATTGACAACAAAATTACGCGATAAACAAACCGAATTTGCTGTCCCAATGAGCGCAACAACCAGCACATCGGCGGCGGCGTCCCAGGACGCCTGCTACATATCGCTGCTGGGGCTGGCGGAATATTTCCGCACCTCGCAGCCGCCGAATATAAAGAAGTGCATCCAGTGCCTGCAGGCGCTCTTCACATTTATGCCGCCCTCGAAGGTCGAGGCGCGCACTCACCTGCAGATGGGCCAGATCCTGATGGCGTACACCAAGAACATCGAGCTGGCGCGCCAGCACCTGGAGAAGGCGTGGAGCATATCCGAGCCGCTGGCCAACTTTGACGTGAAATTCGACACTGCCTCGCTGTTGGCGCAACTGCATTTGCAGACGGACCTGAACTCCCACCAGGCCAAGGCGATGTTAAGGCGGGCCGTGGAACTGTCGCAACACAACGTCTACTGGCACTGCAAGCTGCTGCTCCAGCTGGCCCAAATCCACGCTAGCGACCGCGAGTACTCTCTGGCCTCCGAGCTGCTGGCCGTGGGCGCGGAAAGTGCCGACGAGGCGAGCGCCACGTACCTGAAAGTGCTGTTCCTGCTCTCGCGTGCCATGATCCTCATGATCGAGCGCAAGACGAACGATGTGCTCGCCCTGCTCAACTCCGCCGGCCAAATCATCGACAACAACATACCCAATCCGCACCAGAAGGAGTACCTGAAGGTGTTCTTCCTGGTGCTGCAGGTGTGCTACTACCTGGCCTTGGGGCAGGTAAAGACGGTGAAGCCCAGCCTGAAGCAGCTGCAGATGTCCATCCAAACGATAATGGCGCCCAATTGGCCCACGGACGAGGCAATTTTCGGAGCGAATCAGTTGGAGATGTTTGTGTGGCTGCCCAAGGAGCAGCTGTACGTCCTGGTGTACCTGGTGACCGTCTCGCACTCCATGATGGCGGGTTACATGGACAAGGCACAAAAGTACACGGAAAAGGCGCTTACCCAGATCGAAAAGCTCAAACAGCAGGAGGACAAGCCGATTCTTTCCGTGTTCAAGGTGATCCTGCTCGAGCACATTGTGATGTGCCGCATGGTGATGGGCAATCGGGAACTGGCCATCCGAGAAATAGCCGCCGCAAGAGACGTTTGTCTGGCGGCACCGCAACGCAGCCTCCTGCGGCGCCACTCAGCTCAGTTGCACTGCCTCATCGGGCTGTACTCCATGTCGACCAGCTTCTTTGAGCACGCCGAGCGGCAGTTCCTTGTGTGCGTGGGCGAGACCACCGAGCGGGACCTGAAGCTGTTTGCCAACCTGAACCTAGCGATCATCTACCTGCGCACCAAGCGGGACACGGACCTCAAGCAGATATTGGATGCAGTGTCCACGGAAAACACGCACACGTACAGCAGCCAAGCGCTGATGGGAGGCTTCTACTACGTCCAGGGCCTGCACGCCTTCCACAAGAACAGCTTCCACGAGGCCAAGTAAGTAAAATCAAACCAAGCTCTATAGAGGATCACGTGTACATATTTTAATACTCTGCTTTTATAGACGCTTCCTGCGCGAGACCCTCAAAATGGCCAATGCCGAGGACCTGAACCGACTGACCAGCTGCTCGCTGGTGCTACTCTCGCACGTCTTCCTCAGCATCGGCAACTCAAAGGAAAGCATGAACATGGTGACGCCGGCCATGCAGTTGGCCAGCAAGATACCCGACATCCACGTCCAGCTGTGGGGATCGGCAATACTCAAGGACCTGCATCGCATGTCCAAGGACGTGCAGCACGAGAAGGATGCTTATGCCAACCACGTGAAATACTCCGAGAACCTGATTGCAGACCAGCGCAAGTGCGTCCAAAGTGCGCACCACGAGCTGGTCAACTGGTTCCAGGGCGATCCGCCCGTGACGAGTGGTCCGCCCGCCACCACCGCCCTGCTCCTGCCCGAGATCCCCGTCGCAGCCTCAGTCGCCGTTATCGCCTCCACGTCGGCCATCATGCAGCCGACGGGGCAATTTGGCCAGTTTTACTAGCAATGAGACGACGATGCAATGTACCATTTAAGCTTTTATTTGTATCTACGACCTAGCGACTAAGTTAAGACTAAAGAAGTTGTGAATTTTGTCATAAACTGTGTTCCCACGGGGAAGAGTAGACGGAAATGAAAAGTGAACGAGCTGAGTACTTTTGAGTGGGATAATTTCGTACTGCGTGGGTTAAACTGGGATGAGAAAGGAGGTGGGAAAATAGCAATTAAAATTACCCGTGGCAAAAAAGTGTAAGTTTAAAAATAGCTATTTTGTGAAAATTTAACCGAAATTAGATGTGGAAACTTGTGTTTACTTTTTAAAGTCCTCCTAGCATGGAGTGATAATCTCGACACCATCATCACCTAATCAGCTTAGAGCATCAGCGAAGACTCTGCCATCTCATTGAGGTCTTCTTCGAGAGCTCCACTTCCGTTCTCCTTGTTGCTGAGATAGGTGAAGTGCACCAGCCGCTTATCGTGTTGTTCGTGGCTGGCCAAATGGGATCGCATCTCGGGCATCGACTTGAACTCCTCGCTGCAAACTGGACAGATGTAGATGCGGTCGCCCTGGTGGGTACGCTGATGCATTTGGCAGTCGCCACGCTGCGTGAAGGTCTTTGCGCAGAAGGGGCAGACGTACGGACGCTCGCCCGTATGAGTCCTCCGGTGGTTTTTTAGCACGTTCAGGGCGGTGAATCTCATGGGGCACAGGTCACAGGCGTAGGGCCGCTCACCGGTGTGCTTCCGTTTGTGCTTGGCTAGCGAGCAACTGGTGGTGAACCTTGCCATACAAACCTCGCACTCGAAGGGCTTGTCGCCGGTGTGGGTGCGGGCGTGCGAGGCAAGCTCCGCCTTGGTCACAAACGAGTGCGGGCACAGCTCGCACTTGAAGCTCTTCGTCTCCGAGTGTCGCAGCTTGTGCTGGCGCAGGTTTGCGTTCTGGGTGAAGCTCTTTCCGCAGATATTGCACACGAACGGCTTCTCGCCGGTGTGGATGCGCATGTGGTCTCGCAGTGTAGATAACATGGTGAATACTAAAGAAATCAGGCGTCGATTAAAAAGGATTCTTGCCGAATATGTACTTCTTTGTACTTTGCATCAAACTTACCCTTCTGGCAGACGGTGCACTGGTTGCGAAGGTTTCTCTTGTGGCCCTGCACCATGTGCTTGCTCAGCTGCTCCTTGGTCTCACACTGCATTCCGCACTCCTGGCAGTTGTGTGCCCCGTGGTTGGCCTGGTGTTCGGCTAAATGATCCGGCGAAACGAAGACTTTTTCGCACTCGTTGCACTTGAAGTTGCGGTTGATGCAGCCTTTCTGGCGCCTATGGATCATTAACGATTTCTCAAGCGCAAAGCCCGCGTTGCAGCGATCGCAGTGGTACTTGAGCTCAGCTGCCAAGGTTGAAAACTCAGTTGGGCTGGCTGCCTCAGCTATTTTTGGTCTTCCTACTGCATTCACGGACTTGCGGTTGGTTCCCGTTCGAAGCTGCTTGGAGGACGAAACCGCCTCTGACGGGGCCGTGGCCAGCACCTCCTGCTTCACGACTGCGCGCCGGCGAGAGACCCTCTTAGCTGGCTGAGCCAGCTGGACCTCCTTAACATCCTCCTTTTCCACTGGCTCCCCCTTCCGCTGTTGCTGCGTCAATAGTTTGGCCGCGCTCTTTCTTGTGTTTACCTGTGGAACGGGTACTGTGATAACCTCCGCCTCATTGTCGACACCCTCAAATATGTCCAAGTTGCACTCCCTGATTTGCTGCTCTAGCTCGTGGTCATCACCTTCATAAATTACATTGGTTTGGGTGAACACCACTTCCTTCTCATCCTTTAAGCTGCCCTGGACTTGAAGAATGAGGCTGGTCGTCTTCTGCACGGGCTCATCTGGCAGCTCGTAGTCGAAGACCTCTCCCTCACCGTCGTAATCCAAGTCCACTGAAATCGTAGATTTAACCAGGCCTGTGTTCTGTTCGGCATCTGTTGTGACTAGCGCATCCGTTTGCACAGAGGCGGTGGCTCTACTGGGCTCCCAACTGGTGGTCTGCACAGCCTGGTCCGCGGTGGGAACTGAGCAATACATAGACAACTTCTTTTCGGGTTCTTCGGGTAGGGCATTCGGCAGCAATTGGCGCAGGGTGCGACTGGAGTTCTCACACTTGATTTTGAATGTGTAACAGTGATTTATTTCACTCAGGCAGCCCAGGCACACCTTCTCCGGAAGATTATCATGTCGCCGAGGCTTTAAAACGAAGGGATTATCCTGATTAATACGAAAATTCGGATAGCTTAAAGGATGCTCACCTTGGTTTTTGTGAATTCCCGGATCATGTCGGCCAGGCAGCTACCCGATCCCCCGTCGTAAATGGACAGAAAGGGTCCCGTCGAGCTCAGGCACGTCAAGCAGATCTTATCCACATCCATTTCGCGACGCGAAATGTTTGTTTCCTCAGGAAACAAAAAAAATATAACAATTAAAATGCAAGCGGAAAGACTTTAGAGCTGGGACGAAATTTATGGTACTATCGATTACATCCCGTTGTTTTTAAAGTAAAGCATCGGTGTTTTAGGAATCATCGAATGTTTCTTTAATTAAATTGCGGTTTTATTTATCGGTAATGAGATGGAACCTATAATTATTCGTATCTATAAAAAGGTAATAAGGTTATTAAAAATTAACAATACTCAAAATAATTCCTCTTCAATAACCGCTGAGCACACGGAAGTATTGCTCATCTCTATTCAGTCGAAGTGTTTGAACGAAAGATAAGATCTTTCATCAACGAGATTACAGAAATCCGGCGACAAATCATTAAAACTTAAAAACGATCGAAATTATGTCAAAAACCGAAGAGTTCACATTCCGCCGTGCTCAGGCTGAAGATATAAAGGATGTGCTCCTTATGATTCAGGTTGGGAATAAAAGTATAATTTTTTTTTTCAACTTAAATAGACTTTAAAATTGATCTTCAGGAGCTGGCCGATTTTGAGAAGATGAGCAATGGTCCCCAGCTAACCGAGGACGGTAAACGCATTCACAATGTTTTTATATAAAAACACTAAGAAAAAATATTTACAGGTCTCAAAGAGGACGCAGGACTTACAGGAGGGCAGGAATATTGTGAAGTCTATGTGCTTATAGACAATGCTATTTTTTTGGGAGGAAAAAGGTCCGTTTCTACCGACCATGTATTTTGTTCAATTCGGTTTACTCATGGATTTAAACCTTCTTCAGCAAGGCGATTGGATATTCCATTTGCTACAAGGCGTACTCCACTTGGCAGGGACGATACTTTTTCGTCGAGGACATCTATGTCCGACCAGAGCACCGAAAGCGAGGCGCTGGCAAGAGAATCTTCCTGGAGGTGTCCGCAAGAGCCGTGGAGCTTAAATGTCCGCGCCTGGAGTTTAATGTGTTGGAATGGAACCCAGCACGGAAGTTCTACGAAAGCCTTGGTGCTGTAGACTTGACAGCCAAAGAGGGCTGGCACTACTACCGCGTTGAGGAGCAGCAGCTAGCCAAATTGGCCCGCGATCTGGCTTTGTACAAATCTTGATTGGGTTATATTTTTCATTTTTACTAGTTAATAGTAAAGGAGAAATAATTTATTTATTGTTTCAGGAAACAAAAAAAATATAACAATTAAAATTACATTACATCACATCGATTACATCGCCGTTGTTTTTAAAGCATCGATGTTTTAGGAATCATCGAATGTTTCTTTAATTAAATTGGCCGCGTTCACCGCAACATGATCACAGAACAGTGATCGCTGATCAATGATCACGTTTTCCCATTTGGACGTTTTTATTTATTGACAGTTAGATGGAACCCATAATAATTCGTATCAATAAAAAGGTGATAAAGTTATTAAAAACTAACAATACTTAAAATAATTCATATTCATGAACCGCTGAGCACACCACACGGGAAGTATTGCTCATCTCTATTCAGTCGAAGTGTTTGAACGAAAGATAAGATTGAGATTAACCTTCTAGGACAGGAAGTAACTTAATCATCAAAAAAAAAAAAAAGATTGAGATTACACAAATCCGTAGACAAATCATTAAAACTTAAAAAAGATCGAAATTATGTCAAAAACCGAAGAGTTCACATTCCGCCGTGCTCAGGCTGAAGATATAAAGGATGTGCTTCTTATGATTCAGGTTGGGAATAAAAGTATAATTTTTTTTCAACTTAAATAGACTTTAAAATTGATCTTTAGGAACTGGCCGATTTCGGGAAGAAGAGCAATGGTCCCCAGCTAACCGAGGACGGTAAAAGCATTCACAATGTTTTTATATTAATCCACTAAGAAAAAATATTTACAGGTCTCAAAGAGGACGCAGGACTTACAGGAGGGCAGGAACATTGTGAAGTCTATGTGCTTATAGACAATGCTACAAAGTGAGTAACATGTATTTATTTTATGATTTAGTTTATTCATGGATTCCTTCATGGAACCTTCTTCAGCAAGGCGATTGGATATTCCATTTGCTACAAGGCGTACTCCACTTGGCAGGGACGGTACTTCTTTGCCGAGGACATTTACGTGCGACCAGAGCACCGAAAGCGAGGCGCTGGCAAGAGAATCTTTCTGGAGGTGTCCGCAAGAGCCGTAGAGCTTAAATGTCCGCGCCTCGAATTTAATGTGTTTGAGTGGAACCCAGCACGGAAGTTCTACGAAAGCTTTGGTGCTGTAGACTTGACAGCCAAAGAGGGCTGGCACTGCTACCGCGTTGATGAGCAGCAGCTAGCCAAATTGGCCGGCGATCTGGCTTTGTACAAATCTTGATTGGGTTATATTTTTTATTTTTACTAGTTAATAGTAAAGGAAAAATAAATTATAATACTTGACCATAGGCCTTTGATGCTATGAGTACATTTCAACTACTTTATATTCCATTTGGCTTCTCACTGATCCCCGGCCACACTTGCTATGACATGGATCTGCATGCTCTTCGTAGAGTTGTACACTTGTCCAGGCGGAAAGGGATGCACCTTAGAGTGGGCATCCGTTTTGCTCTTGCCACCGGCTGTGTACTTTGACAATCGAATGCTGGGCATCGGTAGAAAGCCGGTGCTCAACGGCATCACATCCAGGGATATAGAATGACTGTCAACTTCCTTCATGGACACGACACCTGGAAAGTTGCATACCAAAATTATTAGTCAACAAATCGTAAAAATGAAGATCAAAAAAGTTAAAAGCTTATTTTTGATGGTGTTAAGGTGTTCCAATTAAGGCATTTTTAACTTTCATGCATTTGGGCAAATCTAGTTAGTGCTACGTGTGTCCTATACCAGAGAACTTACCCATATCTTAAAATGCAATAGAGTGAATCGTGTGTAGAGAAATCAGAATTAAATCATAAGCAAAGACAGGCGGAAATGATAAAGCCACCAACTTACCAGCTGAGCGGCCGCAGACAGCCCACAGATTTTGATCATTGAGAACCTCGTACATAAGATCCGTGTAGGGATTCTCGTGAACCTTGGTGATCTTAAGGTTCATATTGCACACGGTGCGCAGGCGACACAACTCATTAGGTTCCAGCTGCGCCTGCAGCTTGAAAAGCGTTGTGTAGTCCACCAAATCAAAGGCGCATCCATACGTTCTCCACACCTCCGGTTGCGAAAGTGGAGCGTATTTGATTATAAAGTGAACTTTAACAATCGGCAGCTCATGCTCAGTCTTAAGGGGCTCAACTTGAATCTCATAAAGATACGTGACAGTCAGCGATTTGTAAATTTCCTACCAGACAAGAGTGGAAAATAATAATTAAATGCAGATAGCATAAATAGCTTTTTACTTACAATGGGCTGATCGGGCACGGGATTCAGGTCTAGCAGTTGCACTCCAGGTACATCGCACTTGACATGAGCATTCTGCAGCAGGAGATGGGCATCCAAACCCTTCATGATCACCTGCAGGAACTTCTGAGTCCCGCACGTGTGAAGCCGGCAAGTGGCCTCCATGGCTGGCTGAAACTCGACGGGTATTGGCAGCTCAGTGCGCGACCACGGACAACTAAGGGCAATGTGGTGCTCATGGTGTTTCGACACCTTTCGACCCGGCATATCCGTGAGCACCTCCAATGGGATGTTGCGCTCCTCAAACGACTTAAAGTGCGGCAGCGGTACCTGCAGCAGACTCTCAAATGAAGCATCATCGTTATATGCAGCTGCATCCGCCTTGTTCTGCGTCTGTCGAATGCGTAGATTCTTCGAGCAACGCAGCGTGATCTTAGCGTCCGGAGGGAAAATGAAACTACCGCCGGAAACCTTCAAGCTAATGGGCTGCACAATACCCGCTATCAAAGTCTTGAAATCCAGCGAGGCGCTCGCCGGCTTGGTGCTGATCTCGAAACTGGGAGGAGTGAACGGCAGCTGCTCGGACAAGAATTCCAGGCTGGACATGCTGACGCAGAGCTTTAAAAGAACATATAAAAGTGTGAAACAGAAAAAGTAATCAAGCTGACTTACCTGTTTGAACTGCCAGCTTCCCACTCGAGTAGCCTTAGCCTTGAGCTCGATTAAGTTAACACCCGGCTGTAGGGCAATGTTCTCCGCCTGCACAAAGTTGGTAAAGTCCCCCTGGACGCTGGGCGAGAGCTTCCGCTTGGTGCTGCTGGTGCGCCGCACGGGTTGTTTGTTCTTGGGCATGTCACAGGCCACGGCGGCAGAGTGGAGGCGGTTGTCCTGTTTGTAGACTAGCTGCAGAGACACCTTCAGGCGAGAGTTGGACTCCTTGTCCTTAACCGTCGACGGAGCGGCAGTCAGGCATACATTTTCCATGGCAAGCTCCAGGGATGCTGCTTGCAACTCATAGCAAAGCTTGATATTTTCGGCGACAACACCGCGCGGATAGAGACTCTCCACTTTAAGTTGCACCAAAATATGGTCGTCCTGGATAATGGGTTTTCGGTTAACGACCTCTATGTCCAGGACGCGAAAGTGATCTTCTAGCACACAAAAGTTGGCATTCTCCATGGACGGTTGGGCCGAGAGCGTCGTCTTCAGGGTTTTCAACGACTTGAGAAACTCGTCGAAATAGAAGGTTCGCACAAGAGTCTCCAGCTCCACGCAACAGGAGATGGAGCTGCAGGTCTTGGTGTACGCCAGGGAGTCGCCCATCTTGCGGTAGCAGTTGGCTAGCTCGAGCAGTGTTTGGGAGCTCAGCATGTGCCAATTCTCCGCTTTTAGTTCCCTGAGCAGATCCGTAAAGAACCCAACTGCCTTGTGCGGCTCATTAAGGGCACAGTAGAAGTTGCCCAGATCCAAGCCCACCAAACGAGCAGAACGCAATCGGGCCACATGCTTGTACGTACTGATGGCCAGCTCCGCCAGCTCAAGGTAGAGCTTTTGGAAGGCCTGATTAGAGCCCAAGGCCTCCTTTAGCTGCTCGGCCGCCGATTTTTTGGGCTTGCGATTTGGTGACCGTTCCCGGAGTTGGGGTGTGGCCTGCAGGAACTGCTGCTGCTCCGGCGGTGCGTCTCCTATACCCGACGACAGCTGGACCACTATGTGCAGCTGCTCTGAAGTGGGCGTGCAGCCGGGCAGAAGTCCGCACAGCTTGCCTAGCTCATAGAGTTTATCCTTGGCCAAGTTCCAGATGGGAGCACAGTGCTGGAAACAGGTAACCTCGTTGGGCTCCATGGCCTGCTCGCACAGCTGTAGAACCTCCAAAGCGCATACGAATTCCCAGCAGCAGAGAGCGCCCTCCTGGCACTCCAGCTTAATAAACTCCACCTCACGCAGCGTGGAGAAGAGGAAGCTGAGCAACCTCTTGGCGATTTCCGGAATGTCGTTGCAGGACAGCAGCAGATAGGCCTGCCGCTCAAACAGATAGTTGCGGAATTCCAACAGGGATACGCCCTCGTCGCGAATCTTGTTTCGCATTTCAAATTTGTCCTGCCGGGTAAGGCAAACGCCATGGAAAGCGTCCAACGGCCGCCGAAAGTGGTTCAGCCACTGCTGCTTTTCTTTGAGGCCAGTGTGTGTGATGAACTGCGAGAACATGGCGTCCAGTTCATCGTACTGTATCAGCGCCTCGGTGGGCAGCTCCAGCTTTTCGAAGATCAGCGCCAAGTCTTCCTGCATGAAGAAGTACTGGCGGAAGTCCCAACCATCAAGGTTCCGCTTTTCGCGCTTGCTCCGTATGAGTTCCTCGTACTTGACAATGTTGCGGTTGTAGCTGGCGAGCATAAGGAACCGGATGCGCTGCACCAGACAGCGAAAGGACTCCGTGGACTTTTGTTCGAACTTGGCTGGGTTCAGGACGGATATGCAGCGATCGTCGTTCTTACTGCCAAAGTCCAAGCGTATCTTATCCAGCACCGTGGTGCGTGGCATAAAGTTCTTGGTCTTGCGTATGTCCAGTGTCTCCACGAGTAGAATCATCCAGTCCGAGATGTTATAGCTAGTCAATAGCTTCAGCCAAGTATCTATCTCCTCCCTGATGGTGGCCTTGTAGGTGTCTACATCCTAAATGGTATATAAAAAGGGTAAGTAAGCGAAAACATTACCTTTAACCAACTCACATTGCATTCTGTGACAAAGATGTGCAGTATCGGGTGCTCCAGAATGCTCCAGTCACCCTGTTTGTACCTTTCCAGGGCAGCCACATTAAACTGCTGGGTCTGGGCCTCCAAACGAACATGTTTTGTGGGGCGTTGGAAAGTGCGACGCCACTCGCAGGTGTCCAATGGTATGGCGTTCAGGATCTGCGACTCCAGCGAACGGAAAAGCGGACACGAGCCGGAATCTGCAGAAAATATCATCAAATTGGCATGCAGAAGCATAAGGAAGCTTAAAACTTACACGTAATTATGGGCTTTATCTGCATTGTTTTTTAATTTTGTTTTGTTTATTTCATTGGATAAAGAAAGCTACCCAACAATCTCGGCCAAACAGCTGATTTCAATGCGAGGGCGTGGAAATCGATTGACTGTGTTTTTAATCTTTGATATTAGTTATCGGCTGTCAGTAATGAAGGTTTCTAATTTATCTTTAACTGTCCGAAACCTTACTAACAGGCACTACAAATAATTTAATCAATTACGTATTTTAAATGAGGGGTTTAATAGACAATCAACAGGTGGGTTTTCAGCAGCCCTGATCTTGGGCGTAGCAAAAACGAATTCATAGGGGTTTCTAAGTATTATCGTACATAGAAAAAATCAACTAAGAGCCAACGCAACCGTAACAATTTCATGTAGAAAACTGTAGGTATTTCAAAAACTACAACTAGTTATGCATAATCTGTAGAAATAATATTCAGGGGTATATTATCCCCAATGACCCTTTCGCTACACCACTGTTTTTGGCTTTGCTTAAAATCGATACCACCCACTACACTATCGCCGCCTATCGAACAGATGATAGTGAAATCAGCTTTGTTAGCCAATTGGAAACATGAAGAGTGAAAACTAATTGGAGTGCTTAAAACGCAAACAAAACACACTTGGACACAATTTCACTGAATGCGCGACCAGGATACATCAGGTAACTAGCTAACCCGGCAATGGACATGGCCAGGAGCATCTTCGGCCGCGATCACGAGGGTTACGTGGGCCGTGAAGAGCATACGGTAAGCGTAAATTGACCAGAAAAGATTGCTTATCATGGTAATTAATATTTATCGTTCCACCTTCTGCACTGCCAACAGCGCAAACTGCAGAACCTGGGCTCGGAAGACGATCTGGGCGAGGTGCCGGCCATGATGGAGGAGCTAAGTGTGGCCGACGGCCTGCGACCAAACCCGGGGGGTCCTTTCTCGGCCCTCACAGCCTCCATGTGGCCGCAAGAGATCCTGGCCAAGCTGGGTGGCGGCGCGGAGCTGTCCTCCGGGCCAAATGATCAGCCGGAGTACCGCTTCGACGAATTCGGCTTTCGGGTGGAGGAAGAGGACGGACCGGAGCAGAGCTCCAACAAACTGCTCAGCATTCCTTTCGTAGAGGACGCCCAGCAGCGGCTTCAGTGGATCGCGCACCTGGAATTCTCGCACAACAAGGAGGCCACCGAGCTGAGCTGGGAGCATGTGGATGTGATGCTGCCTCGCACTGAAAAACTTCGCAATATGGTCCGCCAGGGTATCCCCCACACCCTGCGCGCCCAGATGTGGATGCGCCTGTCTGGAGCGCTGGCCAAAAAGCAGAAGAGCGAGACCAGCTACCATGATATAGTTAAAGGTAGAGACCCACAAACCATAAATGTATTTCATTGTCTACTTTTTTTTGGTTAGCTTCCAGCAATGATCAGCTGATGACTTCTAAGCAGATCGAGAAGGACCTGCTGCGCATCCTGCCCACAAATGCCTGCTTCAGCAATCCGAATGGGACCGGTATTCCCCGTCTACGCCGCATCCTGAGGGGAATCGCGTGGCTCTTCCCGGACATCGGCTACTGCCAGGGCACCGGCGTAATCGTTGCCTCTCTGCTGCTCTTCATGGAGGAGGAGAACGCCTTTTGGATGATGGCCACCATTGTGGAGGATCTGCTTCCAGCCTCCTACTACAGCTCCACGCTGCTGGGTATCCAGGCAGACCAGCGCGTGATGCAGACGCTCATAGCCAATTACCTGAGCAGCGTGGACGAGTCGTTGCGGAAGCACGACATCGAGCTGTCGCTGATCACGCTGCACTGGTTCCTCACCGTGTTCGCCAACGTGGTGCATATGAAGATCCTGGTGCGCATCTGGGATTGGTTTTTCTACGAGGGCTCCATCGTACTCTTCCAGCTGACGCTGGGCATGCTCAAAGTGAAGGAGCAAGATCTGAAGCACCTCGAGAACTCTGCGCAGATCTTCAATTCGCTCTCCGACATTCCCGGCGAGGTAACCGACGTCGAAGTGCTCTTCCGCCAGGCCCTGGAGGTGGGCGGCTCGCTCAGCCAGACGGTAATCGACACACATCGTCGTCGCCACCTGGCTTACCTCATGGCCGATCAAGGACACCAGATAGGCAATCCCGAGGCTGCCCCTAATCTGCCCAAGCAGCAACTAGCCCGGCGACAGGTGCGCAAAAGCAAGTCTATACTAGAGGCCTTTCTCTTTCGAGGCGACGCCAGCGAGGGAGATCAGCTTAAGAACAAGAACATAAGGCAGACGGAGATCCTGGTAGACCTAAGAGAGGCTATCCTAAAAGTGGGCCGCCACTTCATCACCATTGAGCCGAAGCTGTCCGGTCACATCCAACTGACTGCCAACTACAGCACTGAGTCGCATGCAAAGGACCACGAGAACTTCATCAACGTGGCCAGGACGCGGAAGCGTCGGGCCAAAGCGCTGCATGACTTCGAGCGGCACGACGACGATGAGTTGGGCTTTCGGCGGAACGACATCATCACGATCATCAGCCAGAAGGACGAACACTGCTGGGTAGGTGAACTCAACGGACTGCGCGGCTGGTTTCCGGCCAAGTTTGTGGAGCTGCTGGACGAGCGGAGCAAGCTGTATACCTCGGCGGGGGACGACGCCATTTCGGAGACAGTAACGGACCTGGTGCGGGGCACTTTGGCGCCGGCCATCAAGGCCTTCCTCGAGCACGGCATGAAACGACCAACATTCCTGGGAGGACCAATCCACCCCTGGCTGTACATCGAGGAGGCGGCCACCCGGGAGGTGGAGAAGGACTTCGAGTCCGTGTACAGCCGGCTGGTGCTGTGCAAAACGTATCGCCTGGATGAGGACGGAAAGGTGCTGACTCCCGAGGAGCTGCTCTACCGCTGCGTCCAGGCCATCAATCAGACGCACGACGATGCCCACGCACAGATGGACGTGAAGCTGCGCTCCCTCATCTGCCTGGGCCTTAACGAGCAAGTTCTGCACCTCTGGCTGGAGGTCCTGTGCGCATGCCAGGAGGTAGTACAAAAGTGGTACCACTCGTGGAGTTTCATCGACTCACCCGGCTGGGTGCAGATCAAGTGCGAGCTGCGCATCCTCTCGCAGTTCGCCTTCAACCTGAATCCCGACTGGGAACTGCCGCCGAAGCGCGGCAAGGAGTCTCAGCCGCTGAAGGACGGAGTGCGAGACATGCTGGTGAAGCACCACCTCTTTTCGTGGGATCTGTGAGGCCCACTTCCGCTTTGTATAGTTCGAGAAGCGCTAACAATCAACCGCGTATCCAATATCTCATTGCCCCGACTCGTTTTCATAATTTTCATGTGCAATCGCAATCGTTTGAATTTAGTAGCCAGCATCCGCTTTTTAAGTACATACTTCTTCGTTCTCGTACGCCTAACTTAAGTGCTTTACCATAACGATTTTTAGCTGTAACTATCACTATTAATTCGCCCTATGTATAGCTCGAGCCGATTGTTTACTTAATGTCCATCCATTATTATAAATCCTAGACCACACCACTCTACTAAATTACAAATGTAACGTACCTTTAAATTGAAATCAAATCTTATAAAGTACATACATATTTATTACTATATACACATACATAGATGTTTAACTGTCTAAATGCATTTCATTAAAGTTTAATATATATATTTAAATTGTACAAAACGAGAGTTTTTCAATGCGAGGTATTTCTAGTTGCAAACCAAACCCAAGTAGTCATCCATCAAGGTGCCGATGGCAAACTGAAAAAAGTAAACCTAAGAATGCAGCAAAGCACGGATTAAGAATGAAACTCACGATTCCCGTGGCGTCCACACGGGTTCCCACAATCTTGAGCCGTATTTTGTCCTCTCCGGAGATGACCACGTCCTCATCTTTGCTCTTGTAGCACGGCGGATTGCCATTTGGACAGAACTGCATGTCAGCGGGAATAGACTAAAAGATTTAGAACATTAATACATATCTCCAAAAGCGGATCCCTTTCACGCACATGATGCGAAATGAAGCAGGACAGTGGACCGATCTCTGCAAACATGCCCACTTTGTTTATCTGCTTGACCACCGCGTCCAGCACTTCACCCTTGAACGGCCGAAAGACGATGGCTTTGTACTTCACCGGGTACACAACGAATCCCTGGCCCGGCTGGATGACACCGGATCCGATCTGGTCTATCGTCGTGACCGCTATCACGAATCCGTACTTTCCCGTGCAGGTGCCCTCCACCTCGGAGTAGAGTTTCTGCTTCACCGTCTCCAGCAGCTGCGGCCCAAAGTAGCGTGGATGCAGCAAGATCTCGTGTTCCAGCGATATCTGAGGGAAAAGCGGATTAGCGCCTGCTGCAGAGACTCAAGAACAACTCAACTTACATGGTAAAACATTATTTACTATGATTTTTATAGTAAAACACAAGAATGCCGCTGTTTTAAATAATGTTAAATAAAAAAATGTGATCGTATTAGATTTGGGCAAATTTACCAAATCCAGGGCAGCATGGTCACACTACAATCAGCGTTGTCAATTCAGCTATTTTACATTACATGGCTGCCACCTAATTCACTTAGCCGATAAAGGCTCCTGACATGGATGCCACCTTATTCACTTAGCCGAGAAAGGCTCCTGACATCCATGCCACCTAATTCACTTAGCCGATAAAGGCTCCCTACATCCATGCCACCTTTTTCGTTTGGCGGGCTAGTTTATATGATTTAAATCCTAAGCGATTACAATTATTTAAATCCAAATCTGACTTGGTGGAAAAATAATTGCACCGTAGTACGCAATACCGACAACAGCATTCCAACCGTTAAGTAAAAAAAACATAAATTTTTTATTTGTATACATTATTAAAAAAAATTATAATGATTTATGCAAAATTCTGTTACATACGAATAGTAATTTATTATTAATTTCAAAGCCCCAAATAATAGTATGGATTTGAAAAAGTCTAAGTAAAGTGTAATAAATCGCTGTGGACGTAATTCGGGTGGGTGGGTTCGAGGATTTTGGCTCCTTAAAACAGAGCTAAAGGACAACATAGATACCCCTTGAACTATTACCAACTTACAAGGACTAATGGGCAAGAAATTAAATACTCAAAATACGGTTTGTTCTGTTCCCGTATTGCCACAATATCTCAGCTTATTTATGGACAATTCATTCATCATCAAACATTAAAATTAGGTTATTAAACCAAACATGTATACTTAGGTATGGTTTATGAGTGTTAAATTGTTTAAAATTCCCCTTGAGGTGCACAACAAAAGCCAGGCGAACAGGAATAACTCCGGTCCCCATAAATGATTCGTCTGCTGAGCAAGGACAAAAGTCGGCGGAAGCTGAGACATGCAAATCTCATTAGCGCCAATTAGCTGTATCCGGCAGTGCTCAGGTGGGCGGTTGAGTTGGCAGGTGAGTGATCGACTACAGATAACATCAACCAGCTTTTCACCGTAAAGTGGAAATTAGTGCTGCCTGAATTGACTAATCTGACAGCCCTAAAATAGCTGCGCTTCGTTTATTTCTGAAGAACGTGAACCTTAACCCAAAATGCAATCAATCATAATCATTTTAGATCCAGTTGTTTTTAAGTGGGAGTGCACTTAAGTGTGCGCTTTAATATTAATCAAAGGTTGTTAAATATCCAACTATTTAGTGTCTTGGTCTAATGAGACACAGATATACATATTGGTTTGATAATAAGTGAGACTAATTTTAAACAAGGACTGAGCAGTTTGAATGAAAATTACACTTCGAAAGACCTATTCTTGCACTTATCATTGTAGTAATCTGGCTTACATTCAGTAGTCTTTCTTCTGATGATAACCAGAAACCACTGAGCTCATTTTACAGAAACATATCCTGATGGTCTTTAATCCTCTCACCGTCGAGCAAGCTGGACGCTGCTGGGATATTATTAATCAACGCAATCAACTATGCGGTTAATTCAATTTAATTACACTTTAATCACAAGCACAAACAAAACTGGCCGGCTTTGATTAATACCTTAATGATTTTTGATTGGGGAAAAACGTAGCTGCCGGTAATTAAGGTTTTGCGGTAACCAATTAATTTGCACATGCGAAACTGAACAGCGATTATGTATCTCTTTGCTGGTTGTAAGAGTGATTTGTCCCAGCAGATGTCTTTGTCCGGCCAAAACCGCAGCCATAAATCAGCACTAGAGCTGGCTGCTCTTATTTCCTTAGACAGAATCTATAGAATTCTTTCCGTGATGCCAAGCAACGTATGCTTGAGTTTTCCGAGAAACTAGCAACCAGAGTATGCTATTTTCCGACCCCGGTAAACTAACCTATTTCTCAGGCTGTCAAAACAAAGTCAAGCGGTAATTGACACATGTTGACTTGGGGCGTTTCTCTCGCCTTTTGTTAGTGGTTTTGCTCTCCGTTCGAACATACAGTACGGTATCTGTCCGTACGTTGAGTCATGTCCGTAGTTTGGGCTGCACTTACTCCAGTTCAATTTATTGACGGAGCCACGCCACCCACACGGCCATTTATTGGAGCAAGGTGTTGCTGTGGGTGTTATGTATGTACATGTTTTTTTACCCATCGCCTAAAGACGAAAGGGTATTCAAAGTTCAAGTTCTTCCCTCCTACGACATTATATGTTTTATGGAAATATATGTTATCTTTTAGTCTTGCTAATGGAAAATTTATGTGCTTAATATTAAGCGAAGTGTGCAATAGCGTTTCAATCAAAAATTTCGCTTTCGCTTGAGTGTTCCACGAACATAATCAATATATTTCTCATCTGAATACACAACACTTTCGTTTGAATTGATTACGAGGTATTTCATCTTCGGAATACTTGAGGTCAAAAAAAGCCCGCTTAATGCACAGCCGTATTTGCTGTGTGTTTTTAGAGCTTTCTATTTCGACGAACCCCCTGGCTCCCCGTGCACTCTATAAAAACTGCGGAACAACAAATGCGCATAAATTTATCATAATAAACATGCATAAATCGCGGTGAATATAAACAGGGAAAGCCCCGAAAATGTGCAGAAATATGCTTGGGGCGGCGTAATGGGTGGATGTGTTGGAGGCGGTCCTGAATGTAGGCTATAAACTAAACGAAACAAGATCATAAAAAAGCTAAACATGGAAATGCATATGCGTGTAAGTGTGTGCGTGCCCTGGACCAAAACGAGGTCCATAGTTCCATGCTCTTGATGGTGGTGGGTGAGTGGGTGTGGGTGTGGGTGAGTGGGTGTGATTCAGGATCCGCCTGAATGGGCAGTCATAATCACATGGGGGGTCCAAAGAAAGGGACGGTGCGCAGATAGAGAAGCAGACATAAACATTTCCAGACATTAGCAAACACAAAACACAAAACACAACAAACAAACACACGAAATCACAATAGGTCATTTGAAGAGTCCTTGAAGTGGTCATTGTTGGTGTGGGAGTGAGTGGGTGGGTGGGTGCCCGAGGCTGTGAGTGGGTGGGGTGTGAACCGTGTCCTCTGCCATCATTTACAGGTCATTCATCATCGTCTATTTGAAGCAGCGGTGGCGAAAGTAGAAGTGAAAGCGAAACATCCACCCCACACCAGTGGCACTATAACAGGTGAACTGAACAAGAAACAGTTACAGGAAAACAAAGTTTGGAGAACTAAAATAACAATGTGATAAACTGTGTGTGATTTATTAATAGCGAACACTTCACAGCTTTTAGAAAGCTAAGAAAGCAATTCAATTTCAATAGGCTATTTAAATTTGTAGTAAAACCTTAATTTAATTTTGTGTGATTCAAAAATGAGCAGCTATTTAAAAACTCACAGCTCAACTGTGAAACTGGAGCTTTAGTTTAATTTCCGAATAAAGTTTGAATTCACATACTTTTACTTTTTGGAAGTAAAGCTGGATTTAATTTGAATTCATTTCGGTTTTAATTTTTTTCAAACACAGAATTCGCAGAGTTCAGAAATTGAATTTCGCAAAGAGGAAATATATGTGTGAAAAAATTTGCATACGTAATTTGCACGTGCAATTTAGTTGGTGCCATTTTTCTGCATAAATGCAAAGAAAGTGATGCTGGGTTTAAAGTGATGATTTTTCGCTTTCCTATTAAAATATTTTACTTGGAAATATGTTTCATTATTTTGCACTTAAGTTAAACAAAGGCTACTGAGGAAAACGCTTACAGGCGCCTGAAAACTTAATATTTAAATTAATTTCAGTTTAACACAGATGTGTGTGACACTTGTTGTTGAAGGAATTTAAAGACTTTTTTCACTTCAAGTATGATGACAATTATGAATACAAAACTGTCGACCTGTAAAATAACAAAGCAAGTGTAATAATCGAGTTACATTATTTAAAAGCTTTTATGTTATTGTCAAATCCAATTAAACCAAAGCCTTAAAGCCTGAAATAAAATAAATAGAATTGTTTACAAGAGATGCTATAAAAAGGGGCCCTGCAACATGTTGCCAGCAGAGTAATGTTGACAGCCTTCTCTCAACAGGTTGTGCGATTGTTGCCAGTGTGTGTGTGTGCGAGTGTCCTGTGTGCTTGCCTTTGTGTGCGTGTTGACTTGCTCATGGCGACGCCATCGCATTAGCGTCGGCAGAGCCAGCGGCAGAGCTCGTACAGACTTTGTATTCCCATTCATGTAAGGACCTCAGTCGGCATCGGCACTTGCTGAAGAACGCGCGCAGCGAAAAAAAGCGGTAAAGCGGGCGCCATTTCGAACAAAGAGTCCTGCCATCTAACGGCAACTTTGCTGTGTGTGTGTGTCAGAGTCACTGTGTGGGTGTTGTGGCCATCGTGTTAGCTGTAAGCCTGCCAAAGGCACATCGAACCATGGTCGCTGAAAAAGTGGCCAAAACCAGTGGTTACATTTTAAGTGTAAACAAAAGCTAAATTCAAAGCAAAAAATGTGCGGAAATGTAATGGAAAAAACCGATTTAAGTGCTTGTCAAAGGAATCAATCGTGCGGCATTTTAAATATTAATTGAATAACCGTGCTTATGCAAATATATATATATAAATGGTTTCTAAAAAATGCAGAAAGAAATTAAATAAAAACCTGATTAGGGTTTCATTTTTGTTGGTGACAAAGTAAAACCGTTTTTAATCTAACAAATGATATTAAAAGCTTTATTTATTAACGGAAAGCAGATAAATAAAGGATTGAAGGATTAACAATTGGCAGACTTTTTAATTAATATTACTCAATGCGGATGTAGGTAAAAGAGAAAGTTGAAATTCCTCGAAATAAAGTGTGTAATACACACACACTGTGCATACCCAATAATCCAAGTTTTGACCAATATTATTTGGAATAAACAACGAAATATTTCAAAACCATTTTCAACGATCGGTCATATTTACGCCAACGTTGCGTATGCGTAATAGCCAAAGTGATTATGTGCTTCAGTCGAGCGTTTACCGACAATATGACGCCAACTTCCCACATGCAGTGGTGAATGCAACTTGTCACCAAGACCAAGACCCCTAATTAAGAGCGTAATGAATGTGACTGGCAGCAGTTAAAGGAAAACATCCACCCCACCCCAACCCACACACAAACGGATCAAATGTAATGAGGAAGCTGCACGAGTGAAAGGTCAAAATTATCGGAGAAATTAAGGCATGTGCAACGTCTCCGGGTGAAAGGCTTTCCAGGAAACCGCGAAACTCAAAGGTTTCTATGGCACAGCGTCATTAAATGTGGCATAAGCGCAGCGGGGTCATTACGCAACACCCCACACACCCAGATAACAACCTGAAAAATGTCGGAAATCGTGGACACCGAGCTGCTCGTAAACTGCACCATACTCGCCGTCCGGCGATTCGAGCTCAACAGCATTGTCAACACAACGCTCCTGGGCAGCCTCAACAGGACGGAGGTGGTCAACCTGCTGTCTAGCATAATCGAGAACCGGGATAATCTCGAGAGCATCAACGATGCCAAGTGAGTGAAAAGCAAAAGCTGCACCCTTTCATTAAGTCTTTCGGCTTACTTGACTTCTCAGTACTGTGGGTGCGTACAAAGAAGTTGATTCCGCTTGAGGAAAACCGACCTCGACAAAGTTATGCAAATTAAAATCTAGATTTAACCCGGATTCGCGGAACCCGCCAAGTTGCCGCTGATGAGGCGAGCTGATTAATTTTGGAGGGCGATTAAATTGAATAAAGTTTTCCGGATAACCGTGTTTGTCTTTCGTTAAGTCCAGGCCGTGTTTCAGTAGGTCACTGCACTTAAAAGAAAACAGTGCTTGAAAATTTGCATATAATTTAAAGGGTGTTTGTTTAAAGCCTTTTTATAAAAGATTTGTAAAAAACTTTTTTGTCTTTAAAGCATTTCTAACCTCCGTTTTATTTAAAAATTGCTTTTAAAATAGGTTCTATACTTTTTGACATAGTCAATTTAAGAAACAGTACCTACCCAATAAATGGATCTAACCCAAGTATGTTTCCAAAAAAAATGCTGCTTTTGAATTGTTTCGAGTGTAGTTAGAAAAGGTGGTTTTAACTTCGTATTAAATTGTAGTCTTAAGCAGAGCAAATTTGTTTAGGCTTGAGCTGATTGTGTTGAAAATAATACAGAACTGTCAGTAGTGGGCACGCAGACATTTTAAAGATTAGCAAAAACAAAATGCGTTCTATACTTCCTTATTTTATGGGGCTTATTTATTAAATAATATTTAATTTTCAGTTCCTGGCTATTTCTCAATAGACTATTGTTTATTTGTTAAGTAACAAATATTTATTGTCTTTTTTTTTTTAACTACATTTCTATCTCGCTTGGACCAACAAGAAAAACGGTGATAATTAAATGCATACAATAAATTGGTTAAACAAATTATAATTAACAGCCCACTATTTTAAAGTGGTCAGCCCTGATTACGTGATAAGTCAAACAGCATCATTCAGCTCATTGATTTTTCCTTAATTAGAGCTCTTTGTAAGACCAATATTTAATAACAAATAAAAGCAGGAGCCGCAGTGAAAACATCAATCATGTAATTACCTGCCACATTTAAAGTCATTGTTTCTTTGCCAATCATTGGTATTTGTTTGTAAATAAGGGTCTCAGCTATGAAAGCATTTAATCAATTAATTGGCTTTTCGAGTGTACTACAGTATGAACGCTCTGAAAAAAGGTTTGCTTTAAAGTTTAAACACATTTTAATCAGAGTAATTACACAGGGCAACAAAATCGAACTTTTGAAAATTCCACGGATCATTTTTTTAATTGGGTTCTCCTGAGTCAAGTCCCATACAAATTATTTTCCATCACCTATAGGTTCGGCGGTATAGCGACGTTTAGAAAAGTCGCATGTTGGACGACACTTTGAATTATGTTGCCTATGCCAAAAAGTTACCGTGATATTTTTAGTTGGATTATACACTCAAAACACCACTGAATTGAACAAAATTATTTCCTGCTTGAATATTTGTCCATTCCGTTGGAATAAGTCGTCAAGTTGAAATCTCATATTTGACTTAAGTTTTTGTGCATTCAAGGGCCTTTTAAAAATATACCTAAAATGGTAGAATTTTTATTTTACCTAGATTTTGTAGCCCTATGTTCGCTTCAATTTTGGTTTTTATGCCTATCGTGATAATATTTTATTGGAATTCTTATAGCAATAAAGTAAATTTTTTACTTTTTTCTACTATATTTTTCCCAATTTTTGAAAAGTCATGGCATGCTTAGATGGTCCATTAGGGAAAAATTTTTGTAACTCCAAAATAATATAAGCATGTGATTGTTTAAGATTGCCTTGACTTTTCAAAATTGGGAGAAAATATAGTAGTAGAAAAGTAAAAAAAAAGCTTATTGCTATAAGAATTCCAATAAAATATTATCACGAATATACACAAAAACCAAAATTGATCCGAACATAGGGCTACAAATTCTAGGTAAAATAAAAATTCTACCATTTTGGTATATTTTTAACAGGCCGGTGAATGTGACAAAAACTTGACTTGTACGAGAGATTTCAACTTTGACGTCTTATTCCAACGGCATGGACAAATGTCCAGCCGGGGACAATTTTTGTTCAGTGCAGTGGTGTCTTGAGTGTATAATCCAGCTAAAAATATCACGGTAACTTCTTTGGAATAGGCGACATAATTCAAAATGTCGTCCAACATGCTACTTTTCTATTCGTCGCTATACCGCCGAACCTATAGGTGATGGAAAATAATTTTGTATGGGACTTGGACTCAGGAGAACCCAATTGTCATGGAAAAGTGCAAATGATCCGTGGAATTTTTTTAGTGTTGCCCTGTGTTATTTTCCGTTAACGCAAAACTGAAACCGATTGTGCTATAAATACTCCTCTTTTTATTCAGACCAAAGCCAACCGCAAAGTAAAATTAATGAGGTGCCCGCAAGTACGACTATTGCATAATAATTCAAAAGTTTGCAACATAAACAGAAATAATAAAAACAGAAGGCGGTGGAAAATTGCTTTGAGAGCCAGCCTCTGTAGAATTTTCACTTGGGATTGCCTCAATGGGATCAACGATGGACGTATTTTGGTCCCGCTAGTCCCTGGTTAATAAGCCTCTTAATTTGGCTTAATCGCAATCAATGGGCTTTTGTTATTGTCGCCATCCTTGAATTGTTTTTAACGGAAAATTTCAATGACTTATTTTCACTTCATGCTCTCAGAAATTGCTTGACATAAACAACAACACTTTTCAGAAAGAACTTAACGGAGCAATATTGTATGCAATGATTTAATAACTTTGTTACAATACCTAATTGAAAAAAATAATAACTATTAATTTTTTCAAAGGTTTTGTAGCTGGTTGATTCGCTTCTTGGATTATTTTTACTTCGCTAATTATTAGTTAAAATTCAGCTACTCTTAATTTAAATTACAGGTTAATAATTAGAACTGACTTGTTAGTTTGTACATATGTAAGAACGCGTTAAAATGTATGTTACACATTTAGTAGACTGGCTATTTTTGTGTGTAAACGCAACCATTGTTATTTTTAGAAAAGCTTTGTTAAATTAAAATAAATAGGGCAATAAAAATGAGTTGTAATGGAATCTATTCAAAAGGAACTACGGCGAAATCCTTAGAAACTATCAGTTGTAGTTTTCAAAAGAACTCGAACAAATGACTTTTACGAACAATAAGGGGCAATGTCTTTTCCTTTCAGTTCGGCTTGCCCTTTTTTGCAAAACAATAAATATAAATAGAACTGAAGACACGTGCTAAAAGTTAAGTTGTCTTACAAAATTACTCAAATTTAAACCTTAAACTAAGTTCTTTGAATGAAGTTCATCACCAACACAGCATGCATTCAGCATAGCACCTGCATCTTTTGTAATTATTCCCTTTCAATTAAGAGCAGCTGAGTGACACAATACACGGAAAGGGCTTTTAGCTAACTCACCAAACACAAAGTCCACTAATTGTTTCCTCCCAACCTCCGCCCCATCCTTCCGCTTTGGGTGACAAACAACGCAAAAGACAGGGAAAAAGGGTGAAACAAATAATTAAATTCCAGCAAATGCGAGGCTCTCGGCTGCCCAACCCGAACTAAATCCTCGAAAAAAGAACTTTGACACAAACAAAACGGCATTGCAATTGTTGTTCGATGTTCTATATTTGGGTCCTAAGCCTCCAGGTTTAATGCTCTTTGTGAGTGGCAGCGAAAAGAAGTGAGTGAAAGTGGAATGGTACACAGAGAGAAAAAAACGAGACCACCTTTAGCATATTAAAGTCCCTAGTCTTCTATCAGAACAATTTAAAAATTTTTGATTTAAAGAAACAATTTTAATTTATTCAGTTTAAGTTTAAGATTGATTTGTGTATTTGTTTTTATTTTTTAATTCAACTGAACAAATCTAAGCTAATTTATGGTATTACAAAATTCCTAAAAGTAATGTAAAAGTTCAGTTTAATAGTTTAATAAGTCTCCTATAACAGATTTTGTAAATATGTTCAATATTCACCAGTTGCTTTTATTCTCTTAAGCAAACAAATATTTTACTGCATTTATTGGGGGGTATTATTTGGTTTAGTAGCAAATAAGTGAAACCAAATATTTTACTGCTTTTATTGGGGCTTTATTATTTGGTTTAGTGACAAACAAGTGAGTCATCAAAAATATAATAAAATTGTTCACTCTGTAGGTTGAGCAGGTGAATTGCCTGTCGCTTCTCTCGAGTTAAGCTCATTATGTTTACTTCAATCAGGGCAAATGTCCTGGACATTTCCCATGGATTATTGATGGAAGAACTTGACAGTTTCACCTCGGCCACGCGTATGGGCTTTGCACACACTTGAGTGCCTGAGGGCAGCCCACGCCGCGTATACGCAATGCCAATGTTTATTACAAAACGATGGAATGGCTTCGTTTCGGTCGATTTAAAGAGAGAGCAGCCTTTCGAATTTCGAATTTGATGCTTATGGCGCTTCCTACGCTTATTGATTTTGATACTTGGCCAATGATAACAGCAGTGCACAACAAAGGACACACGACATTAGTCCTCATCCTGCCTTTAGTGGCGGCTGTTGGTGTCCATCGGGGCTTTGGCATTTTTATGGCCAGACTCAAATCCAATCAGAATGGATGGCGCACATAAAAACAAGAAGCGTTCATCGGAATTGGTGAGCAACGAATAGGGAAAGCCCTTACCAGCTACGTTTTTTATTATCAAATAATAACAACAAATCAAAAATGGGTTAAAAAAACTGCAATGTAACATCATATAATATTAACCTACTTTTTGTTAAAATTATTTATGATTTTCGTTCAATAGTTTTTATATACAGTTTGATGTATGCTTCATTTAAAATAAAAAACAAAAAACAAGTTCTTGCTTTATCAAATTAAATTAAATTAAAGTTTGTTTATGTTTCTCCATATATTTACGATTTTGTTCGACTACATTTTTCGTTCTGCTTGGGGGAGAATAGTCCTAACCCTTTATAAAATCTCCTCTAAAGAGGGTAATTTATCTACTAAAGCCCCAATGTCTCCCTCAAGTTTATACAGCAGAAGCTTGATAAAAAAGCTAAGGAACCCCGTCGGAACGACCCCAAGTGTTCCGCATGAAAATCGAAAGAAATTGTTAGGATTAGCTCAGGACAGAGGGCAGAGGAAACCCGAAAGGAACAGTTTGCTCATGTCCGTTCATCGATGGCTGAGCCCCAGCTCAGTAGAAATCGCTGTGGAGCCTAGGCTACATTTCGCAAAAGCCATGCTGGCCGATTCGTTTGGACTGGACGAGAAGTGCACATTCTGTACAAGTTGAGTAATTTGCATATGACAAATTTTTCAATTAACTTTTTCTCACCAAACAAAAATAAGTCCCCAGTGGGCCGGCTGAAAACGTGTATAGAAATTTAAAGGCAGCGGGCGGGGAGAACAAATATAGTTGCGGCAAGGACACAAATGAAACAGATATTCGGACAAAGGCATGAAAATTTAATGGCCACTCCATGGCAAACAACATGGAAAGTTTCATTTACGCATTGTCCTGCCGCCATCGTCATCAACACCCTCGATTGCTCTGTCAAGTGCGTGTGCATGTGTGTGTGGGGTGTGGAGGCGACGATTCAGGGTAAGGATTGAGGCAGCTCTGTTCCATGACCACCTCCGTTCATAAATTCTGAAATTGAAAATGGCCTCATTTGCGGAGCGTGTCGAAAATACGAGTACCCGTCCCATGTTAAGGTCGCATTGTTTTTGCCCTGTCAACGATGATGATTCTGGGTAGGACGCAGACTGGAGGCTGGAGGCTGGGAATGGTGCCTCTGACAACCACGATTTGTCAGGCATCGATGAACTTCAGACCTAACTTATCAACTGGTTGCGACACCATTCACCAGAACGAGGACAACACTGTGGGAAGAAAGCAAACATAAAACCTAAAATCGAGAAAGTCCTTTAACAAAAATTGTTTTTTTTTAGTCAGAACAGAAAAAAGTTTTAAACAGAAATATATTTTTTTAACATGTATAAAATGTAATTAAAAAAAGATTAGCTTTGGAAGACTGCTAAAAATAAAAACATTTGTATGCATGTATGTTTTTAACACTTTTTATTTATCTGAATATCCTAGAATAAAAAAAAACTCATTATTATTGTTATCCAGTGAGTTAAGCCACTGACCATGTTGTAATCCTTGATTACTTTGCTAGTTCTTTCTTCGCATTCTGTGCATTAAAAAACTGGTTTGTTTGTACCAAAGGAAAAAATGATTGTGATCCTGTGAGCATGCTGTAATCCTTGATTGTTTTTGTCCTTCTTCCACAGGAACTGAGTAGAGGTGACAAAAGTAAAGGGTTCTGATTAGAAAATCCAAATCCGAAATACATTTTAGAATTCCAATTACCGAGCACTTAAAAACCCTCTCACAGCTTCTTCGTCGCCCCGGTAAATTAGTATTTCAGCGACTTTACGCAGAGTACCCTTAAGTTACGTGACACTGGCAGGTCCGTAACTTTTCCGACTTTGGCAACTGCCGCTGGCAGTAGAAGTTACCGCCCGAACTATAAACACGGTGGCACAACTTGCAAGTTGCAACCTGCAGACTGCAACCTGCGTGCCGCATGCTCAATGCGGCAGTTGCAGGGTGCTAGGACCTGGCTTTACCCTGGCTTCGGTTTTGGCCTCTCACCTGTGCAGTGGCTGGAAAAGGAGCCCACAAAAGGAGCAAACCGAAACGGAGGCCCAAGAAGCAGGCAGCGCAACCGGAGAACCCACCGCAGCAAGGTGCACAAATAGCTGGGGAAATAGAGAGGCCGCAAGACCGCCAATTTGGTTTGCATCGCCGGTTTGCCATGCATAAAATATTCAGTGGTAAATACATAATATAGAGCGGGATGCGAATGCGAATGCTAAGGACGTGAACTCCATGGGGCTCCAAGGAAATAGTGCGCAATTTGCGAGTACTCAGGGGCGGAGGGCGGAAAAAGCGACAAGGGGCCCGTCGACTATTAGCTGAGTTAATGTGGGCGACTCACCTTCATGAGTGCGGCGATAAACTCTGACTGCCACTTAATGACTGCCAATTTGTTTTAGCCCCTTTTGACAGAAAATTACCGAAGAGTAAACTATAATCGATGATAATTTGCCTCTAATTGGCTAGGAAAACTCAATCCATAATACCGACGCAATAAAACGGTTAGGAACTATTGTGTTTTATTAGTTGCGTGTGAAACTCAATACATTTCAACAAAGAACTTAATTAGAATTAAATGGTTTCATGAATGCAAATGCTAATAACATATTTATACCATTTTAAATCAATTTGCTTATGGTCGATTTACTAATTAAAATAAGTGCTCAATGATTTATGATAAAAACCGCAATTTATGAAAACGGCCACCACCCCTTGGAGGCCATAATTTAAACATAAGGCCAAATCGCTGAGGCGGAACTTCAGTGGTGGCAAAAAAAAATGTGAATAGTCAAAGTAAACCACCGCAAAATCAATTGAATCAAAAGGAAATCGCAAAGTAAAAATGTTTTCTGGGACATCCGTCTAAAAGCCACACTTAAACGAATCAAAGCAGCTGAAATTTTTGGGCTATAGCCAGTAAAAAAAACAATTCCCTTGCCTGCCAAATTTGCTGCACAATTTTATAGGAATTTGCGGAATTCGTACGAATGTAAATTTGCATACTCAGGGCCACAGAAAGTACGGAAGCCGACTTTGCCCAGTTATTACTGCCAACTTCGTCCGAAGCTCCCCAGTGTCATGGGGCCATTTTGAAGTAAACAGCACACAAATTATAGGTATACTACATTCTAGCGAAGTGTTCGAGGGACCAAGCGGAAGTAATTAGTTCATTTTTGACGGCAAGGCACTTCCGTCCTTGAATGATGATTATTATAATAACAGGAACAAACTGGAGTTTAGCACGGATTTATAATGGCATCAAACTTAATTAGGCTGCCCGAAGAGAAGCGAGAAGAAAAAAGGAAAAATATAAATTGCGTTAATCAACTTGAATTTGCTTAAATTAGGCAGGAAATGTACACCGCCCTAGGACGGGTCCTGGCCCCTCTCTCCTTTGTCCTCCAGTCAACTGCAATCGCAGGAGGCCATAAATCTGCTCTGCTCCAAAGTTTATCGCAGTGTTTGCTATGAGTAAAAAGTTCCTCAGACAACAGCAACAGCAATTATCATAATAGAAAAGCAGAACAGCAGCCAAAGTTGGGAAGCCCGAAAAAGTAGGCAACGAAAAGTTTTCAATTTCATAGGTGGGCGAGTTGCTTGTCGCCTTTAAATGAATTTAAGCAAATATGCAAATGCACATTGCACAATTTCGGAAATAAGTTACGAAATTGGATGTCAACGAGCCTATTAAAACGCGTGCATAAATTCAATTAAATTAAAATGCTAATTATACCCCATTAAATATGTGAAAATAACTAATAACTAATTTGGCAATGTCAGTTCAATTAGAACATGTTTTATTTTCGGCAAAACATTTCAACATAAAAGATAATAAATAGGTATTATGTACATGGTGCCCACGTAATACCGATTTTATTCCATTGTTACCCAATCTCCATGTCTGTGTAATTAATTGAGTTCTTGTTTGCCCCTGCACAGCGCACAGTATCTAATTAAGTGCGAAATCGATAGCCTAAATGCGATATATCAATAGCAGTCAGCAAAGCACATATAGGAGAGTGTCTGCAGCAAACACAGCTGAATGTTTTTTAAATAATTAGTTTGAAGATCTTACACATAGGCTCACTAGTGTTGATAAATTAAGCACAAAATTTCGGTTACAATTGTGCAATAAAATATTGTTTTCCGAGAAAGTAGTGCTTGTTTTGGTTGATTACTAAAAGCAGAGCAGGACCCTAGAATTATTTGTGAAAGGGGTTGTTAGAATCAATTGGCATTAAAACATAGATAAATGACAGTAACTAAGTAATTTACCAAACAATTGACTTAAGATCTCCTTCGTTTAGTGCGTCAGCTGCTAAGATTTCAAAACAAGATGTACTATAAGTATTAATCAAACAAGAAAAGCATACATAGTCTCAACAAGAAGTTGCCCCAAGATTTTCTTCAACTCAATTTAAATTCATCACCAATTTGCATTGACCACTCGACAATTGAACAGCTTGATAAACAAAACTTTGTTTTGAAGTTTATTGATTTGAAATTGGTGACACATGTGGTAGAATGGTAAAAAAAACCAGAGAACAGAATAAATGGACACATTTTCAGATATTAGGAAGGCAAATTGTTGGTAATTGAATGCTATCGGTCTTTTGGGGATTTAATTGGGACCACAGAACCCAATTAATTTCAAATGAATTTTTGGCTGTCAGCTAGCCTAATATTCTGTGGGGCAACACAATACCAATCAATCAGAGCATCAATCATGGTTAGACATAAAAGGAAAGTGGGAAATTTGATGCCTGGGAGACAACTGGAAATAGCAATGAAAATGGATGAATGTGAACAATTCGCTTATTGAATTTTCGGAGAAATTGTGTCTGCTGCATTTTGAACAGAAAAGCAGACACGCCGCGGCGTGGCTCATTGATATTGCTCATACGCCCTGTGGCACACAAACAAAAGGGACATAGACACGAGCAGTGGGAATCCGGAGCAGTTGGTGGTTTAGTCTCTAGCAATCATCGAACAAGGTTCCCCTAATTAATGGGATTTGTCATTCATGCAGTCATGAGCTAATCAAAGGGAAGCCCACCAAACCCACGAAAGCCAAAGACAAAGACACTGCCTCACATTCATTTGCTGCTGTCCCCACTGGAGTAATCTTTGACATGCTGATCAGATCCCTAGTTCCACAGAAATATCTTTTCGGATGTTTTGGGGGGGCGGTTCAGCTACACACTTCCGCTGGTCAACGGATGTGAGTTAAATGAAATTACCACACAATTTTTGCTAGTGCTGCTGGTGCCTCCACTGCGATAAGGACACTTCTTTTGTGGGAAATATCCTTTAAGAGTTTCAGCCAAGCTTCAGCTTCAGCTTCATTGATTTCCTATTGTTATTGCTTTGGCGATGACGCAGTCGCAGTTTTGAAAAGGTTGGGCAAATCGCAAACCTTGAGCCATTCGGTGATTGAATTTGCCAAATATTGTTTGCCCAGAAGGGGGGATTAAAGCTGGTTATGGTTAAAAGAGATGCTTGATGTGAAGTATGCGTTTACTCTGAGAAAATGTTTAAAAGAGCCTGAGGCCCTTATGTATATTATGATAACCTTTTACTCAGCTTTATGACTACTTTAAAATGTCAAGATGCTTTGAGCGCGGCTTAGCATAATAAATTTAGGAAAAGTCTTACTTCTCTGTTGCCGACTCCTAAAAACTTTTCATATGTTTTTAAAAAAATTATTTAAATTTCTAAACAAATTTTTAATTTAACTTATTATTATTATTATTGGTAGCAGAAAATTAAGTTAAAATTAATTCATTAATGTTTCCTATAAATACCTTTATTCCTGTATTTATGGTAAGCTCAAATAAGCTTTAAAGTGGGTAGTTTGGCAGCTGTGAATTATTTTCTGAGTTGTAAATATAACTTTACCCCCTGGAAACATTTTAAGTTAGCTGCCACTGAGCTAAGCATTTATGGGAGTTGTGCAATAAAGCGTGTGTCTGTTTTTGATTCACCCACAGAGACTTTCTAACCGAGTGCCTGTTTCCATCGCCGACACGACCCTACGAGTTGCCATGGGAGCAGAAGACGATTTGGGCCATCATTTTTGGCCTGATGATGTTTGTGGCCATCGCTGGCAATGGTATTGTTCTCTGGATTGTAACAGGTAAGCTTCTAATGTTGTTTTGGGCCAGGTCTTTAAAGAAGCTACGCAAGAAAAAATAAGACAAGAGAATCACGTATACGCCGCATTGGCGGTAGTCAGCCTCCTTTTCTCTAATATCCAGAAATTTCCCGTCATGGCCATCACGTGCCTGGCCTTCGCACATCCCGTCGATATTCTCTCCACTTGCCTTCCCTACAATTCTCTGTTTTTCCCCAAATGTCTCTGCAGGACATCGCAGCATGCGAACGGTCACAAATTACTTCCTGCTGAACCTGAGCATTGCCGACCTGCTGATGTCGTCGCTGAACTGCGTCTTCAACTTTATATTCATGCTGAATTCGGATTGGCCATTCGGCTCGATTTATTGCACCATCAATAATTTCGTGGCCAACGTCACGGTCTCCACCTCGGTCTTCACGCTAGTGGCCATCAGCTTCGACAGGTGAGTCCGAACCCATCTCCCATCTCCCCTCCCCGCCCCGCAAAATTCTTTTTAGCGTCATCTAATCCGTGCGTTCGCACATCCGCTTCCTGCCGCTTCCTGCCATCCTGCAGATACATCGCCATCGTGCATCCGCTGAAGCGCCGCACGTCGCGTCGGAAGGTGCGCATCATCCTGGTCCTGATCTGGGCACTCAGCTGTGTTCTGTCGGCGCCCTGTCTGCTCTACTCCAGCATCATGACCAAGCAGTAAGTGGGCAATTGCCACAGCCTCGGAGTGGGGAAGCCCCCCGCTTCTTGTGCTCTCATAAAGGGTATCATGGTGCTTAGATATTTGTTTATGATGAGCACAAAGGTTATCATTTTTAATGGGAACATATTTTTTAATTATTGCGCCCCAAATATTGTTTGTGCTAAATCACAACTTGTTATACGGTTTTAAAAGCACTCAAAACTTGTTGTACTTTTATGAAAACGGTTCAAAAATAGCCAAAGCCAGTCTTATCAATATTTGAATAAGTTTTGGAAGCAAGAGTTATATATTTTATTTTATTTGTAGTTTTTAGATGGCCCTCATAAGCACAATCAATTTTCGGTTAAAAAGCAGTGCAACCAATAACGCTGCTAATTACCTTTGGATGTAGTTAAAACTGTTGTAATTTATTAAAATAATAATAATAATAAATTACAAAGCCTAATCGCGCCATGTCAACGCTGACTCTTCCAGGGTACTTCACGTTTTGATACCCAAAATAAGTTTTCTTTTTCTGTTTCTGTTTCATCTTAACGTGAAACGCGAAACTCGAAGCGTAAACAAGTTTGTAAGCCAAAGCTTAAGAGTTATCCGGGCTCCCTGTGGAGTGGTGCTGGAGCATCTCCCGCAGCTCCTGTATCGATTTGAGGAGGCCAACGAATGTAAAATGAAATTCCTCCTACCTGTGAAGAATGCTGCCATATTTTTCCATGTCTGCCTTTCTTTTCGGCCATTTTCGGTGTTGATATAAGCATTCACATCCATCTAAATCACCCCGGCACCTCTGCAACGACGCCTTCATTTGAATTTTACGCAAATTTGCAACATTCGGTAGGTGAACTTCTGGGGTCGGGTGTCCTGTTTAATAGAATTGAAGCATTTTTTATTTAGACTCTCAACAGGCACAGCCCTAGTCGGGATAAAAGGTCTCCCTGGGCAACAGACTTCAGGCATAATAAAGATGGCAAGTTCATATATCAAAATGTGATAAAGAATGGCCAGGGCGAAGTACAACGAGAGTCAAACGATGGCAAATTCTGACAAGGACATAAGGATATCAGGGCAAGTGGGTCGCCTTCAAGGGGGTGGGGAGGGGAGGGGAAAAGCCAAACGCGAAATTGGATGAACATTTCCGAAGAAACCCCGAGGGAGATAGACAGCTGTAGCTATAAACAAGGGGTATTAACGATTGAAAATAAGCCAAAGTACACAGATTAGCCTTAAATAAAAATTGTTCTATAGAGAGAGTTTATCTCACTTTGCTGCTGTGTTGCTAAGAGCATTGGTTTTTACTGACATGGTAATCAATTAGTAATAATGGTAATAAAATATTTAATTAATGTGTTTATGCAGTTTTCAATGGAATATTTTGGAACTGACATATGAAACTGAACATGGAGGAAAACAATTTTAATTGATTAAGTTAATTACATTTAAAACAATAAGGGATTTACTTTAACTGCTGACCAAATGGTAGAAGAAAACCAGTAAAACTTCCATTTAAATCAATCAAATTTGGTGTAAATTACCACCCCTTTGGCAGACCAACGCTCGCGGGCACTTTCACCAACGTCGTTGGTCAAATTATGACCTGTCTGCCAGTTGCCATAGCCGTGTTATTAATGGCCGGAAAATCACCCGTAAACAGGCGGTGAGGGGGGTTTTTGTGGGCGGGGACAATAGCCCTTTTAAGTGCTCGACAACGTTGGGGCATGAAATATTTGATAATTTGGCAAATTAAGTTTTCAATTTGATGACGGGCCAAAAATGAAATACGTCATGCTTGTAAAAGGCAACTCACTTTCCTGCCACTTCCTTAGTCCTTAGTCCTAAGACCTGCCGATGCGAAAAACTTGACAGCTTTTTATGTTCGAGTAAACTCTGGGGTGTAATTAAATGATAAAATTTTGATTTAGCAGCTTGCTAAATTTACATATTAAAATGCACACCAGTACCAGACAGTATTAATGTGTTGTTACGGACCATTTTCAGCTATTACAATGGAAAATCGCGGACAGTTTGTTTCATGATGTGGCCTGATGGACGATATCCCACCTCGATGGCAGACTATGCGTAAGTGTATGGAAACCATATGCAAAAACGAAAATTGTAATAGGTTTAACAAGTTAAAAAATGTATTTTTATAATTTCCATTGTCATCCATTAAATGAGTAATTCGTTTATTAACATAAACAATGAGTTTTGGCCAAAGAAATTACTAAGTGTGTCTGTAATCCATATCCGTTAGGTACAACCTGATCATCCTGGTGCTGACCTACGGCATTCCCATGATAGTGATGCTCATCTGCTACTCCCTGATGGGACGAGTCCTGTGGGGCAGTCGGTCCATTGGGGAGAACACGGATCGTCAGATGGAGTCGATGAAGTCCAAGCGGAAGGTGGTGCGGATGTTTATCGCCATCGTGTCCATTTTCGCCATCTGCTGGCTGCCGTATCACCTCTTCTTCATATACGCCTACCACAACAACCAGGTTGCATCCACGAAGTACGTGCAGCACATGTATCTCGGCTTCTACTGGCTGGCCATGTCCAATGCCATGGTCAACCCCCTCATCTACTACTGGATGAATAAGAGGTAATTGGATTGATGTACGCAGATGTACTATAATTAGCAGACAGAGTCGCAATTGTGGCTTAATTAGTGTTACTATATCCTGTTGTATTTCGTATCATTCGGCTGCAGGTTCCGGATGTACTTCCAGCGCATCATCTGCTGCTGCTGCGTGGGCCTCACCCGTCACCGATTCGACTCCCCGAAGAGCCGGCTGACGAACAAGAACAGCTCACATCGACACACAAGAGGTGGGTACACCGTCGCCCACTCGCTCCCCAACTCCTCCCCCCCGACCACCCAGACCAATCAGCCCACACAGACCAACCAAGCCACCCAGTTGCACTCGCACTTGTCTCACCCACTGCCCACTCCGACACATTCCGCAGCGGAGACCAAGAGTCAGTGGAAGCGCAGCACGATGGAGACGCAGATCCAGCAGGTGCCCGTTACCAACTCCAGCAGGGATCGGGATCGGGAACGGGACCGAGACCCCCGGACTCCATCCATTTATCCACAGACCCTGGGCGGATCCCAGCGAGCGGCCGTGGAGTGCATCATGGAGCGGACGGCGGACGGGAACAGCTCGCCACTTTGCCTGTCGATTAACAACAGTGTCGGCGAGCGGCAGCGCGTGAAAATCAAATACATCTCCTGTGACGAGGACAATAATCCTGTGGAGCACAGTCCCAAGCAGCTGTGATGCTGTCCCGAGTGTCGTCCTGCGACTGGAACGGATTGTGAATCCTGAGTTTAGTTTCGATTCCCAGCTGCAAAAATGCAATTTGCCATTGCTTTCTCAACTGTGTACATAAGCCCACTTCAGCACAAAAAAAACACACATGCAGGCAGGGCAGGGTGGTTCGATTCGTGCAACAAAATACTTAAAGTATTTTTATTAAAATTATTTATCATACAACATATGACAACATATTTTTAATTTAGCAAACACAACATTCTATCCAAGCTGAATTTAGCTTTTAATATCTATTAAATACAAAACTTAATGTAATGTGGAAAAGGACGTTCCCAAAGTTGGGTGTCATTCTAATCCAATTCTTAACTTAAAAATAATCGATTCTCGTGCGAATCGAGCCATGCGAACCGAGCCACCCATTGACAAAATCAAAGTCGAATTTCCGGTTGTCAAAAGAAAATGTTTCAACGATAAGAAAATCCTTACCAGTAAATTGAATTTGTATGTATTTGTATAGAAAATCCTATCGACACTTTCACCATCGAAGAGCTGTAAGTTTTAACTGTTGTAAACATCTAGGCTAAGCCAAGTTTTGTAAATACATTCTGTGTACACCGGATAAATGTGTCTACGAATATGTTTGTGCTATATAGTTAAATAAATCGATTCATGGAATTTCTAACTCTAAGCTGTTTAAGCTCATTTTATTTACTAAAGAGCAATTCATGTTTGTGGTTATTGGCAATGCCTTGTGTAAATAAATGTGAAAAATCGGTGTGAAATTGCAAAAAATAAAAAATGTGTGTACCTTGTTTATTTAATAAAAAACTTAGCCAGACAACATCTAGAAAGGTTTAATTTCTTCAAACTCCCAATTAGATGCGCAGTTGGAAGATTAAGTGGCTTGTGGCCATTTACCAGGTATAAAGTCTATAATTTGTCTCAAAAGTTATCTTTACCTCAAGCATTTTCACCGAAAACCGAAATGCACAATAAGCTGGAATTAATTTGCTTGAATAAATACTAATTCGTCTGCGAAAAGCGTGCTGCTAATAACATTAAACCATTCTCAAAGGGAATTTGCATTCCATTATGTTCGCACTCTTATCATTTATGCAAAGCTGAGAGTCCAATCCCATTCAACCGAGTTGGCCATGCTCGAGCTGATACAAATGTGGGTGTTATTACTCAGTTATTACTCAGCGACTGCCAAAGGCTGAGTGCTGATGGGTGAAAGGTCCAGCTCGATAATGCAAATTCGCAAAAAGGGAATCCTTTCAAATGCTCCTAAATCATGTCTCCTTCAGTCTTTCACCCACATTATACCATTCAGATTCTTTTCAATGGTTCAATATTAAAGGGGCTCCATTCGCATCCATTCAGGCCAGGAGCAAAGCAACTTCAGCTCAGCTCCAAGTCCCATGATAGCAGATACTCACATAATGGCCAGCGATTACTGAATGTAATTGAAATGCAAACCGTAACTGAAACCAGTTCGGAAAACACTCAACTATCTAATTGAATCACAAACAGTTTTTGTTAGTTCGCCTGGGAATGGGAATGGGATTAGGGACCCAAACCAAAACACAATGCTCTACATTTTTATTGCGCCGATGTGGCTAATGCGTTAAATTGCTTGTTGCACAGGCCCCACAATGAATCGATGGCCCACAAGGCGTTTTATTTGAGGTAATAGGATTTGATGGGTTCTAAAAGCTCCATTCGCAGAATAACAATTTGCATAATAAGTTGATGTTTGTTACGCATTTACCCCACTTGGCAGCCCACATTTCCATTGTCATGGCAGCCGCAGAAAGCCTTTAAGGAGTGAAATGGCAAACCAAAAGTCAGTTGAAAAGATTCTTTTACCATCTCGTACATATGGCAGCCAGTTACCGGGGTAACAGGCTGAGGCTGAGGCTGACGCTGAGGTTACTCCTGGGGTCACGCCGCAAATTAAGTGGTCTGGCCTCGGATTCGGTCCCACGATGCGTAAGTACCATATCGAATTAAATGGCTTATCAATTTTTGGCCGTGTCATTCAAACTGTACACAACTATTGCCCTAATGAAGTGGTATCAGAAAAGCGGCCCAAAGTGTAGCAGGTCAATTGCATTACCAATATTAAAGCATCGGCGCGCAAATGTAAATGTCACGGCCATGTTTCTGTCACAGCATCCGTTTTTACTCATTTTTACCCTCATCCCGAGCTCCCCCTGAGTTAGGATTGGCATATTGTTTATTTATTTTTCGGAATTAAATGTGCTTTTTTATGTTGCGAATGTCGGAAGGGGGACGAAAATAACACCGCATAAAAAACAACGAGGACTCTGCAAGTGGGCGAATTAATTGGCAGAATGGTGTTTTGATATTGAGTGGTGTTTCTATATTTACCATTTTTGCTGTTGAAATAAATGTGGCAAAATGATTTGGATATGCATGAGCTTTAATGCAAATAGATTTGAGGTTTGCTCTTCTAATAGGTTTTGGTTAGATTTAAATTGACCAAATTTTGGGTTCAATAATAAATGGTTTTAGAAGCACATAAATAACTAATCAATTATGTGGTAAACATTTTTAAATCAATTAAGTATTTCCATTAAAATGTTTGTTTTGTTGCTAAATGAAGGTGCTTTAACTTTATACTCAATGGTATGGGCAATCATTTAGTAAGCAACAAAGTTCATTTGATTAAGAGGTAGACAAACACTTGCGTTTGAAGAAGTGCTAAAAAAGTGCACAACTTCCAGCTGTCAAATTGCTTTTTTGTATAATACACTTTTTTATACACCCATGCTTTTGTTTTTCACCCAAACTAATCACACAAAAAGTTTTATTTACGACGTTAGTCAAGTTGGTGTGGGGTTATCATTCAATCCATTTTTAAACGACTTAAAGAGCTCTCACATTGTTGTACACACAAGGTATTGTTCAGACATTTTAACAAACAACAGAAATTCGAAAATGATTGGAGGCACTTTGAAGACATTTGCGGCCATATCGGGAATGCTGTTCCTGGGCTATTGCGTGTACTTCGACAAAAAGCGTCGCAGCGATCCGGAGTTCAAGCGGAAGCTGCACGAGCGTCGCAGCCACAGCCACATGGCCACCTTGGGCTCGGAACCGTCGCGCGACAAGAACATCGAGCTCTACTTTCTGACCCAGATGCAGAGGGGCGAGGGCCTCATCGCAAGCGGCGACATCGAGGGAGGGGTGGAGCACCTGATCAACGCGATCCTCGTCTGCAGCCAGCCGGGAAATCTGCTCAAGGCGCTGCAGAACACCCTGCCGGTGGACGTCTTCACCATGATGCTGGTCAAGATGCACGCCTTCGAGTCCGTGCAGCGCAGCTCCCCCGTCTCCATGGACCAGGAGGATATCATTGCCCTCGAGTAGGGCGCTTCACCCGCTTGAAATGTTCCAAAATTAAGGGTCTTTGTTTTTCCAAGCAAATGGAAAACTTTGCAAATCGAATCGACATTCTCGAGAAGATAAACACATTGTTGGGTTCACGTGTTACGGGCAAATACATATGTACAATGCTTACCGGTATCTGGTTTTATTCGTTGCCATGGCCAACTTGGCCAAAAAATTTGGGGGAACTTTGCAGCCATCAGCCAAGTTTGCGAATTAATGACTTCGATTATAAGGTCGAGCGCAAAATTTTCCATTGCCTTGTTATCTGCGTTTTCATCGATGGTTTGTGGTAGGAGGAATGGCTTAGCCCTGCTAAGCTATTTTAAAGCTTCAGTCAAGGACTTTGCTTCTGGGCGCCTTGTATCCATATCAACCGAAATGCCAAATAGGTATTATATAAGCAAACAAAATTATAAAGTGACGGGCTTAATACGTATTTATAAAACTCATGATCAAGGGGAGAAGATTCCATTTAATATAAGAGCTACATGGCAAAGGAAAAGCTTGTATATAAATAACTCAATAAAAATAAATTCTTTCAAGTAATCTAACGCGTTTTTAATTTATTATATAATTGTTAAGAACTTCAACGTTCTAAAAGAAGGAACCCCTTAACTTAAATGTGGTTAAATTGAGTTCGTTTTTGTTAAGATCAACAAATCAACTTTAAAACAGCACAATTTGTGTATAGTACGTGTGCAAAACAACCAGTTTCGTTAATGCCCAAGTGCGTGAAGTATAACCAGTCATCAAACCAATTCTCCCTCATTTTAGCCTGAATAATCAATTGCCATAACAATTAAATTCTGCTCTAGCAGAGATTCCATCAGACAGCAGAGATTAGCATGACAATTGGGTTGTGCGAGTATCTGCATATCTGATGTCGATTGGCAAGGGTTGACTGGTCACTGCTCCTCGTTGATAGAACAATGTCTGAAGGCCTGTTTCCGGTCATGCGGAATTTCCGCTTGCATGTGTGTGAATGTGAGTGTGACTATGTATGTGCTGGCTAACAATGACAGGAGAATAAACTGGCCTTCGGGGAACATCCTTCGTTGAGCTGCGGCTTGCGTGCATAATTTCCCAGGAACACACACTCCACGGGAATTTATCACCCAGATGCGTTTGATTGATGGTCGTGGTTTGTTCTCGTTGATTGGTCAAATGGCCAAGAAAACCGCAACGCTCTTCATTCTTGGCTTACGCTTCGGTGTGGGCCATTAGAGACAGCTCTGTTGGTGCATATCCTCGGGGAGAACCCTTGGTCAAAGGTTGAACAAAGGAGACCAGCAATGTCATGCATCTGCATATCCATATGTAAATTTAAGCTCTTTAAAAATCTTCTTAAAACGCTTTAAGTCTTAGGTAGAACACACAGATGGACACGAGTTGCTCGTAAATAAACTAGTTTATTGGCAAGGAAAAATTTAGGGAATTTGAGTCACTAGTTGAGCTGAGAAATAAATCACGCGAGCTTTTGTGTATTACTTTAAAGAATTTAGTTAATATAGATACAACATTTTGGAGTGGTGTTTCAAACTTAGTTGGAGATTAGTACAAAGTACTTCTCAAATATTTAATTTAATTTAATTTAATGTTATTTAAAGATCTTCCTTACGCTACAAGTGTAAAACTTATAATTTAATGCGCTAGTCAATTAGGACAAGTTAATTTGTAATCATTATTTTAATTAAGAACTACAACAAATTTAAATTATACTTATATTAAAGCTTAAGTTAGGGTCGCTTTGTTTTATGATATATTTAAATCTTTTAAGTGTGCCTTATCTGAATAACATTGTTTGATCTTCGCGATGCGGAAAATCGAAGCGTTTCAAAAAGATAAAAATAATATCTTATAAAGCCAAACATAACAAATATTGAAATATATAAATAAATTATCAACTATCTATTGGGTTCTTTACTCCCGAAATATCATATGTTCAAATTCTTTTATTTCCCTTTTATGACAATATGACTCTCGGTTAAAAGTTGAACGAAAATCAGTCATCTGGATATAAATTTCAATTACCAGAAACCCTTCCTTTAATGCTTTATTGTGTGTCTAAGCCCTAAACGCCCAGTGGACAATGTGAAAAGAGAGAAACAATCTGTTAGCGCCCTTTTAATGTCAATTAATGAGTGGAAAGTTTAACTGATTCCTACTCGATTCAATTTCCCCGCGAATGTAATTACATAAAGACCTTTTGCGGTGCTCTCGTTTGCTGCCACCCATTGTTCAGTAATTACCAGATAAAATAGACAGTTGGACCGTCATGGCAGTCGGACTTTGTTGCCCGGCACTAATTTCCAAGCTAAGCAGCAGGCTATAATGGTTTTCGCTTTGAAGCAGTCTGAAGAGGCGGCTGGCTAATTTAATGAAATATCCTGGAAGAATCCAGAGCACGACCCTCTGGTCTAAGGGCAGGGCTGTGCTCAATTACTCCATCTCATTTGGAATTTTTTTGGAAATTTATAGTAGGTAATTGACCTTTAGTGGGTAAAACACAGTCAAAAGAAATCGATATTAATTTATTGCAAAAGCAAAACAGTTTCAGCAGCAATCTCCATAAGGTATAAATCAACGAGCTTAATTGATGTTTTTTTTTCCTCTTGACTTATAAATTCTATAACATATGTACATATTTGTAGATTGTGTCCTTTTGTTGACAGCTGTTATAATTTCGATGGGAAGACCATTACCATAAAGATATTAATTAGACTTACACGCAGCCAAAAATGCAAAGACTGGAAAAAATGTGTGTAGCATTAAGATAATAAAAATATACAATTACTTAAACAATAAAGAAACCTTAATAAAAAATGTTTTACAAATTAAATTACAAAAACATTTAAAATTTTTTACACAATTTTTAACCACAAAATTTATACAGGATTAGCATTTTTTAAATTTCTTTAGAGTACTTTAACCATTTTTGTAAACCCATCTTTTAATATAACAAGTTTAAGTTTTTTTAAGTATTATTTTGAACCCTGCTGTATGCATAGTGTTTTCCCGGTATTTTGCTGCCATCTCAAACAAACTGGGTTACTGGGAAAAATGTCTTGGAATCGAGAGTCAAGGAGACGGGCTTCAATGTGTGAATACTATCTGGGATGTGGGGACCACATCAAACAGACTAATTGGTCGGGGCAGCCACAGAATCCGAGAGTTGTGGCACGGGAGATTAATGTCGGGGAAGTGTCATTATCGCTGATGTCTAATTATGCCATGTCTGGCTGGCAAATGTCATTAATATCTTTGCAAAAATGGCGAATTCCGGGCATTGTTTGGGGTCAACAGTTGCCACACAAGCGAAAATCTGACCCATACTTGACGCACTGCGTAACCAGCAACCTCAGCACTTCGGTTCCAAAGATGACTTCAACATACATTGCCCCTTTTTCGACTTTTTTCTGGTCTTCTTGGGTTTGTCTACACAGACATTGTTCATAAATCGAATCAGTCCAAGAGGACAATGGGGAAAAGGAATCTCTCACATCATAAACCATATTCCAACGCACGTAAGTTACACAAAACCCACGTTGGCACTGACACCAATACTCCTGCCTCCTGCCTCCTGCCTCCTGCCCAAACCGTTCCCAAACAAACACTCGTTCACACGCACGGAGACTTTCATGTATGTGTGTATGTATGTGTGTGAGTCTACCAAGTTTTGTGTCACCTCTTTGCACTTTTGTCGCACGTTCTACAATTTTTACACTCAGCTGTTTTGAATTTCATTTTTATGTTTGTTTTCCATCCAACCATAGGGAAAACAATGGTTCAGTAGCACGAATGCAATACGTATACGTCACGTGTGGCCGTAGTGGGGAGTCTTCTGCTAGCCACCCTTGTTTTAGGGCAAACAATAGCAACATGAAACTATCGGCAATCAAGTAGGGTTTTCCAAACAATAAGTATGTGAATATTGCTGGGCGCAGGAGTTTATTGTACATTTTTGTAGTAGAAAGAAGAGTATGTAAGGGTTTACTTCACTAAACGGGTTAGAAAACAAAGCAAATTAAATAACTGGAATTTCTTAAATAAAAATATTAGTGTAAGATCCTTTTAGATACAAAAAAAGGTATTTCTTTAAAAGAATTCTTGACATTTCTTATAATTTGTGTTATGTTTATAAATACTCAAAAACCGCTATTAAAATCAGTTTAACAAACTGCGTTTATTTTACTACAGACAAGCTTAAGAAAAATATATTATTTGATACAGTTTCTTTTCTGCTTTCCTTTTTTGTGCAAATAAAAAATGTATAAGAGATTTTATTGTCCCACAGAATTCACAGCCTGAAATCACAACCGCCACTCGTGATTTCCCCGCACACGCCCTACTTCATTAATGGATGCATACATTAATTTCATCTGAAAGAACATTTTGCACTCATTTAACAATCAATACCTCATCAATGTGTCTTATAAAATTCAGCAATGTTCAAGGAAAGTGTTATTGATTTTTAATTTCTCCCACTTAAACGAGTTTATTTTTATTTAAGTAACATACTTGAACCGTGTTCTTTTAGCAACAAAGATTATTTTTAAGTTTTCTTTTAAATTTGGGTGTCTATCGTTTACAATAAAGGCTTAAAGTTTTATGGTAAAAGTTTAAGACTTTCAGAGCTTAAATAGTTTCCAAGAATGCACAAGAGCATAAGCATTTCGTTTTGTTTTTTTTACCTGGCTAACAAACTGCATATGGATGGCTTTGTAGCACTCAACTTGGGCCTGGTGGAGTCAAAACTCGTCCATTACAAGCTCACATCATTGTTAAGTGGAATTAGAGGAAGGACTATTTTATTGCAGCAATTTCCCCTAAGCCAAAGCCAACAGAAGGAGGTATACAAGTCCTGCCTGCAGCACCGCAGCAGATATATTGTTTGGGGCACAGTCTGCATAGTTTCCAAAAAGGAAATGCGCTGGCTGGCTTTTCTTCCTTCATTCTGTAACTTTTATAAGTATGTTTATGGTGTGGGCACGTCGGTTGTTTTTTTTTGTGTGCTGCACCCCCTTTCCCCAGATGTCCCAGCAATAGTGGTCGTGCCATCACATTGCATTTTGTTTGCACAGCCGCCTAGGAAGCACTTCCCATGAAAGTTCCTCCATGTACCCTCTCCACTTTTGTGCACACATGCTGCGAATGTTGTCAAAGGACTTGCGTCACAGGGTCCTGTACGCTGAAAAAGCAATTTGTACTTAGTTTTCGACCACCCCTTCGATTCATGGAAGTCGAAAAGTAATTCACAGCCGCCTCGTCCGCCTGCGACTGGCCAATCTAAATCAGTCCTTTGACCGGACTGGCGCTTTCTGGCCAGTTCCGTTGCCACTTCCACTCTTGAATTGGGCGTCGATGCGCTGGGAAATGATGGAAACTAACGTTGCACCTGAGGCCGGCCAGCACAACGACAATTGGAGTGCCACAAAGATTAATGGGAGGGTCACCCCTTAACAATGTACACTTGTAAAAAAAGGGGATCTTCCGTTTTTTCATTGAGCCAAAGTTTCTTGATTACGGCAAGAGGGATGATTTAGCAAATGGTTATTAATGATAAGCATGGTTTTGTATGTAGAAGCTACATTCTTGGTTAACGGTTATGGTTTTAATATTTTTTTAAATGCCAGAAGCTTTAAGAAGTAAACAAGGTGAGATCAACCCGAATAATCAAATGAAATCCGAAATAAAAATTAAAAACCATAAATTCAGTTCGCATAAGAGACTTGTTATTATATAAAGCTTTAAATCTTTGTTATTTAAATAATAAATAAAAATGTATTGTTAATTACAAAAAATACTAAATTTTTCACAGTGTTTTCATCCTGCCTGAGGACATTATGGGGAAAATGTCCTCAGGCCTGTCGCTGGCAATGTGGCAGCCTGGTTACGCCGTGGGGTTCAGGGAGTGGTTCTGTTCCAGAACTGGGACATCGAGCGGCCTGAAAAATGTGGCCGCATGGTTGTGGTTGCCAACAGTGACTTCAGGGACCCAGAAAGTCGGATGAGGAATGACAAAAAGGACATTCAACTTGCGGAACTTGCTTATCCAAGGCCAGCTGGTGGCATTCCTAACTCTACAAGTTTTATTTAAACTTTTTTGCCGTACTAGACAGTTAAGCGGATTTGAAATCACATTTGCCAAACTCTGAAAGGGCACAGTTAAAGGTTTAAATAGTAGATCTCCTTAAACAACTTCTGCCTGATTTAATACCCAATTTAAAAGTCACTAGTCAAAATATTTAACTGCACTCTACTTTATTTATTTATAACATTTATATTCGTTTCTATGCAATTTTGAATGTCAAATTGTTTTCCATTCCCAAATAAATGTTGACTTTAAAATGAAATCACAGCGAAAATCCTGCCTTATCATCATTCAAGACCACACAAAGTCTGGCGCTGTGTGAGAAGTTTAATCAAAATAATAAACTCAGTTTGTTTTCTAATTTGCCATGCAGAAAGTTTCAAGGACGAGGATGGCGGGGCTCGGTTGGTTCTGTTGTGTCTAAGTCCATTATCTCCGTCTTCAGAACACCCCCGCAATCACAACCAAACACATAGAGTGGTAGGGCCCGGGACACCTACACCTCTGAGGATGTCTAAACAATACAAGTCCCCTACTGTTACAGTTCATTTCAATGGAAGAAATTTCATAGGAAATGAAGGCAGCACAGCGTACATATTAGATTTCTCGACGCGCGGTGGGCTTGGAAAATTTTGAATGCAAATGAGTAACCAGATGGCAATGATTCCGAATATTTATTCATAATAAACAAGATAACAATAACCATAATGTCACATGATAAGCCCAGTCAAATGTTATCTTTGTGAAGGTCTCTAATTCGAAATGCGATCCATAAATATTTATGAGCACTGGGCACAGACACAGGCGTAAACAAATGCGAGGAAAAACTTAAATTTTTCCAGGCGCCAACCAGTCGTTGGCCCATTAAAACGCATTAAAATGTAATAATTCATTTTACGACCGAATAGTAGGCAAAATCTGTTTTATATTTGTGAGGCCATCAGAAAGCCATTTCACTGATTTTCGTACTACATATAATATGTTTCAACCAAATTGAATGGTTATTGGGATTAGATTGGGTAAATATTTAACAGGCAGCTTCTAGGGATTTCATTTGCATGTGCAATGAATTGGCTGACTCAGCAAAGTAAGTTTAATCCAATGCACTTTGAAAAGGATTCTGTGAAACTTAACTAATTTAGACGTATTTATCCATGAGCAGCTTGTGATTTGTTTGAATTTACGATTACGTCAACTTAGAGCGATGCATTCATTAGCTAAACAAGCTGAACTGGGGGTTCCCCTAATTGTATGGCTATTGCTGATATAGCACATTCGTGCATTAGTTTTCTGATGTTGAATTAAGCTGTTTATTTGATTAGCATAGCTTAAAGTTCTCCACTTTTTGTGCTTGCTTCAGCTCAGTTGAGCTCGATAAAATGATATTATTTGAACAATTCAAAATCAAAACAATAAATACGAATTAAATAATATTTAATGATTTATTACAAGCTTATAAAAATATTGATAAAAAATTTGCACATTAAACAGACCTCAAACTAAACTGATTCAGTAATAAAAAGGATAAAGGATTTCTTCATGCTCTAATAATATTTTAAACTTATTGATCCTAAATATACATAGGTCATGTTAAGGTCATTAGTTCTTTACCCAATATATTTTGTTTAAATTAAGGTATTTATTTTTCTGAGCGTATAAAAAACGTACCTTCAGATATGCATTTCAACCGAGGTGAGCAACACTCTGGGCAGGTCATGTTCAACCGGTATTTCCAAGAATTTAACATGATACAAATGGCGAATACAAAGACTGTCTCTTATGCAAGCACCACTCGTTCATTGTCAGGGCTTTAAATGGTTTTAATTAAGCCCATTCTAGAACATTCTGCAGCACTTTCTGCAGCCCCTGCAGTTGGCATTTATATTTATTATTCACATGCATGCCTGAATATCCAGGCCCCCCTATTTCCTCGAATTGCTGGGTGAATATAGTTTTAATATGGCGCATGCCACATGGAGGCGAAGAAAATAAAGTCAAAGTGCGCCGTTCGGTAAATTAAAAGTGGCCCACAGTGCTGAATTCTTAAAGTGCAAAAAAAGACTGCCAGGACGAAGAGGCATTGAGTGAGGGGCGGACAATCTGGCGTTCACGTGGCGTATACGTCACGTTGGCTGCCAAATAAATCTGCGCCAAAAGAATGCGCGAGAAGGACCTGCGGTTGATTTTATTTCGCTTTACGCTTTTATTATTCCCCCCGTTTGGCGAATTTATGAGCCGCGTATAATGTTGATTTAATATTTATAACAAACAATTGCCATTTGCCTCTTGGTTCGAACGCACTCGTACATTTATACATATTTGCCAAATTAAGTTTACTTATTTAGTGAATCTCCTCATCCTCACATCTCAGTTTAATGCTCTTCTTTGGGATTTGCTTGGGACGCAACCGAAATTTTTATTCCCAGCTTACGCGCTTTTATGGCTCATGTCGATCATAAAGTTGCTAAAATAATTGAAATGACATGGCTTAAGTGAGTGCGGAAGTTTGGTCCGTTTGTTGTTTCACTGTCATTGCGCTGGGCAAATTTGAGGTTGTTTGTGATGGCGGCTAATAGCCATTACAATGCGATTGGACGACGGACAAAGTTTTCAGAACTTTTGAAATAAAGCAGAGCTCACACACACACAAACATTCATAGTAATTGCGTGCCAGTGGCGATAAACTGAAAAAGTTTTTTAGCACTGTCCCCCAATTACAATGAAAAAATATTAAACAATGGGTTTTGATTGAACTGGACTGGGGGTTCTTTCAAATGTTAGGAAATTTTATTTGTTTGACTTGTAAAATGTGTATACAAACAATTGAAATTCCCATCAGGATTCAAAGAGCTCCACTTTTCGATATATTAATTCTGAGAATGTGTATTATTTGGTATGTTTTACACATTTCAAACTATTCACAAAACTAATTTCCTGTAAATTTGTCCCAAAGTTTCCTGAGAACAGCAGGACATTTTTGTGGATGTCACTCTCTCTCTCTCATCGAGTTCAATTGAAATTCCTTGGCTTGACTATTTCATTAGATTTGCACCCGCAGCTCTCACTTTTAAATAAAATTTTTGCAGCAGCTTTGATATTTTCCCGTCTAACTATCCAACTGAGTTCAGTTAAAGGTAAAAAGTTATTTCATCAAAATCGAAACTGAATATGCAATATTGAAAATTCCTGTTTGGGTCGACGGTTGATTGACGATGAGTGACAGAAAACTTTGCACATTTCGTCTATGACTGCGGTGAGCTGGGATTAAGCTGGAATATTTGTCAACCAGGGGAAATTGTGTAGTCAGGACATCATGTTTTACGTTTTATTTAAATAGGCAGCCACAGGGGCAACCAATTTTCACTGGGGACTGGAGAGCGGAGACTGGGGACGTGTTTTACAGCTTTTTTGCGGCAGAGAGTTGGCAACTTTTGCGGAACTTTGTCGTTAATGTTCGGTGCTCATTTAAGTGGGGGGAAGTGAGTGAGTATTTATGCTGGCGTGGTGCAAACTCGGCGTCTTTCCCATTAACGATGCTCTTTCCCAACCCAGGAATCTCCACCTGCGTCATCAACAACTTTGGCCTAAGCCATTTGGCCAAAAAGGCAATTAGGTGAGCCTGAAACTGAAACTGAAGCTGAGTGCGTGAGCGTAGCATTGGGCCAGGATTAGCAGTTTTCCAGCCAGCTGGGACTTGTAAGGCCCAATTTCGCTTACATGGGCATGCAAATTTACGTCGCAAACGTGACAAACCAAAAACAAACCAAAAAACCCAAACATACTTGTGCGGAAAAATAATTGACAAAGCAGCTGAGATTGCCTCACGTTCGCGGAGTGTTTTCCCAAATTTATTAGAGCGTTGCAAGGGCTCTCAACAGGTGTTGGCTCAATTTTGCTCAAGGTTATGGACAATTGCCTTTCATTGAAAGTCTTCCTAGCTGCCATTCAATTTGCCCGCTTCGGGTCTGTGGAGATTTTTTGGGCCGTTACCAAATTTTAATAAACGTTAGAAACTTTGCCAACTTTTGCGACTGAATATATATATATTTTTTTTACCCCAGTCGGGCTGTGACCTCAACAAAGCAAACCTCAGTATGACCAACAAAGGGTCCTGGCGACAGGAGCAGCCTTGAATGCCAAGCTGCAAAAACACGGAGAGGAAGCCGTTGAGCTGTGAGACCAAACCAGGCGAAGACAGACCGCTTTTTTCCATTTACACACAGAGAGAAATATTTTTGATTTCCTGATAAATTCAATTATTGCGAAAAACACATTTTACAAAATTTATTTTATAGTGGTAATCAGAGTGTGAGCTAAAAATAAGCTACATTAGCCTAACAAAATGGTTTAAATGTACTCCCAGACCACATATTTTTTCCCAGTGTTTCTCCCATTCATCGTTACCAATCTTTCGGTCCCATTCTTCGCCGTTCAGTGTCAACCTTCTCAGCCAGACGACACACCGTCAAATCGCCGGCAAAGTCGACATAATTCAATTTGTTCAGCCTGCTGAAAGCTCGCTGATATTTTACGAGGGCCCGCAGAGTGGGGAACATTTTAACCCTCGACGAGCATAAATTAAGCGTTTTAACTGCTTTCCCCGGCTACCCAAGTTCAGTTAAGGGGAAGAGGGCGGAAAAGAGTTGAAGTGTTTGGGCCAAGTCTCGTTTTGTTCGACACGCAATTTGCGTTTTTGTGTGATTGAAACGGAATGCTTTGTGCCGCGTCAGAGTCGTAAACTTAATTTGACAAATTGCGAGCTTAGCGGGCCGAGAGCCTCCCTTTCACCCACTTCGCACTGGAAAAACTTATATGTGTAGGCCTGATCTTTTTCCTTCTGTTTTTTCGGGGCTCCCACATAAGCGGCTTAATTGCGCGCCTTTTGATGGGATCATAAAAAGGCCAAACGATCCGAATCGGAATTGTGTGTGGCTCACATGTGGGTGCAGTTTTCAGGCCCCGGAAATGTGTCGCCAGCTTGTGAAATTTCATAAAAGGCATTAATTAAATGACATAATTCCCGCACATGTCAAGTGGAATTGCTAACCGAGCAATTCGTTCGACTTGTGAAACAATGCGGCCAATAAAGGACTCAAAATCCTTTTGAAATTGCTTCCCCGATAAAAATTGTGTCACGTTCTGTAAATGTTTCCCCCGGGCGTTCTTTTGCAAATTGATTATGAACTAAAATGGAAAATTTATGCAGTCATGCCTTCCGGGGAAAGAGATATAGTGAACTTTTAAGGACTCCAGCTGGGGCATTCGCCCTGCATAATTAGTATTTGAGGCGGTTTTCATTAAAGCATCTCCGGGCTGCACTTTGCCGTTTTACTTTCTCTAGGAGCTTAACAAAATTGCCAAGAAAAGTAGTTGAAAAGGAGAAGCGTGAAAGTCCTAAATAGCCTCAAGGTTTTTACACAGTCACCCCCCCATTCCGCCCGACCGAAAGTCTGCTTTTCCCATCGCCTTTGGCTGAAATTCTCAGGTTGGCACTTGTTGCATTAACAAACTCTAAACGTAAATAAATTCCCCGTAAGACCCTTCCACTACATAGATATATAAACTGGGGTCAGCTGGCTGAGCAGCTTAAAATAACAAACATTTGGTAGACTAATTAGTAGAGCGGCCAAGAGGTCATTGAGAGCGGGCCAGGACTCTAAAAACTAAAAGGATACTGTTGTCCGAGCAGCAGCTTTTGCAAATTTAATTAACCAAAAAAGGAGAGGAGCCCCAGTACTGTGGGGCGGGCAAATGGTAAAAGAAGAGCATCATTTTAAAATTAGGAAGCTCCTTAAACATGATAACTGAACTTTCCTAGATACACACTTTAATTGAATTTACTGAGCAATTTTTTCTCCAGTTTCCTTTTACTCCATTAGAGCCAGATAGCCCAAGTTGGCCAAAAAGAACCCGTGTTACGTGCCGATGTCTGGGCCATAACACTTCAAATGTAATGGCCAGATCGATGGGCAGAACAGAGATAAACTGACATGGCCAAATGGACTGGTCAATGTCGAGCTGAATGGGCCCAAATGAGCCCTTTTTTCTGGCCAAGTTCCTGCCTTTCTGTCAGAGAGCCAGAATTTACCGAAGATAAATGACAGCTGGACAACAACTTTAGTGGGCAGCATCAGAACTTGGCCAAAGTCAGAGGCCATAAAGCCTAAATCGCCAGTTAATTAAGGCTACAGTGGTTACAAAAGCACTTCTCACATGCTCAAACTTTCCCTAAAAGTTTGCATATTAATTAGTCGAGCAGTTGACACCGAATTATTTCCCAGACTGGTCTGGGATCTGGAATCTGGGATCTGGAATTTGGGATGTAACAGGGCAACAATCAGATTGTGGCCAAGAAACGAACAAATCCGGAGCAGGACTAAAAATACAAGCAGAGATTGTTTCAGATTTCAACAGGATATGCCGACAGTGGGCTTATATTTGGCTACGAATAATAACAGCAAACATTTTTGGCTTCCAGCCCGTCAAGTGTCTTCTTGCAAACAAAGAAATCGAGTGGAACGAATTGTATGGAAAATAACAAAAATAAACTGCCATTGACGTCAACATTGGGGAATGGAAATGGTAAGCTCAAAAATAAAACAGTATTCTTTGATTTCTTTGATGTGCATATTTTTGGAGCTTGTTAATGAAGACTAAATTGTAGCTGTATATTTGCTTATGAAATTGAGAAATGCCAACGCGCCAAACAGGCAACATTGCAGAGTCTGAGCGGCAGAAGGCTGAAAAATTTGCCTATTTAGGCTCAAAAAATAACTTGATACCCGGGCTAAGCTGGTGGGATATGCAGAAGCCTAAGCTTGATTGAAATTGGTCTTGCCTTTGAAAGAGAAACAAAATGGAAAGCATTCTTTTTCCAGGAACTACTTTATTTTTGGTCTAAAGAAGAGTACTCAGTTTAAAAAGTTTGATATTTTAATATAATCAAAATTTTCCATGGGAAAAACCAAAAGAAAAATCATTGTTGTGTCTTGTTATTTCACTTAGCTTTAAGGAAAATATGTTCGTGGAAAAGTTTAAGCCTCAATCCGGTTTACTTTTCACCCCTTTAGCTCACATTTATGCGCTGGTTAATTCGCGTTTGCATAAATTCCGTATCATTTGAATGCTGTTGAGTTTAATATTTGCATAAATTGATCGAGAGCTTTCCCAGATATTTGCATAAGTTGACGAGCATTGAAAACAAAGACGCAAAACAAAATTGAAAGGATATGCTCGCAATTCTGGGAAAAAATAACAAAATAAAGTTAAACACTTTTGTGTGGTGCATGTGAAGCCTAATTGAAGGCCACGATTTTAAAGGCAGAGGGAAATCTCGAGGAAAAGCGTGTTGCAGCGACACTTCCTAATTGAGATTCCATAACGGTTGCCATCATTTGCACAGTTAGTTAAACAAGGGAGGCGGGCAAATTTTTCCTATTTGTTTAATGCCCTGCGTCGATTTGACAGCAGCTCCGGGGTACTTCCCATCGTAAATCCTGCGAAAATTGGAGCACTGCTCCTGTCCACCCGTTACCGTTTCCCAGTCACGCCTCTCCGGGCGGCGATCACGTCGGAATGGCAAATAGAAAAGGAATTTCCACGCCTGCCCTCCTATCTCGCTGTGGCCGCCCTTCTCTCTTTGTAATCGCATGCTTGTAATTGCGCAGCGATTCAGCATTCAAACGCCTTTGTTCCGAATCAAAGCTGGAAGCTCGGCCACAGTGGGTGTTGGTGTTGGTGTTGGTCTGACCTCTGACCCCTGAGCTAATCTGAGGCTAATTGGAAAATCAAAATAAATAAACTGAATTATTTAAATTAGGGCAACCCTTAGAGGTAATTGTTTTCACTTAAAGCAGTGCTTTGTGGTTGTAAAATGTTTGAATTGTGCTTCCTGTTTTCCGGACATCGGTGCGTATACTTCATCTGCAGGCGGTAAATCAAGCGTTGGCATGATGCATTAATATACTGTGGCAGCGGAAATATTTTCGTTCTTTTCATTGTGAATGGCAGAAAAATTAAGCCTGGGACGAGGTCTTATCGTTATAATTAATTGGGAAAAAAGGACCCACAAATTTAATTAACAAATAAAGTCTTCTTGAGTGCCGAGTGGTTGAGAATGTTTTGTTGTTTTTTTAAACTTAAACTGAGTTACTTTGTACCATTGATGTGAAAAGTAACTAAGTATTATTATTAATTATTCAATATTTTCTGGTTTCTTAAAAACATCTTGATTTTCTAAAAGGTTTTCCCAAGGGAAAAACACAGTTATTACTGTGTAACCGTATTTATCAAGAACCTGCTATTACTTAAATGTTTAACGAAACCATTTATTATGTCCTTCTAGAAAATTTGTAAGCGGTTTAACTACACAGCAGTTACATATGTACCTGTTTCAAAGTGTAGCACTCATTTTGCCAATAGAATTTTCTTCATACAGTTGGCAATCATCAGAAAAACCTTTGTAATTTTTCACCTTCGCATCGCCTCTTTGGCAAATTCCCCCGACATCAACGTCCGACGCAAAGTCGGCACCCACATTCTCATGTAAATAAGTAATGCGATGGGAAACCGCTGTTCAAAAGGCAATTGACTGGAAAAAAAGGTGGTCAGGTCCGATGTCCCAAGTCAAAAAAGTGTGCAAATGTTTGGACATCGGTCAGATGGCCTTCGACTCGGCCTGTCTGCTCCTCCGGTTTGTTTGTTCCTCTTTATAATAATAATACTTTTTATGTCCGCAGCCCCACAGCCAATTTCCTTGACCTTTGGGGTTAATAAGCGACACGTGTTACCTGTAAATGGCTTTGGGTATTTTTAAACGCACAAAAAGCAGTGGATAGCTTTTTTTTTAATTTAAACTAAAACTGTGACATTTTCCTAATGCATATGATAATCGAAAAACTTTTGTTGGTTTTGGGTTTACCTAGTTGTTATGTTGGAGCACGGAAAACGAGATTTGGTGCGCGTTGGAAAACATTTTGCCGGAGTTTAGATTTATTTTATTAATATTTACACACGGTTTTCCACTCCAGAGCAGCTCCTCCTTTTCGGTGCTTTAAAGCGAAAGGACGAGCAAACACAAGCTGCAGTTTACAGTTTTTCATTTCGGGTTTTCCCTCACAGAAGTTGGCGTGTCATCATCGCGGACACATGTGCCGGACGCATTGCATCCAATCCCGATTCCGGCGGTCGCTGGGATTGCGTGTGACGCTGAAATCTCGAGAGGAAAGCTGCAGATGCAGCATCAAATTCCGTTTTTGCGATTGCAAAATTTTGCACGTCTGTTTACATTTGATTATGCCGAATGAGGTTGCCTCCAGGGGTTGACTTACTCCCTAACCAAGTCGACAGATGATGAAATGGCTTAAGGGTCTGCTGGTTTTTCCAACTCTGACAGTTGACCTGTGGGCGGGTCTGGAATCTGCAATTAATCATCATGTTCGCTAACAAATAACCCAAACCCCACCAAAGAGCCGTTGGAACAACCAATAACAATGGCTTCGGTGGAAAAACTTAGTCTCTAACCAACTTATCACTGAGAGAAATAAGAAGAAGATCTTAGGTCAAGGCTTGTACTTTTAATTACGTTGTGTATGGTCCAACTTAAAAGTTTTAATATTTTTTTATAACAAACATATTTTCACTATATAACACATAACTTATGTACATAACATATGATCTTTAATACAATGACGGACTTGTAGTTCTTGGAAAGGTTTATACTTAAGAAAATATTTTTTAAATAAGACTAAAATCAAAACCAATTATTATTAAGGATTAAACTCGCCTATTAGTTTTTTATTTTTATTTGTGCATGGCCAAACGGAAGACAATACAGTACAGAAAAAATTAAGCTGAAAAACTAATGGTCATGTGAATTTATGAATAGCTGCAAACAAGTTCAGTTTTTGTTTTTTTCCTCACCGAAGCCAGCTAAAATTTATACACTATTCCCGGATCCGGTGGAAGGACCTTAGTTTGCGGGGGCGGGATGGGGGCGGCAGCGTGGGCGTGGGCGTGGCGATACAGGCGAACATTGCATTGTTGCCGACAGTTGCAGCCAAGCGAGCTAAATGTTTAACAAGCGCGAAATTTACGAAAAGCAAAGCAAAGCGAACTGAAGACGACAAAGACCGAAAGATAAAATGTTCAGCATTTGCGCCGCCTTTGTTGCTATTTTTCCTTTTTATTCCTGCTCTTTTATTTAGCCCTTGATGAAATATTTTAGGCTATGTTCTCATTTTTATGGCCAACGGTCCTCATCGAGCAATAAGTATTAGTCACATAAACAGATTACCACACAGAATACTTTAAATATAAATAAATACAAAACTCTTGGTTATTGTTTTAAACTAAGCTAAAATATTTATTTATTGACTAATAAGAATAAAAATAAAACTATGTATCTGTAATGCTTTAAGTCGACAGTACGACAAGTCACAAACTTGTGGGGAGAAACAATTCACTTTGAAATTTTTAATAAAATAAATGGCTTTTGCAGACGTAATGAGTATCAATGTTTTCAAATCTCTTTTCTGTGCTTCCTTTTTTTGCGTGGCAGACGGTGGAGAACATTTAATTAAATTGTTGGTTCTAGTTGTTTACAGCAGCCGACGTCTCGGTTAATCTTTTGATTAGCTCGCAGTCAGACAATGAGAATGCATGTCCCTGGGCCTGACAACTTGATAATCTTTGTATCACAGAGGAAAGTGAGAGTCAGGGGAGATGGGAGATGGAGGAAGTGGGTAGGGGAAGCCCAGATGCCCAGATGCGTCATGTGGCACAATTTGATGAAATATAAAACTTCAAAACGAGTCTGACAGCTTCTGACATTGCGATGTCTTCTCTCCAGTGTCTCTGTGTATATAGATATATATATACTTGGGGGTGTATCTGTGTGTCAGGATTAAGCCAGCGCATCATTAAACAGACGACTGCACATTGCGCATACGTCACGTGGCACGCAGAGGAAACAAGTAACGACTTTTGATACATTTCGTACATGTTTATAATGCAGGCTTTCATGGGATTTGTCATCGGCGAATCATCTGTCATCTTAAAGGCATTCAAATGCTCAACAATTAATCAGCTTATCCCCGACTGACAAGTAATGTGATTGGCAAAGGAGCGCCATCTCAGAAACTCATTTTACATTGTAAGCCTTCTCTCGACTGCAGTCAATAGACTTTGCCTTTGCCTTTGCCTTCGCCTTCGCCTTGACGAGCCAAAATCTGCTTGAGACTTACGAGTCACTGTGGAATTCCCTGGAAACAAATATTGTTATCGCACCTTCTCAGGCGTCCAGCGTTTTCGGTCGTGTTCCAGACGGCACCTTGACAGCGTTTGTAAAAAGTCCTCAAGTAGTTTTGATTTTCGATATTGCTTTAAGGATTAAAATGTTCTTTGACACTGAACCATTAAATGTGGTATTTGGCTTTTGTTTAAATTGTCCTCGAAATGTCGCTCGAAAGTTATTACAAATTTTAGTTTTAAACATCATTTAAATTTTCCTTTTAACCTTTTTATTAAGCCACCACCTCGTGAAGTATTGGCATGAATATAATCACGCAATAGTTCCTTCTTAAAGATATTTCACAAAAAACAGCATCTTAATAAAAACCATTACATTGTCTCTAAGATTTGTATAGAAATAAACTTTAAGACCTTGTCTCTTTTTGAACAAAATTAAATTCATAAACATTTTTAACAGCTTTATGGTCTAGGGTGAAATCCATCCTGGGAACACCCGCGTGCAGTCTTAGGAAAGGTCGAATCTATAAAGAAACCACGCTGAAATACCCCTTATGGCACTCGTCCGTTATGGCCGTAAATGGGGGCAATTACCAACACTCTGAACGGTATTTAGCCGGACCAGCCCGTCCCAAAATTGAAGTAAAATAAACAAAATTAATATGCTGCCTCCCGCCGGGCAACCCGTGCCACGTCTAAACACAATGGACCGCCCGCCGAGGAATCCTGCACATGGTTGTGGGCGGAGTTGGTGGCTTTTGGGCATGCCATTCATTCATGTGGATATATATGTGCGCATATATGTACATTGAGCATATGTATATAAGCACGAGTAGAGGAAAATTTATGTATTCACCGCTTATTACTTTGCAATTGGCTCTTGGTCACCAGCAATGCGCACTCACTTAATTGTTATGAGTGTGTTTGTAAAGCAACGAGCAAACAATTAAGAAACGATATCCTGTCCTAAGAGAAACGTCCTTCAAGTGACTTTCCAGGACGATTTTCCGATAGCAGCCACCCACGGCGTGCCTGTGGTGTTGTCGTTTATCCAAATAAAAATGTAGTCGTACTATACAATAAAAATCTGCTTCATTTTTTGCATTTTTCCTAAGGAAAAAGTATGTTAGTTTTCGTTGCAAAAATATGTATAACGAACTCCATAAATGCATGGTCCTAAGCATAAGTTACTTTACTTTGATCTGGAATTCCTTTAGATCTCAATTTTTGGCAGTCAAGGAATTTGACAAATAAACTTGTTAGTTCAATAATCTTTGATTCAAATAACATTAACTTACTTTAATTTAAGTAGCACATGGTGTATTTATAGTTCATGTAAGAAATAGCCGTCAAAATACCTAGATTGCCAGCACTGAATGCCAGGGGCCGTGGCACTTGTCTGGCCATTCATTAAGCCTCGACAACATGGCGTATGAAAAGCATTAAACTAAATATTGCCCTGCATCTCTCTCAAAATGTCAACAAGGTTGCCCGAAAACGAGCAAAAGGGATCAGGGTTCAGGCTTCAGGAATCTGAGATGTGGGATCGGAACCACATATCACCGCACCGCACCGCAACCCCACACACAAGCACCGAATCTCCGTCCGTCAGTGCTTAATTAAATCTCCTCGGACAAGTTTATTTCACTTTCACTTCCTGTCGGGCTGTCAAATTAAGGCTTCATGTGCCCAACTCCCCCAAAAAGGCAGCGGCTGCTGCACAAGTTTGTGGTCCCAACCGGGCTAAAACTAATTTCTGCTAGATGATGTCAAGTCATTAAGTTATATTTGGTCAGCTGGGAGAAGTGGCACTGCTCCAGAAATAGTTGAACTGGCCATGATGGTGATAGGAGCACCCCAAGGGTCAAAGGGGAAAAGTTCAATGAGCCCGTTTGCAGGACTTGTTGCATACTTTCTGGGGTGGCTGTTAAAAGATAAAACGGAATTGCTCGTAAACTTCCCGAACGCGGGGAAAAGCCATGGAAAATCACAAGGACTCTTGAGCATAAAGTTTGCTAATTGGACTGCGAGGGGGCTTACACTACATTTAATAATTTAAGTTGTAACTATTAAATTATCAAAGAGTGTCTCATGTTCAAGTTAAATTACGATTCAAATTATAACATGACCCATGGCTCTCATATGGCTCGTGTATGCTTCAAAATAGATTTAAATGAAATTAAATTTACATCTTGAATAAAATTTGAACTTAAATTTTAACCCAGTGTAATGTTATTAGTAAGTCGAGTAAATTTTGCGCGTCAACTGGTTTTCATTACACACCTCCCCCTACAAAATAAATGTAAACACCCCTTGTGGCTCAACGTTAAGCCGCATCCGTGATCCCTCAACCCAGTAAACCGGCAATCCTAACGTCAATGATGAAAATTATTGCCTCTGGCTGTATCAGAGTTTTTCATTTAACTTTCTGTCCGTATGGCAAACAAATGAAATGACAAAATGTCCTGTACCTGGCACTTTTAAGCCTCTCGACTGGCAGCAGTGTTTTAATTTGTCAATTCCTGTTTTGGGACTTGTCGCCAATCCCCACCAAATCTCACCTGCCTGCTGAGGGGACCAGCTGAGAGCCTGGCTACAGCTGATTAAGCTCATTTATCAGAAGTGAAGCCTGGCAGCTGGTGAGTGCTTCAAGTGCTTCGCTCGGCTTAGGGTTCTCGCAATTAAATGTCCTAAACTGGGTACCGAGAAATCGCCTCCGGCATTCGCGCAGCCCAAAAAGTTGAAGTCAATATTGATATTGATGTTGGGAATCCGAAATTCGCCTTCGAAAGCCCGAGAAAAAAAAGAAGGGGGAATGCAGGCTTGAAGGCCAAGGAATTTTGGTATTTGAAAAGTTTCGGCGCGCATCAATTTGGCAAGACAAACATATAATCGTTAAAGTTTTAATTGTACTGTGTGAATGATGTTTCCGTTGCCATCTAAATTTGGATGCTACAAAGTTTACATATATATTAACAAAGTTTGCGATGCTCACGAGGGCTGAGTTAAATTTGGGGGAATAACATTTTTCCAAATCTAATGCAATTAAAAAGTTAAAACAAACACTGATTTTGGGATTAACAAGGCTTGTTTTTATTGCTTTCGCAGTAGTTTATTGAGTTTTGGCCAATTTCTTACGCAAACCTCTTGTAAACCTGAGGTAAAGTTAACATAAATCCAATAAATTTATGTATGCAAACTAAACTTAAGTCTGTCCTTGAGGGAAGAATAACAAAACAACCTGTTTGTCTCACAATTTTGTACCTACATCTCGGTTCTTTCAATCGAAAAGCGAAATAACCTTATGCAAATCAGTCAAAGGTATAAGCAAAATGTAGTATGCGTAAGCTCAGCGAAGCAGTTTTCCCGCAGGCTTAAAGTCCCGGAGGGGAGAGTGAATTTAAACTTTCATCTAGCTACTGCGTGTGCCTCAGGGAATTCTCGATTGACATTTGTCAAATAGTTTGCAACTTTCTTTGGTTCCCCGAAGCCCATAACCATGACAAAAACCATCCACCCTTCCACTGGTGCTGCCTGCGCCAGACATCTCGAACATCTCTGCCTGCGCCAGACATCTCGAAACTATTGACGTGTTTCACTTTTTATGGCATGCGTCTCCTGGGTCACGAGCTGTGCCCTCCTCCTACATATTTTTCCCTTTGGCTTATTACATAGCAAACTTGATTTCACGACATCCTTGCTGTGAAGCTTTAGCGATGACAGAGTGCAAAAGAATCCTGTTTGAAGGAGCTCAGTGAACATGACACGACACCGTCTGAGTGATTGAGTCCGGCATTTGTGAAACAAATTGCTGGAGATTTTCCCCAAATCCATCATTGCCCCACGCATCTTGGCCAAATGAACAATTTCGTGAATTAATTTCATGTTTCGGCTGATTTGCTACTCGTTATTCAAAGACACAAAGATACATCTGTCTGCCTGTCTGCGGCCCTACCACAAAAAAACTTTGCATAATGGAGCAGAGTAAATGGCCTTGTTGTCGTCCTGAGAAGAAATGTACAAAATTCCACAGATGTCACATGTGCAGGACAAAGGCTCGAAACAAAGGCCACATTGCAGCCAAATGATTAATTTCAACTCAGGGAGCATATAACTCTGATGACGATAACGACTATGTTGATGTCAAGTTTATCATTGCCCTAAGTTACTGCGTTACTCGAGAGGGAGTGGTTTCAGCCCAAAAAAACACCCCGTAGATCCGCCACTAAACATAGTTACATGAGTTTAAGCTCTACCAGTGTGTTTTCAGTAAAATTTAAAGGAATTCAAACTAAAATTAACTTTTATCATAGTTACATGGGCATAAGCCCTACCAGCGTGTTTTTAGTAAATATGTTTTCAAAGAATTTAACTAAATTTAACTTTTAATAAGCTCTTTCAGATTAATTTATACAGTCTATTATTTTACAAAAGCTGAACAAAATATCATATAGCTAAACGAGTGTTGTATTAAAACAATTTAATAATTAATAAGAGCAATCCAAGGTGAAAAGCAAGCTTTTCTGTGCTTTTTTTTTGTTTATCCAGGTCAGTAGTTTTTATTTTTCACCAAACCTGATAAAAGTTTTATTAAAATTTCTAAAACTCTGTGTTTCCCCCATGATTACACATCCACAACTGACAGCAAAACAATGGCCTTGGTCTGTAATTTGCAGTACAACTTGTGGCAGATAAATAACGAGCGCATTCGTCAGGGAAAATGATTTTTAAGGGCAATTATCCTGCTGGTAGCGCTGGTGGCAAACTATTTGAGAGCCTTGAAAGCCTTATTTCCAGGAAAAGGGAGCTCATGAAATAAGCATAATTTGAACCCGAAGGAAACATGAAATTTTGAGTGGCCCACGTAGAGGAGTGATGTTTTCAGGTTCGTTGAGCTGGACAAACGAAGGCAAATCCAAAAATACTTTTGTAGTGCAAAGGCACAGGGAAATGGCAAAATTCCGTAAAAATGTGGGCGGAGGATTTATTTATTTTACTTGAATATATATTTCTGCCGCGGGTCCTTTCAGTCTCCCTTTGTCCGACTGTCTGTGTAATCGGCTAGAAGGGCTTAGATAAAACATGAAATGGCCGCAAAAAGGAACTTGTCGCAAAAAACATTCACACTCACTCACAATGCATATGCAAACAACCTGCTGGACCGGGGTTCGATAGCCGGCTTTTTTGGACCCAATCCCGAGGCCCAAAAGGTTAGCCATTGTTAGCCAACAAATCTGCACACAATAGCAAATACAAAACACATAAATAAATAAAATGTATGAAAAATCATTGCACTTAAAAGGGTTAATAACGAACTATAAATCAAAGACTTTTTGGATATGAAAATATTTATTGTTCAACGTTGCAATCTTTTAAAGCGAAAAAACTTACAAGTCGCAAATTCTATAACTCCAATGGTAGTGAATGTTACAATCAAAATATTTATGTTTAAAATATTGATGTGGTGAATTTATTTTCATGGAATTTGATCAGCCAGAAACTGGCCGAATCGCACAATCGCTGAAATCCCGGTAATCGTGTAGACATAAAAGGCAGCCAGGACAGTGGCTTGGAGCACGTGATCCGAACGCACCAGGTACTCGAATCGCCGCTGATGAACCACGGTGATGGTGAAGAGGATGACGGTGGCCGCGTAGAACAGACTGAATATCAACACATAACGCATCATGTAGCGATTGCCGTTCAGATACACAATCAAGTATATCAAAACGACAATCACTAAGAAGATTAGTGTGAAGATCATCAGGGACACTCCACCCGGAAGCACCCTCAGCGGCAGAAAGATGCCCAGCAGGTAGAGCAGGATGTTCAGGAGCAGCACGATCACCAGGACACGAGCTGCCCAAGGGAGCGGGAGTCGCGCCCACTGGTGGCTGTTGACGAAGCACATGACCAGCTCCACAATGACAATGGCCAGAAAGTAGTTCATTGGAAACTGCTTGGCCGTATGGCCATTGAAAACGAAGACCATGATCGTGAAGCATCCAACTGCCATGAGCAGGAACACGATGCTGGGAACTGTCGGGGTCACCAGCTCGCTGAAGCTAATCTCGTATATCCGCAGGGCCGCCAGCTGGATGACCGCGAGGGCACTGAGAACTGAGTGAATCACATAGACCCAGATGAGATGCTTCCTCTTGGAGCGCATGGACCGGGGTTCTTCAGCTGTGGACGGTGGCGTGGCGCTCACTGGGCGGCTTATAGCAGTTGATTCCGCAGCACCTGGCATCGGGGGAGGAGCTATCGGTGGAGCAGGCTTTGGAGGGGGAGGAAAGGACACTTCCTTGCTAGCTGGCCGGCGTTGACTCGTCGAAGGCCGAGGCGGGGGATTTTGTTTGCTCATCTTTCTTCACGGGAAGGAAGCCAGCCCATTTATGGGAGCCCGCAGGGTCCTATAAACATGTATATTAGATATGTATTTGATTAACAAGTCGGTGTGTGCACTGTGAAAATTTAATGTTATGAGAGAGTGTATTCATTATTTTTATTATAATTTTCAGTAAAACAAATAAAAAAATAACTATATTTGTTTATCAACGAAAAGGAATAGGTACACATAATAAATAAGATCTCAAAAAGATTTATTAACTGACGGCAATATTGAAATGTAACACCTTCTTTAGTACAAGATTAAATTTATTTCTGGACAATTACTACCTTATTGGCTTAAGCTTAAATTAAAAATGTGATGAGCCTTCTTTTTAATTTAAGACTTAAGTTGTGGAATCGTATATTTAATAAATCCACACTTACATTGTTTATAAAATGAAGATTTCGTAATCTGGTCACGTCTGAATTAAACTATTTATTTCGAGTTCCTCTAAAGTTTAAAGCTCCAAACAAATTTGGTTAAGATAACCGCTAAGGGATGTTTTCCATTCAATCAGGGTGCATTTGTCTTAAATTAGTCCGGAAAATAATGAATAGATTGTCGAGATGAGCATTCTCCAAAGACCAACTGCCCAGGTATCCCAGTGCCTCCTGCAAAACTCTGCCTCTGTCCGACTCATGCATATTAAATGGGCATTACGCCGGCCAACACTCGAGTGCTAATCAATGACACGTGCTGTGTGTCACCACACTTAATAAGATGGGCGCCCACCTTGCACCTGGGTCTACCTGTGTTTACATATGTATTTAGCGGAGTGAGTCTGTTTGTGTGCGCTGTGGGGCAACTTTTTAGGGCATTTTGTGGCTGAGGCTTTCACTGAATTTTAATTAGAGCTCGCCGCTGAAAAGCCAACACGTGCAGAAACATCGACTAAGACCGCTAAAAGCAAAGAACAAAGTCAGGAATTAAATAAACATGAGTCGGCAGAAGTCACAAGGTTAGGCCTGGGGGGAGATTGAGCCAGGTGTATGTTACACCCACCATTCCTTCAGAATTTGCGGCTGTGTCAGAGTCAGAGATTACCCTGCATTGTTCGAAAGCAATCTAATCCCCAGTCACCGATTGCAACCTATCTAATCTAAGCCTTGCTTACGCAAACACCGTCATCCGAACATTTAACTAAATTTGATAATGTTTTCTCCCCAGATTAGTGTCGTAATAAGCTTTGGTATTGAAAGCCCTACAAATGCCTATCATTCAAAGGACATGACACTCACAAACAATAAGAAGTTTTGAGGGATTTAAACGGACAGTGCTCATGGCCGCAAAGCCACAAAACGAACCAAATGGCAAATGTGGCTCGGAAGTGGGTCTTAAGGACGTCATACAAAGTCAAATTATAATGACAATCAGATTTTGTTAACGCTTGAATGAGTTGGCCTTAGGTTTTAATTTAACAAGAGATTTGTTGATGTGTAAGATAAATTTGAATAAATACAATAAAGACATAGGTTTAAATTGAATTTTTTACCTGAAATGAATTAAATCGAACAAAAGAACAAACTGTCTGTCTTGGCTATGACTTAAAAATTAAAAGTTTTAGCAACGAAACTCTTGGTTTACATTGTTTCACTTCCAATAAAAAGTGAAAGCCGCCTCGGATAAATAATAAATGTAAAAACCATTAAAAGCCTGTACTACAGATAACACTTTAAACTTAACTTGATGTATTTTGTTCTATATATATCTAAATAAAGAGACAAATTCCCCTTTAGGCCACAGTTTCCTTCTTCAATGATGACGTAAATACAATATGGCCAGTATGTAATTAAATTTGAATGTTTTTCGTTAGGTAATTTTGCGTGTTCAAAATGTCGATAATTACTATACCAATTAAAATGTCTAGCTCACGTTGCCATGACAAAGACTTGAAGATACTAAGCTGCTGTCAACAATGACTGACTACTGATTAATTGAATGTTTTGCACAATACTTGACACATTTGAACATTAAAGGAAAATAATTATAATTATTTTACTCAATAAATATCTCGAACTTTTCGAATGCTTCTGTTCATAAAACTAAAGCTGCTTTTCCAGCCTGAGAGGTAATTGAAAATGTTTGAGGTACCACTTGAGTTCGTGCAACTGAATGATCCCACCCACCTAATCGGGGGTGTCAGTTTATGTCCACCCATTTCATCGACCATGTGGAGTATGAGCAGCCCTTCAGTTATGAAAGGTAAAGTCAGTTTAAAGGACATGCGAGCGAGGCAGGTGTGCTTAAATTACTGCCTACCCTACACTTTTGAAAGAGTATTTAAGTCAATTATTTATAGCGTAATGGTAAGGCAGCATTGATTACGGGCTATATCTAGACAAATATAGAAACATGACAGCTTTGAGTTTGTAAATTGTTGAGATGTGCGACAAACGAGTTATATCAAGGTAAATATAGATTCTATATTGCACAATAAGAATGAGACTACGTAAGTTTATACCTTCCCATAAAAATATATGAATAATAGAGGTGTTCTTCCTTTATGTCTGGTTTTTTTTATAATTACAAGAAACAAATAACAGTCAAAAATAATTGACTTGGATAAGCATATGAACATTAATCAGCTTGAATTGATCATCCAATTAATAGTTAGAAGTCCTAAGTACCATAAGTTTTTTACTTTTCTTTTAAAATATGTGATTAAAAATGCGAAAAAGGTCAAATAGCTTGAATCAAAAGCTTATTCTGCCCAAAACACTGATTACTTGGCTAGGAGTTTTTTTTTGTACATTCCATTTTGCTTAATTGCGTGCCATTAAAATCTGTTAACTTGCCTGAACCCTTCCTAATTTGCAGGTTTATATAGCTTTGCAAACGAATCTGTTAGAAAGCAATGAGCACAAATAACCTTGGAATATGTATAGAAAAAATAATGTAAAAGCTTTCTGAGTTATTTAACCCCAAAAATAATGAAATGTTTAACTTCTTTCAATTCCTTTTCGCCAAGCAGGGCAAGACATTAAAAATGCCTTCAAAGGCACGTACATACCCACATCAGCCATGCGACATGCAATTGAACAAATAAATCAGCGGGCTAATAAATTTTTAGCAACGCCTGCTATGAGCTGCCTGAAGCAGAGGGAGAAATCCAAGCTTCGATAAATGCTGCCATAAATGCTGCCAACTGCCGACTCTGCCAGTGCGGATGGGAAGCCAAGTTAACGGAGCGAAGGACAAAGCCAGATTTCAGGCGACAAGGCAGGGAGTTACACGGGGCTGAGTTGCTATAGCTGTTGCTTTTCCAGCTTTCCCTGCTTTTCCTGCTTGTCCCCCAGCCCATCCCGACCATCAATTGAATGCTGTCGCCTGCCGTACCACACGTCGTATACGTGTTGTGTGCCAGCATGGGTGTAAACGGGTGGACGTTCGCCATTTCGCTTCCTCGACTTTCGCCGCACACAACGAACAATATGATTAAAGGCCATTTTTAGCACCTGTTCTGGCTGTTGATTTTGTATCGAGTATTAATTGCAATTTATTTTTTATGCCAGCACCCGGCACTCGCATGCAATTAAATTACTTATGCATGAGGGCATAAGCTACTTTTTGCATGCTTATTTACATGAAACTGAGCGTGGGCACTTTATGTGCAATTAACAAAGGAAACGAACGTCATTCGCAGGAGGAATCCTCTTTGTTCCAGGGGCCAATCTGGAATTCAACTGAAATAATTTGATCGAGTAAAATATTTCATGCATTGCAAGATTCTTAACAAATGAACTATGAATTTGCAAAAGAATTCAATGGATGCTGTGATGCTGGCTTAAAAAAACATTCGCTGTCAGCATCGTTGCTTGTTTAAATTCGATTGACAAGCGAAAATAATTGCTTCTGAGAATTTCCCAATTAAATCCGTCGATGTCAAAGGTGCACACGGAAAGTATGTAAAAGCCTGTCAAAAATTTAAAAGGATGTTGAATTTGTATTTTACCAACGCTGAAGTTGCGAAGCCACAGGTCAGAATGTCAGAGAAATGCGATTATATTTAAAAATGCTCAGGACCAGGGTTTAAAAATAGAATCTTCTGACTAACACACAGTACATTTTTTTATGGCAACTTAGCTTGACTGTGGTTTAACTTAATATGATTAAAATACAATACACTAAAAAACATATTAAAAAAGAAATTAAGTGTACTTACCATAACCATTACATTATAATACAATACAATTTAAGTACCTTGTTAATAAATTAAAACGTAAATTTAATTTTGAGTTTCATGGTTATTCTATTCATTTGAATTTTATTGCCTGTAGTCAAAGAATGTCATTAAAAGCCCGCATTCACTTGGTTTTTTTGCTTCTCGTTTCTCCAGGTTCTTCCTTAATTATGCCCTACATTTTTCTATTTTGTCCCTGTTAAGCCCTTTTCACACAATGACCAGCAGCGGAGGATTGTCCTTGTGCTTTTCCAGGGAATTTCGAGGCAGGTCTGCATGCGAAGTGAAACCCACACAATGGGGGAAAAATACTTGTGGAAAGAACTGCGAGACCGCAAGTTACGGATAACTAAAAAAATTAAAGCAATAGATTATGATTCCGAGAAGCACTTGGAGAGGAATGTGTTCTCTATGTGTGTGTTTTGCAATTCTTCTTGGGACACTTCAAGCATAATGTGCCCAGCGGAGCCTTCACAAGTCCTGGAACTGCTGCCCGCTTGTTGACATCATGTCAAAGTAAACAATGCCGCCAAGAGCCGAACGTATTTCTTCCATTCTTCTTTCCGGTTCGCCTTCCTCCGCCTTTCCAAAGAGTTATGTGCATTTAATTGAAACAACAAAAATTAGTTTCCATCTAGGAGACTGAGTTACTCTGCAGTTTGGTCTGGACACGCCCCTTGGCTGCATGCGGAAATCAGGTTATAGATGGGGATTACTTGGTCTTACCTGACCTAAGAGGCTTATACAAACCAATACAATAATATTTATTGTTTGCTGGAAATAGCACAATAGCTTTCTGTGTAGTTTAGCAACTGTGGTACTGAGAAAATTGTTGACTTGTATCATCGTTTGTGCTCGGATTTTTAGGAATCACCAAACATATATTATTAACAAAAAAAAAAGTAGTAAAAGCGAGTTTTATAAAGGATGCAGTTGCGGTTTAATAATTTAACTCAATATTTCTAAAGAAATAGTAACCATATATAAATATAGTTTTTGTTACATCGTTAACAAACTTTGTGCTTAATACATTTTTTGTAAATGAATCATAAGTTTAAACCATTAAACGCGAAAAATGGATTTGAAATGGGCATTAAAAAAATATTTATGAAAAATTTTGCAGTTTTGCTTATGGTAAATAAAAAAGGCCGACAATAATGTACATAAATTAAAATAAAATTAAAAATTTATCCCTTTCTATATTGTAACGTGGAATGTATGAGTTAAATTTAATGCGTTGCCTTGGAAAAAAAACCATTGACTCCTGCAATTAACAAAACAACTGGAAAATGTATTCTGCTTTTATTGACTATTTAAAAGGAATATTTAAAGTACCAAACACGAAAAACATGCTCATGTGTAAAGAGGCTCAAAGAGGCTTTACTGTACCACTAACGTTTGCATGAGTGACTTAGATTTAAGCCCAGAGGCAAATTTTTTTTCCTGTGAAGAAGAGGATTCTGTCGTTCTTTTTTTGATTGTTGGTAGGTTCTCACATAAATTTGCCTCAAGATGCTCATAAATTTTGCCCATTTGGCGCTATGAGTGCCTTAGAAATTCAGATTAGAAGATACGGAAACACGTCAACTAAAAAGACTGGGATACCAACATCCTAACACCATTTTAATTTGCCTCAAAGCGAACAAAAAGATATGAAGCTATTAAATGAGTCAAAGAAAACCTCTCTGGTGGGTGGTACTTAAAAATCTCTACTTTAACACGTTGTGATTAAAATAGATTTATTTGAGCAATTGCAAAAAAATACGAGTTGCCATAAAAATCAAGAAAGCTTTTGCCATGTTCCTAAACATATGTTGACTATAATAAAAGCTCCAGCATTTTCATTCTCTCTTTGGTTCGTTTCTCATTCGGCATTTAGTTTTCGGAACGTCGGAAAAGCAGCAGCTTAGTACAAATATTTATGCATGTTTTTTCATTTGAATTAATAAAAACAAATCTTTTAAGTACAAGTTATAAATTCTTTTTCTAGGATAAAACTAAAACATAAAAATCAGAGCTTTGCTAAAATAGTTGTTGAAAAATTTTCTGACACCTTCGGGAAAATTCAAAGAAAATACAGGAACTCCATCAAGTGCTTAGTCGGTTACCTGTTACCTGTTTACCGGTAATTTTCTTTTGGTCGAACAAATCTAAAAGTGTGGGGTCATTTTGCTAAATAGTTTGACAGCTGGTTTTTTCACATAAGGGGTTAATGTTATTTTTAGCTGTTCAAAATACCACAATAAATAACAAATCGACCTTCTTTCTATTTTTTTATTATAGTAAATATTTGATAGTTTCTTAATAGTATTTCAGATCGATGTTCTTTTAGTTCTCTGTCAATAAATTTACCCATTTCTTTATACAATGTTACTTTCCACAGACAACTCCAATACCTCAGAGCAGAAAACAAAACAAAGTTAAAAAAAAAACATATACATATCTAATCTAAAAACTATAGAAATAACCATGAAGAGAGTTCATGTGGACAACTACACGCCCAAGTACTACAGTGGCAAGTGGTCCTGGAACGCGGAGAAGGACTGCCTTGAGTTCGACCCGCACAGCGATCTGGAGGACGCAAGGGAGCGGTATATTACTACCAATGGCTACAAATTCCTGCGCACCATCGACCAGGAGGAGGAGCTCATCTTCCGGCAGGCATATGTGCGGGACAATAGCACCTATGACTGCGACACGTTGGTGATTAACGATATCCGTGACCTGGTGCTCTTCCTGATGCCCAGCGAGTTCCTTGTCTACCGGTTTGTGGAGTTCATGCATCGTCCGGCGGTCCACCGCCTCCTTCACGCCCTAATCATCTACTTCGAGTACTTCCTGCGGATGGTGGAGTTCGTCCTGGTGCGACGCGATGAGCTGGCTAGTCATATTCAGAGCGAGCAGACCATCCAGATGAAGAAGACCTTCTCCACCTACCTCAGCCAGTACCGCATCCTGGTGGCCCGCAACTACAGTGTGATTCTGAAGGGCGAGGGGGACATGGCCAACTACTACCACCTAAAGGAGATCGTCAACATTTCCGACACGAGTCGCGACAAGGTCTTCCACGAGCAGTTCCTGGCCGTGATGACCCAAATCGTTTGGATCTGCATGCACCGCAGGGCGTACAACGTCATCGAAATGGAGATGAACCGGCTGTTCCGATCCGATCACTTTGTGATGACCAGGCCGGAGTATCTACGCTTCACGCCAGCGGAGCGAAGTCTTCTCTACGGGCCGAACAACAAGATAGTGAACTACCGCACCCAGGTCTCACCGCTGATCCAGGAGCTGGAGCACGTGGCGGAGGAGGACATGCCCATTCTGTGGATAGGCGAGCGCAAGTACCGGGGCACCGATGTCCGCATTGTCGAGATGGAGCTGGAGTACATTGTCCCTGGGCCACAGCTGCGGATGATCGACGTTTCCCATGGCATCCTGGGACATCCCAAAGAGCTCTACAACACCCTCCTCAATCTGGATTGGCCCACTGTCCGGTACTCGAACTTCTCGCAGCAGTACGATCCGTACCACATTATCCGTCAGCCGCACCTGGACATTCCCAAGATAGACGCCGTGAAGGTGCGCAAGATGAGCGAGCACTACGAGCACTTCTACAAGGTGTACCGCATCTACGAGCCCCACAGCCTGCAGATCCTGAACAAGTGGCTCAAGCGGGACAGGCTGGTCCAGTTCTACCGCTCTGGTGGCCTGCTGCTCACCAATGTGGTGTCTCGCTGCGAGAAGGAGCTGGCCGACAAGACCCCGGCTCCCAAGGTCGGCCAGATCATCACCAACTACTTCAAGGTGAAGTCCAGGCTGCGCAAGGGAAGTCCCTTCCAGCCGGACAACATCAGCATTACGTCGTCGCGCATCGGTGGCTTCAACTCGCCTCGCCGGAAGCATACAAATCAAGAATACTTTTTCGATTAATGCTTTCCCATTTGGTTTTGCGATCATTTCCTTGAAATTTCTGAAATACTTCGGATAGACACATCAAAATTATTATGCTGTAAATGCCGAACAGCGTTGAAAATTCAGTTAATAAATTAAAGACCTAACTTTGGTTGTTTAGATTTCCGTCTTATTTTCGATTTCCAATTGGTTTTGGAAAAATTTATTGAAAACCAGACTGAAAGTTAACAATCAATCAATCCCTATTAAGCATACAAATTATTAAGTTTAAGATTTAAAAGGTTTTTTAATATTTAACAGATTCATTCCCTGCACTAGTTATCATATGTGATATTTAAAAATTTCTTATGGACCTACTTCCCTGCTTTTGTCTTTATTTTTTCTTACGTTAAATATTTTAACTTAAGTATATATGTATGTAAGTATTTTTTCTTTAAATGTAGAATTTTACATTATATTGAGTTTAAGCCTTGTTTGAGTTTAATAATAATTAAATAATTTTCTAAGTTTGAATGGTGTAAATCACACTCTCGTTCCCACTGTTTATAAAACCAGACCAGCTGATTCCGAGATAAGGTTATCGGGCCAAAATCTGTTCACCACAGCATTATAATTCAGCAGTTGCTTGTTCAACGTTGTGCAGTTAAGAGCCTCATCTTTCCGCCGTAAATATGTCCGCTCCGCCGTATAGCCACTTTACCCAGATAGGAGATCCTGTGCTCCGTCAAGTGGCCGAGGAAGTTCCCCCGGAGCTCATCGACACTCTGGAGATCAACCAGATCGTGGAGCGCATGGTAAAGGTGTTACGTCATTACGATTGCGTAGGCGTGGCAGCGCCCCAAGTCGGAATACCGTTGCGCATTATTGTGATGGAGTTCCGAGAGGGAAAACAAGAGCAATACAAGCCGGAGATCTACGAGGAGCGCAGGATGTCCACTCTTCCCTTAGCCGTAAGTACAAGTACAAATGAAAATTTCTACCATTTTATGTTTAATTTGATCACTGTAGTTGTATTATTTTTAAAGATCCTTTTGTGTTACAACTTATAAGGTTAAGCAAAGACTCTAGAACTCGGGATTATTTTATTTATACATTAGTGCACTTATTTTTAAACTGCAATATCAACCCTGTTTATTTTCTCACCATAAATCATTTGCTTGCAGGTCTTCGTTAATCCGGAGCTGGAGATAATCAGCAGCAAGGTGAACAAACATCCCGAGGGCTGTATGAGTGTGCGCGGATACTCCGCTCAGGTGGAGAGGTACGATAAGGTCCGCATCCGAGGGATCGGCAAGCTGGGCACCCCGTCGGAAATGGAGCTGGAGGGCTGGAGTGCTCGGATTGCCCAGCACGAGGTGGATCACCTGAACGGAATAATTTGCGTAGATCGCATGGATGTTTCCACCTTCAACTGCGTCAGCTGGGAACAAATCAACGCGGCCGAGGGTCGTTCGGCCATTTGGTTTCATAAGTGATCCAAGTCCGTAAATAAGGGTTCCTTCAATTACTATAATTAACTTGGCAATAACCTATACTTCATTGTTAAATTAATTTCTGGTATGGTGTCATCAACAATAGTATGTGAACTTATATTGTCCCATAATAAATGATTATAGGAGGATAACAACTTTTTTTGAACTGCACTTTTTAGTTAAAGCCCAAAAGACAGTGGGCGCCATATTTAAAAACTTTTTCTATCGATACATCGATAGTTGCGTAGTTTCACATCCCTACCGGCTGCCGGTCAGCTGGCCGGTCAAAAAGAGGTTGAACAACTGAAAATTACACAAAATGCTGTTAAAACAACAGATTAAACTTTGCAAAACAATTCTGGGACATCGGCGATGCCTGGGAACGAGTCCTCCCGCCGGTCAATCCTTCAGGAAGTGGTACCAACAGCTGTGGAGCACGGAGCGCACCAACCTGCCGCCATATAATCACTTCACCCAGATTGGAGATCCGATCCTGCGGCAACAGGCGGCACTGGTACCCAAGGAGCACTTGGATAGCCCCGAGATTGAGGCTGTAGTCGAGCAGATGGTCAAGGTGCTGAGAAAGTACAACTGTGTGGGCATTGCGGCTCCACAGATTGGAATTTCCCTGAGAATCATAGCCATGGAGTTCAAAGGGGAGATCAGAAAGGAGCTGCCAGAGGTGGTGTACCAGGCACGACAGATGTCGGAGTTGCCGCTAACTGTAAGATAGAGGATTTAACTCATGGAATCCGTAATTTTATCCTTTTAAACCCCTTGGCTTTCTAGGTCTTCATCAATCCCGTGCTGACTGTGACCAACTACTCAAAGCTGAAACATCCCGAGGGTTGCATGAGCGTGCGGGGATTTTCCGCCGATGTGGAGCGCTTCGAAGGAGTAAAGCTAACAGGTTTCAATCAAACGGGAACCCCAAGCGAACTGGAACTGAGTGGGTGGAATGCGAGGATCGCCCAGCACGAAATGGACCACCTGGAAGGAAAGCTGTACACCGACAACATGGACCGTTCCACCTTCGCGTGTACCTGCTGGGAGGCGGTCAACACCAAATCCGGACGCGTGGAGATACCCTTCTACAAGTAGTTAAGTCTCGCCGGAATCGCTTTACTTTTTGTGTATGTATATACTAATTGAATTGAAGTCTATCTATTGTTGGAAACTCTTTCTGTCTATTGCCGTTCATTGTCCTTTGGCTTGTTGGGTGCACAACTTCGCAGGTTGTGGATGGCCGCTCCCAGGGCAGCCTTGGCCTTGAAGTACTCCGGACTGTCCCACATTTCGCGCTTGTCCATCATGTAGGTGAACAGTTCGTCGTACTCCCGCTGCAGCAACCGATGAGAGGCGGCCGTCTTCAACCGTAGCACCTCAACAAGCTTAAAGAAGCAACTGCTGGGCCTCGTTCACTTGCTCCTCCTCGTTTGATAAACTCCACTTTGCGAGATGGTCGCTCAGCTTGCTCCAGTCATCCCACTGCTGTTGCAAACACTTGCCCAGATAGTTAAGAACTGCGGTGCGCAGTATAAACTGCCGTATGACCGGATGGGCAACGTTGCGCCGGAACATGTTGGAACGGTGGCCGGACAACAACGCCGGACTCTTTGTTACCATGAGCTTGTTCGGAATAACCAAAGGGTTCTTACTTTTAAATAGAGATTGACAGAAAAGACCATCGTGCTTACTTTGGTTTTGAATTCGATTTGCTCTTCATTGGATAATATATGCCTAGACAAAATGGATACTATGCCGTATGGGGTATACAATTTTAATTATTTCTATAAAGGAATGGAATGAAATGTCATTCAAGGAAAGTCCCTTGTTCTTTTGTATGTACATTGAACAATGTACAAATGTACCTACTACTTTTAAGTAGCTAATATTTACAATTTTTTTTTTGAATTACTATAGCATCGAATTTCCTGTCAGCTATGGCTTTCATAAAATTTTATTCTTATAGATCATAACTCAAAGTACAGTCTTCACATAAACACTGATTTCTTAGCGCACAAAATAAGTTGACAAACTAGCAATTCTTAGAAACTGTTAACTTTTTTTAAATTAATTTTTCAAACATAATGAAGCGTGTCCATGTGGATAACTATGCTCCAAAGTACTACAGCGGCAAGTGGTCGTGGAACTCGGAAAAGGACTGCCTTGAATTCGAACCGCACAACGATCTAGAGCACGCTAGGGAGCGGTACATTACAACCAACGGCTACAAGTTTCTGCGCACAATGGACCAAGAGGAGGAGCTCATCTTCCGGCAGGAGTATGTGCGTCCCCAAAGCAGCTTTGACAGTGATACTGTGGTGCTTCATGACATAAGAAATTTGGTTCTCTATCTGATGCCTACAGAATTTCTGTCGAACAGGTTCATAAAATTTATGCACGAGCCGCAGGTGCTTTCCCTGATCCACTCCTTGATAATTTACTTTGAGTACTACCTGCGCTTGGTCGAGTTCGTGTTGATTCGTCGCGATGAGCTCTCGGGTCAGATGGCCCAAGTCCAGAGTGCGCAGACCAATGACATGAAGCAGACCTTGTCCGTGTACTTGAGCCAGTATCGCATGCTGGTGGCCCGCAACTACTGCCTCATCATCGAGGGCAAGGGTGCCATGGCAAACTTCTATCACATGAAGGAAATCTCCAACGTTTCAGCCACGATCCAAGACAAGTACTTCCACGAGCACTTTTTGGCCGTAGCTATTCAAATAGTTTGGATCTGCATGCACCGTAGGGCGTATTACGTCATTGAAATGGAGATAAATCGTTTGTTTCGTTCGGAGCACTTTGTTTCCAAGCATCCTGAGTACCTCAGCTTCTCGGCAGCGGAGCGCAGTCTGCTCTACGGAAGAAACAAGAAGAACCTAAATTACCGCACTCAGGAATCGCCGTTGATCCAGGAGTTGAAGCTTGTTCCGAAGGAGGACCTACCCATCTTATGGATAGGAGAGCGCAAGTACAGAGGCACCGACTTCCGCATTGCTGAAATGGAGCTTGAGTATATTGTCCCCGGATCCCAGCTTCGGTTGATTGATGTTTCCCACGGAATCTTGGGACATCCCAAAAAGCTCTACGACACCCTTCTCAATCTGGATTGGCCGTCTGTGCGTTTTTCCAACTTTTCTAAGCTGCACGACCCGTACCACATCATCAGGCAACCGCGTCTGGAAATTCCCAAGATAGGTGAACTCAGGATGCGGCAAATGAGCGAGAGCTACGAGCACTTCTACAAGTTAAAAAAAGGTCCTGAGGAGTGCAGCCCTGAGGACATACGCAAGTGGGTTAAACGGAATGACAATATCCTGTTCTTTCGGTCCGGCGGTCTGCTCACAAATGTTGTGTCGCGCTGTGAAAAGGAGTTGGCTAACGACACTAAGGGCTCGAGGGTTGATTTGATCATTGCCAATTATTTTAAAGTTATGTCCAGGATTCGGAAGGATGATAAAAATCTAGGTGAAAGCAGTTCACATTACGGCAGTTCACATAATGGCAGTTCACATAACGGCAGTTCTACGTCGCGCCTTAGTCTTATGAGGAGATCAACAAAAAATTTGTAATTTTACACCCTAAATATTGCACTTTTTATACAATTATACAATTTACATATATGTATAACAATAATAAAAATAAATTGATTTTAATAAGTTAGTTTTTTTGTTTAATAAAAGTGATTTATCTTGTAGTAAATAAACTAAAAGTGAGTCTTTTTTAGGCCTATTAAAATAATCATCATAACTGTTAGTGTAAAATGTACATAAGTGCACAAAAACATTGTCTAGTTCTGATCCAGAGTGAAGTAGCTATGAAACGCAGAATATGTGTTAAACATCACATTTCAAAAGATATTGAAATTCGTCACATCTCTACTAAACTTCGTCGCATCAACAACAATACGATATATGTACATATCTACTCTCTGAACAAAAAACACACCACACAATCCATTATTTAAATACATATATTTCTTGATTTAACTGCGCGATCAAAATGAAGCGTGTCCATGTGGATAACTATGCTCCGAAGTACTACAGCGGCAAGTGGTCGTGGAACTCGGAGAAGGACTGCCTCGAATTCGAGCCCCACAACGATCTGGAGAATGCCAGGGAGAGGTACATCACCACCAATGGCTTCAAGTTCCTGCGCACCATCGACCAGGAGGAGGAGCTTATCTACCGGCAGGAGTACGCCCGGCCCCAAAGCACGTTCGACGGTGACACAGTGGTTATTGCAGACATAAGGGACCTGGTGCTCTTTATGATGCCACATGAATTCATCTCTTACATGTTCATTGAGTTTATGCACCTGCAGCAGGTGGATTCCCTGATCCACTCCTTGATAATATACTTCGAGTACTACCTGCGCCTGGTCGAGTTCGTGTTGATTCGTCGCGATGAGCTCTCGGGGCAAGTCCAGAGTGCGCAGACCAATGACATGAAGCAGTCCTATTCGGTGTGCTTGAGTCAGTACCGCATGCTGGTAGCCCGCAACTACAGTGAGATTTTGAAGGGCAAGGGCGTTATGGCCAAATTCTACCACATGAAGGAAATCTCCAACATATCAGCCACGATCCGCGACAAATCCTTCCATGAGCAGTTTTTGGCTGTAGTCATCCAAATAGTTTGGATCTGCATGCATCGCAGAGCTTACTTTGTCATCGAGATGGAGATAAATCGTTTGTTCCGCTCGGAGCACTTTGTTTCCGGCCATCCTGAGTACCTCAGCTTCTCGGCAGCGGAGCGCAGTCTGCTCTACGGTAGAAACAACAAGAACCTTAACTACCGTGTTCAGATCTCTCCTCTAATCCAAGAGCTGGAGACCGTAACAGTGGAGGACTTGCCCATCCTGTGGATAGGAAAGCGCAAGTACAGAGGCACCGATGTCCGCGTTGCAGAGATGGAGCTGGAGTATATTGTCCCCGGATCGCAGCTTCGCTTGATTGATGTGTCCCACGGCATTCTGGGACATCCAAAGAGTCTCTACAACACCCTTCTGAATCTGGACTGGCCGGCTGTACGCTACTCCAACTTTTCCGAGCTAAACGACCCGTACCGAATTATCAGGCGACCACATCTTGACATACCCAAGTTGGGCGCGGTGAAGATGCGCAAGGTTAGTGAACAGTACGAGCACTTCTACCAGCTAAGTCAAATGTTTGAGGTGGCCAGCCACCAGCTGCTGTGCAAGTGGGTCAAGCGCGACATCAAAATTAAATTCTACAGGTCCGGAGGGCTGCTCACAAACATAGTCTCGCGCTGTGAGAAGGAGTTGTCGAGGACGTCTGAAGGCCCAGGGGTTGACAAGATCATTTCCCACTACTTCAAGATAATGGCTAGGATACGCAATTGGGATTTTGAGGAGTCTCCTCGTAACAGTGACGTTAGTGCTCTAAGGTTTGCTAGAAAAGTGAAGTCGGTTGACAAATTGTAATCCATTTCCTTTAACTTTTGGCAACCCAACCAGTTATGTAGTGGCTCCCGCGGCCTAGCCCTATTCCGCGATGTGATGTAATTTATATATTTGCAAGGTGTCTTACATTAAATACATATTTACATGAAGAGAAACATTAAAACGTTAAATGGCTTTTTAAAAAATAAAAACCATTTAGAATTAGTTTATAGGTAGAAACCTACAATACCAACTTTTTCCCCTGAACAACAATTTTGATGCATTTGTAATAATTTTGGGTATTTGGAATTATTTTTCTTTTTCCTTTTCCTTTAAGGGTTTTTAAAGGCAAAAACTAATACATATTTATATAAGTGAACATCAATTTATTTACAAGTTAAGTCGAAATATTTGTTAACATTTTAGAATTTATGTACGGAAATGCTTTTGGAATTAAAGGAAAAATTCTACTGATGCGAAGCATAACCCCTTGTCCAGTTTACAGTTTAAAATAGACCCTCGATTTGTCCGGTTTCCGTGTTCAGATCGATGTCGTATATGGCCGGGCGGGTTGGAAGACCCGGCATTTTGGTGACCTCACCGCACATGGCGACCACAAAGCCAGCTCCTGCAGAAACGTATACATCCTCCACGTCCAGAGTAAAGTCCTTAGGAGCGCCCTTGATCTTAGCATCACCCGTGAAGGAGCCGGATACCTTGGACATGCAGATGGGTAGGTTGCCAAAGCCCTGGGACACCATAGAAAAAAATGTTAATCCGTAAACTCAATAAATAATGTTAAGAAAAGTGGTGTATGGGGATATTATAAATAAACTAGTCAATTTTAAAAAGAAGCTTCCTAAGAAGATGTTCACAAAACGTCTTTTATAACAAAAAGAAACTGAAAATCAAAATGTTCTTCAGATTACATAAATTATTTTTTTCTGGCTCTTCTTCATTTCACTCCCCTCAGTTAAGTTTAAGAGTTTATCTTGGCTTACCGCATTTGTCAGACGCTTGACCTTTTCTTCGGCTGCAGGCGAGAGAACAACCTTTCCGGCACCGTACATAGTCGTAGCGATCTTGTTCATCTTCTCTAGCAGCGGCAGCTCCAGGTCGTACAGCAGTCGGAAGTCGTTGCCCTGCTCGCAGGCCTTGATCACGGCATCGGCCAGCTCCACGGCCCCGGCTCCTCCGTCCGCCCAGTGGGTGGACACCACGGCGGCAAAGGCACCCGCCTCCAGAGCCGCCTTCTTGACCAGCTCGTGCTCAGCGGGAGTGTCCGCGGAGTGGGCGTTCAGGCTTACCACCACGGGCATGCCAAAGGCCCTTCCATTGGAAATGTGCTGCAGCAGATTGGGCAGGCCCTGCTGGACCAACTCCAGGTTCTCCTCGGTGTACTGCTTGTTCAAGGGTGCGCCAGGGGTGACAGGTGCTCCACCTCCGTGCATCTTGATGGCCCTCACGGTGGCCACCAGCACCATAGCGTTGGGCTTCCGGCCGGATGTGCGGCACTTAATGTTGCAAAACTTCTCCATGCCGATGTCCGAACCAAAACCCGCCTCTGTGCAAACGAATCCACCCTTGCCCACCAGTTTCAGGCCGACTTCGTCGGCGATAATGGAGTTGCAGCCATGGGCTATGTTGGCAAAGGGACCAGCGTGCACCAGCACTGGAGTGCCCTCGAGGGACTGCATGAGGTTGGGCTCCAAGGCGTCCTTGAGGAGAACTGCCAGTGCCCCAGTTACACCCAGATCGTCGGCGGTGACGGGCTTTCCCTGCTTGTCAAAGGCCACTACCATGTCCGCCAGCCGCTGCTTCATGTCCTCCAGGCAACGGGACAAAGCCAGCACGGCCATGATCTCGCTGGCCACCGAGATGGAGAAGCGGGTCTCTCTCGAGATACCCTTCTCGCTGGGCGATTGGCCAACGGTGATGCTGCGCAGGTAGCGATCGTTGATGTCCACCACTCGCTCCCACATGATGGTCTCCGGATCGATGTCCAGCCGTGCGAAGGATCCGTACTCCTCCTCGGTTAGGGTGTCGGGGTCGGTCTTGGTAATCCCCAGTTTCTGCAGACGGCGCAGCTGAATGGCGCTGAACTTTCGCTGACCCTTGACCTTGGGCACCAGTCTGTCGTACAAGGCCTTGTCCTTCTGGGTGTTCTCGTGGAAGATGCGGGTGTCAAGCTGGGCGGCCAGCAAGTTGTTTGCTGCAGACACCGCATGGATGTCTCCAGTGAGATGGAGGTTGAACTCCTCCATGGGAATCACCTGCGAGTAGCCACCACCTGCAGCTCCTCCCTTGATGCCAAATGTGGGACCCTGTGAGGGCTGTCTCAGAGCAGCCATGGTGTTCCTTTGCTTGTGGGCTCCCAAGGCCTGAACCAAGCCCATTAGGGTGGTGGTCTTACCCTCGCCCAGGGGCGTGGGTGTCATTCCAGCCACCACCACGTAATGGCCCGCCTCCTTGTCCGCCAGACGCTCCAGCACCGACAATGAGATCTTGGCCTTCTTGTTGCCATACAGGGACACTTCACGCGCCTCCAGGCCAATCTCCTTGGCCAGCACGGCAATGTCCTTGGGCTTTTGGGCGCGGGCTATCACAATGTCGCTGGGCACGGGACGCAGGGGCTTCAGAGGCAGCGGTTGCAGGCTCCACTGGCTTCTAACCTGACGCTCCAGGGATCGGGCCGCCGATCGGACAGTGTTCTTCATTAGCATGGCCACCGTCATGGGTCCCACGCCGCCGGGCACGGGGGTCAGATGTCCGGCCACCTGGCGAGCCTCCTCGTAGTCCACGTCACCCACCAGTCGACTGCCACTGGCCTTGCTGGCGTCTGCAAAGGATTGGAGCAGGCTTGGCACTTAGATCGGTTTGCTTCGATCAAGAGCTGTTCCCTAACTAAATATGGAGTCTGATTTTTGAAAACAAAATCATGCCTTATCTCTTGGGGTTAGGAGAACCGCCAGGAGGTCGAATGCGTTGATAAGCGATTGCGGAGGATTGGTAAACAAGTGGAAACGTTTAGGGTGCATTGCCCAGCAGTTGGAAAATTTAAAAGCGATTTGGAAAACTTTTCACTATATACTAAAGGAGTCTTTAAAACTGATGTAACTGAGGGTTTCTGGATAGTTTCCGTTGAAGTCTGACGGACTTGTTTGGATAAAAGCATTAGGACGGACGAATGCGAATAAAACTGTTACAAAATTCAAAAATTTTATAAGATTAAAAGTATCTCACTCAAAATGCTTTAAGAGTTGTATAAAATTTCTATTACAATGTTATAAAATGTAACTAAAATAGAATTTGTAGCCCATTTTTCCCATCACTCACCTGGCTTCACATTGATGCCACAATCGATAACCACGGCTCCCGGCTTAATCCAAGAACCCTTGACCATCTCAGCCACACCGATGCCAACCACCAGGATGTCTGCACTTCGGGTGATCTCCTCCAGGTTACGCGTTTTCGAGTGGCACACGGTGACCGTGGCATTGGCCCACTTTAGCAGCTCGGCAGCGGGAGTGCCCACGATCTTGCTACGACCCAGGACTACAGCTCTGGCTCCGGCGATCTCCACACCCGACCTGCGAATAAGTTCCAGGCATCCCCACGGGGTGCAGGGCAGGAACCCTCCAAGATCGCCGATGGCCAGACGACCCTCGTTCACTGTGTGCAGACCATCAACGTCCTTTTCCGGAGACACAGCATCAGTAATACGATGGGAATCGATGGGGCTGTCGCAGTCCAGGGGCATCTGCACAATAATGCCGTGCACCCGTGGATCGTCATTCAGATCGTTGATCTGTAAGGGATAGTCGATTTGTTTTTATTGGAGGAAAATATTGGCTAAGACCCTAAAAACATTAGATCGCTTAAATGCAGTTAAGAAGTACTTTTAAATGAAAAAAAATTAATACAAGTGAGCCTATCTTATTAACTTAGATAATATTTATAAACCTCTCTTGAAACATTTTCAATTTATACCTTTTCAACATAACACAACCAAATATTTTAATAAAATTGTTCTTTAATACTTTTATTTTCAGCAAAAACAAAACGAATTAACTGACCATTCCTGTTGCATAATCCACTTACCTTATCAAGCAGTTCCACCTCGGTGATGGATCGGGGCAGCTGGACATGAGCGGCCTCGATACCGATCTCTGTAGCAGCCTTGATTTTCATCCGGATGTAGACATTAGAGTCCTCCCGTCCACCCACCTGGACGATCCTCAATCCGGGCGCAAAGTCCGCCAATTTCTTTCCCATAGCCGCCACCTCGTTACGCAGCTCCTCGCGAATGGACCTGTTACGGATGTAGGATAGGGTAAAGCAGGGATCTGGGATACCTATGTAGTCCCCACTCACTTGGCCACCGCTGCGCCTGATATAACCTTGGCCTCGCTCATCTTGACCGCCGGCTCTGCTGTCCACTCTCCGCTGAAAAAACGTAAGCCCGTTAAGTACTTGAGTCCGGATGACTGAATATTCCTCCTCACTAGCCACGCCAACTCGGCTCGCGCAATGCAACTGAGCGGAGTGGTCGACGGGAGCCCCTATCTATAGCCTAGGTGCTCTGCTCCGCCCCTCACAACTTTTAATCCCGCTCCCTTATCAGCCGCCTTCCAGATTATCGGTTTCGAGTTTCTCGCGGGTCAAATCTTTCGATTGACAACCGTGAACAACACGGCTACACAGCTACAACATGATCCATCTCTGGGAGAAAAACAACCACAACCGGTGAAAATGGTAAACATATACAATGGCTACGGTCGCGGAAAATTGCTGGCAAAAGTGATTTCCATATCAAGTCCGTATGTTACTGATACGAAGCACTTAAAGTAAATAGTACTCAAAAGATCAAAAAGAAAGGTCATAAAATATCAGGACTATGGAGACAAATTTCTGTTTAAAAGAAAACGTAAGAAACATCGAGCCCACTGTACCAAACCTCTGCTCTCTGTACCTGACAATTAACAGCAATTTCCTAATCTAACTAAACAAAAAATAGAATCGGACCCAAACAACTCTGCACGAGAACCACAAATAACTCCGGTAAATAGTCCTTATCAGCAGGTGCGAATTGGTTGGACAGATAAGCAAAGGAATCCAAATATGCAGAGCATAGAAAGACAAATAGATTGTGAGAGAATTTTGGACTAGGTCGAGGGAATTTATTGACATGCTTTTAGTTTATTTTGACGGCTGCTCTCAGCTTGGCGGAGCGACTGCGGGTGTTCCTGGCCACTTCCTCGTCATCTGGCACAATAACATGGCGATGGAGCTGCTTCCAATTTTTTGTAATCAGTGATTCTAACATCTCAGGCTCGTCTATGGCGTAGTGGCTGGAATACTTGAGTGGCAAGGCATTGGCAGCTCCAGCTAAAACGTTTCCATTGATGTGGCGCTTCACGATAGTATCCTCCAGTGAGTGAAAGGTGATGGTCACTACGCGGCCGTCCACACGGAGGATTTCATTGGCCAAAACCATTCCATAGTTGATCTCATTCAGTTCGTTGTTCACAAAGATGCGGATAGCTTGGAACGTCTTGGTGGCCGAGTGGGCGGGTCTCCGTAGCTTATCTTTCCTGGTACCGCCATCCAGGATATTTTCTACTATATCCGCCAGCTGCCTGGTAGTCTCAATTTTTATCAGAGCCTTTCGAGCGTCTATCAAGCCTCTGGCTATCTTTTTGGCTGCTTTCTCTTCGCCGTAGGTCCGCAGTATCTTCGCTAGATCGCCCTCTTCCACGTTGGCCAGCACCTCGGCAGCTGTAACTCCTCCGCTGTGGCCCCCATCCATGCGCATGTCTAGCGGCCCGTCCCTAGAGATGGAGAATCCCCTATCAGCCTCATCGAACTGCATGGAACTGCAGCCGAAGTCAAAGAGCACCCCGTCTACAGAGTGCTTGGCCAGGCCATGTTCTTTAAAAAGCTTTGGTATATCGGAGAATCTGCCCAGAAGGGGAATCAGCCTGCCCTTGTACTCCTCCATATCGCTCATCTTGCGTGCCAGTTGGTGAGCTACAGGATCTCGATCTAAGGCGTAGACTTTTGCCTCAGGACACTTCTCCAGAAGGCGTCGTGTGTGTCCGCCAGCTCCAAAGGTCATATCAAAATAGGTGCCTCCTGGAACAGGTTGCATGTAGTCAATAGCAGTGTCGCAGAGCACAGGAACATGGGGAGCAGCTGCAGCCGTCTTTGCTTCAATACAGTTTCGCCTCAACCAATCTAGTCTCAGTCTAGCGGGGATTAGGAGTCGCTTCATCGTGTTACTTCTTTTTGGAGCCCGCTCCCTCGTTGATATACTGAAGGAACTCTGAGCTCAAGACTTGGCTGCACTGGGCCGCCGTCAAACCGGTAGCCGTGGATTCGTAGGTACGCGGATACTTCTTGCCGTAGACGTTGTTGGAGAGCCTTTCCAGAGCTTCGACCTGGCGGCCCAGCTCCTTGTCCGTCGCTCCGCCCTCGAGGCTTGTGAGCTTGGTCACCTGCTTGCGGATCTGCTCGCCGAGATCCCTTGATTTTGGGTTAGAGGAGAGAAAGATTTATTGCATTGACAGCGAATGGAGTTGGTGGTGTGTGTGTTTTCTGTGGCGAATGTTCGTTCCACGCGGCGCAGCTGGGCTGGAGGTTCACTTACATTACTCGGAAGTGTACGTTTTGGGTGGAAAAACCACTTAGATGGGTTGTAATTGAAAACCGCGAGGGGTAACCATAAAGAAAACAACTGAAGGGCGATAACTTTCGGCCGTAAATCCGTTACAGATGTGAAAGCTTGTCATACGGGTATAGATTTATTGTATGTTATACCAAAAGCTAACAATAGTAGTAGACAATTCTATTATGTTTTACAAATTTTAGATTTTTTAATCATTTAGGTTTCATATATTTATCAAAGAAAAGTTTGAGGGTTTTCTATGCCTAAGGAAAAAAACAGAGCCTTTAGTTAAAATTTTTGTAGGGTTTCTTTTGACAATCAAATATTCTTGATGTCTAATATATGATGATCCGAATTACATTTTTTTACACAATCAAGTTTGCTTATGTTTATCAGGGCAGTAAATCCTTAATGAACATAAATCTTAATTTCCCAACGAAAGCTTAAAGTTGTCTTGGTACTTTAAAAACGCAAACAAATCATAATGAAATGGCTAAAAATAAAGATGAGTTTAGGGCAATTTTCTATAATTATCTATAGATTATTAACAGCACGCTAATCTTATTCTCTGCCAATCAACCTACATATTTAAAACAACTTATAATATCACACTTTATAATTATTATTAAATTTTGTGAAATTCAAACACAAATTCGAAAACTTACATATCTAGGCCATGGCCTAAAATAAATTCCTGTGGTTCCAGGAGGTAGGCGTACTTCGAAGCCATGATTTTCACGAGAAAAATTAAGTTAAGAAGATGTCTGAACGTTCTTAAAACCGGTAAGACAATGAGCCATGTAAACCAAGTAATTTAAGCCTTCGATCCAGTTCCAGAATTCGGGAAATGTAGCCCACAATCCACAACCCACTGGGTCAGCTGGTGGAACCTATGTAAACTTCGGTTGGCGCGCCGGCAGATAAAAAACTAAGTAAGCAGATTTCCCTTTGGAAAACTGATGTAATAAATTACATCTTCAGAAAACATTGCAATGCACTGGGCTTGCATTCAAGCTCAAATAATAAGAAATCCCACCGCGCAATATTTATTTTGTTAGATAATCCATGGTAGCCGCGCCGCCAGAACGAACATTTGCGATTTCTGCCCACGGACAGGTGTGTCTTTTGTTGATGATGCTCACCTGCCGACTTTGGATTTATCCGCAGGCCACTTTTCAAGTACTTTCAGGAATCTCTGGTACTGCGCCGACATAATAATCTAATTTTATTTAATTTTTTATTTTTTACCAGCGCAACAATAACACATGTTATTGGGTGTCAAGGGCCTAACGCGTTTCTTGGGATTATATCGATTGCCCGCTGTCAATTTACCAGTAATCGATAGTCTGTGTTGGCCAACAAGTAAACATTTGAAAAGGTTTTTAAGGCGGGACATTGCAGCACATTTTAAATATTATTTTTAAATATTTACAAATATTAACTAGGAGCATTAAAATAAGTATAAACTTGTTAACTATATCTTAATAATGGTAATTACAATAAATAAAGTATTTTCAAACTGAAGTCCTTTAAGATCTTTTATTCTTTTATTTTATTTATACCTTTATGCAACTCAATTTAAGTTTTCCGTTTTCAAAAAAATATATATATTTCCTAAGTTCGACTTCTTACACTTTTTAAAAGAAATTTAATAATTACAAACGCAATCAGTTCAGATTAATTCTTGGTTTTATTTTACAACGACTAAAATGCGGCTTACACACAATCGGTTAGCTTAGCTAATAAAATTCATGCGTTTGTTTAAAATTAAGAGCATCATAATTGTTAAAAGAAAACTACGGGCTAATACAGGTTTACGAGTAAATGTGACGTGAGTATGTGAGTACACCCCAAAACGGTTAAAGGCTAGGTTTCTGTGTTCATAATTTCGCTATTGCAGATCAGATCCTACGCGCTTCTGCCATCCGGCTTCAGGAGATGCAACTTGGTGGAAATGGGTCTCAGCGATGATGAGGGCAATGGCGATGACGAATACGAAGACGATGATGAAAGGGATGAGGATGTACCTGGTGACGAAGAGTACGGATAGGTGGTGCCGCCACTGCTGGTGGAAAATCCCGCAGTGGTGCTGGTTCGACTAAAGGGCGCTGGATGGGAGTACTCCGACACTGGTTGTGGCTCTGTGCCGCGGAACTCTTGTGGTAGCTCTCCTCGGTAGGCTCCGAATTGTGGTGTGGTTCGAACCAGCTGCTCCAATGGGGTTAACCCATACTGGGCATGGCGCAGGTGCGCCCCTCCACTGTCTGGAGCATCCAGTTTGGGTGGCAGCACCAGGCTACTGTCCACCACCGACTTGCCGTCGAAGGTGTACAGGGCTCCACTGGGGAGACTGGCATGGGGGATCTTCCGGTTGTCCGGTGGCAGGTAGTAGGTGTCAATCCGCTCTGCAGCTGCAGCCACTCGGTCATCCATTTCAGGGTTCAGCTCATCGGCATACATCTCCTCTTCGTCGGGTCCAAAGAGGTCTTCCAGAAGTTCGGGTTCCGGTTTCCGAGTGGTGGTGGTTGGGATCTCTTTTGGAGTGGTTAGGGTTGCTTTCTTGGTGGTGTCTTCTGGTATCTCTGCATCATCAATCTCAGGAAGTGGCTCGTCCAGTTCCTTTTCACTTAGCTCCTCCTCATCTATCTCATCTCCAAACAGTTCATCCAAAGTGGGCTTCCTCAGCTCCGAAGCGGAGGGCAGGGCGTGCTCCAGAGCTGCAGAGGGTAATCTCAAAGCGGAGGCCGTCGGACTGACCTCCTTCACGTTAACCCTCAATACCTTCGAGGCATTGGTACTATCCAAGGGAGAAGGTATAAACATGGGCTCAAAGCTCTGGGTTTCACTTCCCCCCTGCTGAGCTGTCAGGAACAGCGTGTCCGTTTCCATCACCTCGTCGATTTCGGTTCCAGCATCTTCACGACGATGGGCAACTTGATCAATGATTTCCTTTGGTAGTTGGACACCGCTGCCATCTGTTCGCATTATGGGTCGGAAGCCGCTCTCCACGATCACGGTGTCGGGTTTGAAGCCCTGATTAACGGCAGGACGCATGCTAGCGATTTCCGCCTGGGAGGGTTCCTTAATTGGTATCCGTTTCACCAGGGGCGTGGTCGTAGATGAGCTGGTGGGGGGAGTGACTACAGCCTTTGGATCCCCCTTTCCTGGCTGATTAAAGAAAGCCGCTTTTTGCAGGGAACTCTGCGGTTCTAGGTCCACATAGGGCACTGAAATTTTGGGTTTGCCGTTCGCCTTAAGTCGTTCTCCCTTCCCTATTCCGCCTCCCAGCTCCGTGGGTTGTCCCAAGAGCAAAACAGAAGCTGCCAGGGATTGCAGGGGGAAGGGTTTCTCCTTAACAAAGGGCTTCAGCAGTCCCGGCACCGGCTTCCTATAATGACTCACAATCAGGGAGGGTTGCTGCAGCAGGGCGGGATGCATCGGCGGATGCGGGTGCGGATGCTAGGTGTGGATGCTGCTGGGGGAAGCACGGGCCTGGAGGCCGGAACCTTCTTGATGGGAGCGGGATAGGGACGACGTCCGGGCAGCTTCACCGGATGAAAGAGCGGAGCGTTCTGCGGCGGACGCAGGAACTCGGACAGTCCAATCGTTTTCTGGGCCAGCGCTGGAAGATTAGCGGTTAGGTTGTGATGATGTAAATGGAGGTGGGGGGCATGCTGCGGATGGTGGTGCAGGCGATGCAAGTGTGGGGGGTGGTGGATGAGATGGGGGCCAGTCGCAAGGACGGGCAGCTTCAGCGAGGCGGGGTGGGGTGATGGGGATGGGAATGCGGATGCGGATGGAGATGTGTTCAGCTTGTGGGCATGGGTCTCGCCCAGCAAAATCTCGGGTCTCGAGCTGATCTCGTTCGGGTTGACATTCGGTTTCTGGTTCGGATGCGGATGCGGATTCGGGTTCTGGTTGGGATGGGGGTTCAGATTCGGGTTCCTCAGTAAGCTCTCCTCGAGAGCCTCAGCAGCGCGGATGCCATCTGAAATCAGTTTGGTTATTTCCGAAGATTTCGTTATTTCAAAACTCAGTTTGGGCGGTGTTCCGTTCATATTGTGGTTCTTAATCAAATCGGTTTGGTGCTTCAATAAAAAATTATCGTTGGCGCTGACCTTGGTTTCGTGCCGCACGGACGCCTCTCCGGCGTAGTCCTCGTGCACGGGCGCCGGCTCCTTGGCAGCGGCAGCCGCAGCTGCTTCCGCCGGCAGCCGGATCTGGACCTCGTGCCGCTCCGAGGCCGCTCCCTTCGGACCGCCCGCCTCCGAGTCGCAGGCGTCGTGCACGTGGATCTTCCAGCCCAGGTAGCGGTGCGTGAAGCAGTGGTAGTACACGGTGTCCGGCGTGCTCCTGTCCGGCTTCCAGCTGATCACGCCCGGCTCCCCGGCGTCGCACTTGAGGGTCAGGGTGCGCTGGTAGGCCCCGAAGGACTGGTAGTCGTCCGCCGGCGGACCCTCCACGTCCGGCGTCCAGTTGCACAGGCGACCCACTCCGGTGGGCGTCACCTGGCCGGACCGGGACCGATGCACTCCAGCGTAGATGCGGACGGCCTAAAAGGATAAAAAAAGTTATTTTCATTACTTTGGTACTCTTAACAAATAATTTATTTTTAAGATTTAGAATAAGGATCTTACCTTCTTCTCCTCCTCGCGTTTGTGCTCGTATCCTCCCACAGGATCATCGCTGATGTAGAACGGATGGTACTTGGCTGGAATGTCCGGGTTGTTGCCACCCTCCACCACAAAGGTGTAGGTCCTGCCACGCACCACGTGGATCTCGGGGATCAGTAGTCCGTTGATGTACCAGGAAATGCCCCAGCCGACATGGCCTTAAATTAAAAAATAAATCAATATGTTTTGTCATAGTTTAAGGGTCACCAACAGATCAGAACTTGGCCAAATAAAGATAGATCATGGAATGTTTTAAGAACTATGTTAAACACCCACCAGTGATGGCTGGATAGCCGTGTTTTCCTCCCGTGGGACCCATCTGGGCGTAGAAAACTCCGTCCTCTGGTTCGTGGCACTGGATTGCAGGGATGTCCCAGGCGCCATTGCCGTTCACTGGCTTTGGAGTGGGCACTGGACGCCGTTGGGTGATGATGGCCGTTTCCTGGCGCCTCTGCGGCGGCTGGCGATGCAGTGCCTCCGCCCGGTTCTCGTAGAACTCCTCGTCGGGCTCCACATTGGGTCTGCCAGCTGGGGGTAGCCCGCTCCGCCGGTGGAACTCTGAGCTGCGGGAGCGGAGTCCTCCTGCTCGGAGGAGTTGCTGCCAGGACGAGCGCCCTCTGGCAGAGGACAGTTCCATTTGGGCTGACGTCCGAACTCGATCTGGTGCAGGTGCTTATTGTAGAAGGTGTGGAACGAGACCTCTCGGAAATCGTTAAGCGGTCCAATGGCCCAGACCACCGATTCCGCCTCTGTTATCGAGATGGGCAGATCCAGGCGATCCGTGGCAGCCAACGATCTTTGGTATGTCACAATCGAATAGCCATTCACCATGGCCGCGTTCAGCAGCCGGATAGAGTTGGTCTTCTCGGTGATCTTGGTGTCCGGACAGGCGCCACGCCCACCTGAGCACTGCGCCTTGCCCTCCAGGAAATAATCCGTTGCGAATCCGTTTCCGGTCTGCGGATCCACCCAGGCCACCACCGCATCTGCACCGATCATCTGGCTGACGTTCTTGCTCGGCGAGATGCCGAAGGACATGTAGTGGTTCGGTTCTGTGGAGGATACAGGGGCGATGAGAGGCGATTTTAGGTGGCTGACTTAAAGCCACTCTCAGGAAAAGAGGACAAAATCATAATTCAATCTGAGACTTGTTAACTTAACTTTATTATACACCAAATTAGATTCAGGAGAACTTCTTTTAACCTCTATAAAAACTTAACAACCATTTGCTATAATACTGTTTTTTATTTGCTGATCGTTTTGCTAATTTAAACTTGTAAAGTTTGTGGTTAATTTCTTAATAAATCCTAATTAAATAAAAATATTGGTGTTTACACTTAACGAAGAGACTTATACTCTAGTGGATATTTTGTAAATTCTTATATAGACTTTTTTTTTTAAGCATTAAAATCATTGAACAAAATATATTTCGGAGTGCAGTAAAGCTCTTTGGGAAGTGCTTGGAGCACTGCAATCAACGAAAGTTGATCGCCCCAATTCTAGCTTGGTCAACCGGTCGGCAGGCATTTTCCCGGTGAAAATTCCTGCCGGCATTCTTAGCGGTTGCAAATTGCCCAGATTGGAGTAAGACCAGTGGCGGATGGCGATGCCCATGATGGTATGCCCATGGTGCTCGTGATTGCAGATGCAGCCAACAAATCGCTGCCGCCCCCTTCCCCGGCACTCCACGTAGCCATACCCATCCATTTGTCCACCCCATCCCATCCCATCCCAGCCAGCACTCCACTCGAGTTGCGCAATAAAACCAGTCGTCATAATTCGCAACTTGTTATTCTGCCGAAGCTGCTGCTTCTGCTGCCGCCGATCGGTCAATTTGGATGCTAACTGGATTTTATTGTTGCCATCATGGCCCCTACCCTGCTGGCTGTACCCGATAAAATGTCAAAGCATCATAAATCAGCAGCTGCAGATCTCCGCCGAAGGCTTGTCACCAAATGGGATAGGTCAGGAAAAAAGGGCTCGGGCTCTCAATAAATATTTAAAAATTCCAACAATGATTGGCCTTTTTTTTGAACAAATTTTTTTCAAAAAATTAACAAATTAATACGCAACGGAAGCTAGGAAATTGAAAATAAAAGTCTCTAAATCATGAAGTAAAAGCTAAACAAAAAAGTACAACTTCTGTTTTCTTTTTTCTGGATATATTTTTAGACTTTACCAAAATACCTCTGAGTTTGTTTAAAATAAAAAAAAAAAGATCGTTTTTAAAACTAATAAATTATGTCCGGAAAATGTGTATGTTAGGTTTTACCTTTCTTCCTAAAAAAGATTAATATTATTACTTTTTTTATTTTGACGGAAAACTGAACCATCTCTATAAGTTTTTAACGTTTCTTACTGCTGGTTTTATAGTTAACTTAACCTTTTTATAAAATCTTCAATAAATAACAAAAAATTATTAATTATTTTAGTTTTTGTTGTTTTGAACTCCTCTAATTTTCTTAAGTACCTTCAAATTAATACAAATTAACACAAAGCTAATCTTTTTACAGTCTTCTGAATGTCAGCCTAGTGTTAAATATAACGAGCAGTTAGCACCCCAATATGAGACAATTACTTACCCAATTTGGCCACCAACTGGACCACGATGCTCTCGCCGGCCACCGCCCAGCGAACCTCGAAGGCCAGGTCGTCGTAGAGCACCTCGCAGTTGAGCTTCGACTGGAAGAGATTGGTTTAAGGGAAGGTTCGATTGGATCGGACACGGAAGCGGATATGGAGTTGGATTTGGAATCGGATTCGGATTGGGTAATGTGCGGTGCGGGTTTGTGTGCGTGTGGGTGGGTGAGGGGTTGGGTGGGGTGGGGGGAGGAGAAAGCATTGCCAAAGTCAGAATTTTGAGCGTACCCGAAATGTTTGCATTTTTGTTTTGCTGTATTCGAAAGATATTTGCTTTTGGAATGGTTTAATTATACAAAATGAAAAATGTTTTTGATTTCGCTCGGGGGTTAGTAGATCACAGGAATGTGTGTGTGTTTGTGGGGGAGTTCTGTTCATGTGATGTGGTCATGTGTGTTTTTTGTGTGTAGTTGTTTGTGTTGTGGGTTCGAGGTGGAGGAACAAATAGGATTCGGTCCCACACAGATTTCATTTTGTATAAGACGCTCCCAGAGCAGAGCTCAAGCAAAAGCTGATCAAGACAACAAAACACAAATAACAAGCAGGTGAGTATTACATAGACACATATATTATAGAATGTGTTGCACATATGTAGGTATATAAATATATATATAAATATATTTGTGGATCTCTCCTCCGCCGTCCATCCAGCTTACAGTCTAGGAATTTCCGGTCACGACTCGTGGTGCCGGATCCGATTCGATTCGATTGATAAATATTTTGCATATACACAACAATAAATACGATTGCATAAATAATATTACACACAGTAACACCCACATCTCCCCGCAATTAGCGATCAGCAATCAGCGCTGCAGCTCGCTTAGGATCTGGCTGGCGCTCTTCTTTACCTGTGGACTGATCCCGAGCATCTTCAGCGAGGGCGGCACGTTCAGGCCCTCCGGCAGACGGACGTGGCCAAAGTCCACGGTGAAGGCCTCGCACCACACGCCAAAGTGGCCGATGTCGAAGATGGTCAGGTCCTCGGGCAGGGTCAGCACGATGGTCTTCCTCTCGTAGCGGCGCAGCGGGTTCTCCTTGCCGTTCTCGTCCGGAATCCGCAGGCCCTCCGACGTGGGACGCTGGCCACGACCCACCCAGAATTTGGCATCTGCAATCAAGAGTTGGGGAAAACCTTTAGAAGAGCTACTAAGAAATCCCAGCTTTTCGCCACCAGCTAATTGCCACAAATCATACTTTTTTATGTCGTAAGCTCCATTAAACAGAACTAATTTCTTTCAGGTTCTCAATTATTTTTTAAAGGAATTTGTTTACGTTAAATGAAATCCATTAACTGATCCAGTAAATTTTGTTTTAATTGCTTTCAACACAATAAGAGAGCTCCAGTGTGAATTCCCCTAAGTTAAAAAATTTTGTTATAAATAATGCATGTCATTATTATCTTTTGAATTCGCAGTATTCCAAATGCGTCTCAAGTTACTTTATACATTTTTGTATTGCAATTTGCTATCAACCATAAACATTTGTAATAAAAACCTGCCCATGTTGATGTTAACAAAATTAAAAGTTCATTGGACTGTCATCTAAAAACGTTTAAAAATAATTAATTTACAATTTTCCATTTTTTAAAATCGTTTTATGTAATTTTTTTATACCTTGCATTTCTAATTTTAATTTTTAGTTTTTTTAATTTTATAAGTGAATAAATAGGGATCCCAGAGAATAAATATCAATTTCAGAGAAGTACCCACCTGGCGCCTCGCCGTCGTAGCTGAAGTTGGGCACCAGCAGCGTCTGGGCATCCACGATCACAATGTTGTCGGAGGAGACGCCGTGGACACCCCTCAGGGCGTTGATCTTCTGCGGCCGCGGGAAGTCCAAGTTGGCCGGAATGGCGACGTCGCCGAAGTTCACCGCAAACTCATCGCACCACACCGAGAACCACTTGATGTCGCGCAGCGTTTTGCCCTCGGGCAGGGACAGGGTGACATCCTTGTTGCGGTAGCGGCGCGTTAGGGAGGCAGTTCCGCCCCTCTCGTCCCTCAGCCGGGCGGCACCCTCGTTGCTGGGACGCGCCGTGTTGCCCACATAGAAGTAGGCAGCCGGCGCCTCGCCGTCGTAGTTGAACTTCTTGATGAAGATGGTGCGCGAATCCACGGCGTACACATCGCCGGAGACTCCGTGGTGCAGGCGGGTCAGGGCTCCGATTTTGGTTCCATAGTACGGGTAGGCAGCGTCTCCAAAGCTGGCCAAACCTGCAAATACAAAAACAATAACAAGAATCATTGAGACTAGCAGCCAAAACAAAAGACTTAGGCAACAAACTTGGTGCTAGCTGAGTCAATAGGTAATGAACACACACACACACACACACACACACACACATGAAATCTTCGCAGCCACTTAGCGACCACTTAATTAGTCGTACACTGAACAAAAATCCAATACTCAAAATTGTTTATAACGCATGTTGAGCAGAAACAAACATTTTCATATTTGTCATTATCCAAATAAATAAATTGAAATTCTAAATGATAAAAAACGAAAAAAGTAAAATGTTTTTTAAATTATTTAAATTATATACTACGTTTTTGAATTTAAGAAATCTTAGACTAGGCTCGTTAAAATTAAAGTTCAAGTAGTGATATGTTTATTAAAGACTATTGAGTTTTGTACTAAATGCTAAAGAGATTTTAGTAAAAGAGGTTTAGTAACCATAGAGATTTATATAGAGATAGTAGAGACAAGTCACTGTTTTCGAGAAAATGTTTATAAACTTTAGATGCATTTTTTGTGACAGTGTTCTTAGTTTTCATAGCTACGACAACGGGTTCTAGACAAACAAATAAACCAAAACAATCAAATCAAACACAAATCTACGGCAAGTGGTGCGTCACAGCTCAAACTCGATCGCTGCCTTTGTTCTGGGGCCACAGGAAGTTTCGGATTTACGGATTTACGGCAAATAAATTTTGGAAACAATCCGAAAATTCGTGGGGCGTGTAACACCGAAACACCGAAACACATCAACGAAAACAAACGCAAATAAGCCAGGTCTTAATGGGAGCTAATTCTCGTTAAGAGATGAATGGTTCTAAGCCGACTTTAATGGGCCAACTTTGTTTGCTTTGTGGGCTGGCGAATTTCGTTTAGAAAAATTCCCACTTCACCTTCACAAACTTGGCCGATGGCTTCGGCTCTTGTTGTTGTTCAAATTCAATTTATTTTGTGTGTTTATTACAATCTTTCTGTTGTGTGCTGTTGTGTGTGCTTTGTTTTTTGCATGGGCCATAAACACGTTTGGTTTTTTAACTGCCATCAAATGGTTTGTCGGGGCGACATGGTCGCCATGGCCTGCAGTTATTTTTTTTATTTTTTATTTTTGACACAACCCGATTTTTTTTTTTTGTACCCGCTGCCCGCTGGCCACTGGTTCACTTTTCCGTGGCCATGGCTGTGGCTGTGGCTGCTCCAAATTTTGCGCAGACACGGACGAGTCTTTCTCGTTTGCTGGCCAGAATCTGGCCAGTTTGTCGGCCACGGTTCTGCCCAGCCGATTTCCGCCTGGCTGGCCCAGAATCCATCATTGATTTAAAGCTCACGGGGGCAGTTGCGAGATCGTATGCCGTATGCAAAATGCCAAAGGTGTAATTAAAAGCAGCTACAAGCACAGAGCACGGAGCACGGAGCAATCGCAGTCTTATTGATGATGATCGGGCTAAAGTCAGACGGAGGAGCCATTAGGCACTCGCTCAACTATTGGCCAAGCGAACCCATCGAACTGGTTGGGGGCAATTGCCAATCATCTGAAGCGGCTCTTATTGCAAAATCAATAGATTCACATGCATACATATAATCGAACAAAAAAGAGATATTTCAATTGGGATTGAATATAGATATTTTTAAAAGTAAAGGCATTTTAAGATTCATTAAAAATGCATGTTATGTTATAATTACATTTTTGGAATTTATTTGATGAATTAAGTTATTTTTACTTGTATTAATTTTATACCGTTCGAGATATAACTGACCATGTTTATGAAGACGTTAATTAACACATTGACATTGCTATATAATTAAAAAAAAAAAAAAGCTTAATCTGTAGTTAAATAAATAGATCTTTTATCTTTATATTTAAATTAAACCAAAGATCATACACTTTAATTGTTTTTTGCAAGTAATGTAATAAGCTATTCTTTTTAAGAATTAATTTTTTGGTTTAGTCTTTATTTTCATAAACAAATTTGTTTTAAACTTTAAAAAATTAAAAGACAAATAAAGGAACAATAATATATTGTAATTTGTTTACTGAAATTAAACCATAAATTATTCTTATAAACTTTTTGTTTACTCTGTAGCTTTGAAGTGCTCATCGTTTAACTTTTACTTCCACCTAAAGTTGCTATTTTATTTATTTATTTATGCACAACGCCTATTTAATAAACTTAAATAGTTATTTTGCAAAAAAATGGAACCCTCTTAATTATTCGCACTGACTAAGCAACCCAGAGACCTACTTTCCTAGCGGCTTTTCCAGTCGCTAGGAGGTCTTTGAAATGGTATCAAGGAAACATGGCAGCAATTTATGCAAATCTCCGGTGGAAATGCTAATGCAGTTTGTTAGTGGGACAATTGTGGAGTTGGTCAGCGGTTCAACGGTCAGCGTGATCATAAAAGCTGATGAATATTCATCTCGCTGCCACCGCACTCACAAAAGATGATATATACTATACATTGGATTCGGTATGTCATTGAGCTGTGTGGGCTCATTGTCTGTCTGGGCCGCCCGCTGGCCATAAATACTGGCCACTAATCTAGTTTCAGCTCCTCTGTAGCTGAATCTGAATCTGTAGCTGTATCTGTATCTGTATCTGTATCTTTATCTGCAGCTGTGTCTGCATCTCTATCCGTTCAATTTGCATCACAATGGCACTTATAAATCATTGCCCGAGGTACTTACAGCTTAATGCGGCCAATAGGCCAAATAGCAGCAGCCAAGGTTTATCCTTCATTGCCAGCATGGCTAACGGTTGCTACTGCCTGTGTGCTCGTGTGTGTTTGGTTATTTCGTGGGGCTTTTGCAGTGACAGTGTGGAATTATTTTGTATTTATTTTTTTTAGCAGGATGTGCTTATCCAGGCACTGTCAATGAGACACTCGGGACACTGGGGACACTCTTACAGAGCGATCTGCACTCGCGAATCGAATTCGAATTGGGATCAATCCGCGGACTTAATGGGGGGTGTTCCACAGTTCCTGGGATCTCGCGACCGGACGCAATGAACTCCAAAACCGCACTGATCGCCAACGACGCTGCGTCTGCGCTGTCAGCGAGGAGTTGAAAAACTTTCGGACCCGCGCAGCCGCAGCAGCAGCGAAGCCGACGCCGCAACCGCCTCCTCTCCGCTCCCGCTCTCTCTGCCAACGCCGGCAGAGCTGTTAGGAGTCGGGTTTTGCTGCTGCTGTTGTTTTTTTACTGTTAGTGTTGCTGATGTTGCTGCTGTTGATGTCTTTACTTAAGTGTTGCTTTTGAACCATTGGCATTAACAGCTGATGTTGCAGTTGCCTTAACTGTTGGTGTTGCTGTTACAGTGTTGCTGCTGTTGTTTAAACTGTTACTGCTTTTGATATATTTATTTTTATATTTATATTTTAACAGCTAATATTAGTCTTGATGTTGCTGGTGTTCATGGGTTAACTGCTGGTGTTGCTGCTGTTGCTGAAACTGTGGGTGTTGCTGTCGTGCCGTTCTTATTGCCTTTTCTACAGCTGATGTTGCTTCTGTTTAAGTCTGAACTCTTAGTGAGCCGTTGGTATACATTGTTATGTATTTTTGCAGCTGATGTTGCTTCTGTTCACGTTCTATAATCTTGGTGTCACCTTTGTGCCACTGTTTGCAGCATAAGTCAATGTTGTTGCTGCTGATGTTGCTGCGTCTTTTGCTCATCTGTCTCTCGATGTTACTGCAGCTTTTGATTTTGCTGCTGCTGTTGTCTTTACTCTAAGTGTTGCTACTGCTGCTGATGCTGCTGTTGTATCTTTTTGTCTTTTTGTTTTCATCGCGTGGCTCCAAAGTGACCCACTGTTGCTGCGGTGTTGTTGTTGCTGCCCCGTCTCATCAGCGTCGACAATAATTATTGCGTTGTTGCTGTCGCGCAGCCCCGTCTAAAAACTTTAAACTTCAAACGTCTTTCTGCCGCGGCGCCTTTTTGGCCAAGTCAAAAAATACATTTTTTTTTTGCACACCTTCTGTCATTTTTCTTGTCTTATTTTATGTATTTTTTTTTCGTTTTCCATTTCGCTGTTTGTTGATGGTGTATTTAAATGTTATTCTGCGTGTTGAACTTGTTTCCCTGCTAATGCAATTTATTTTTGTCAACTTATGAGCCGAGAGTGATTCGGGAATCTCGAATGCTCGATACCCACTATTGTTTGGCGTTACATGCACTTTTCACTTCCTGCACGTTTAATTTGTGGATTCTGTTTTGTCGCTATTTCCGCGACAATTGATAGTCACTTTTACACCAGTTGAATTTTTGATTTGCCATTTAAACTTATTGTAAATGGACCCAAAGGTTTCTCTAATTTGTTCACAGAAGTTGTTTAAGGTAGCACAAACCTCAACAGGAGATTTAGATTTTGTTAAATTAATCTTCAAAGTTCCTAGAATTTTTTTAATATTTTATTTTTATATTTTATACAGTAGCGTAAACTCCGTAATCTACCTTTTAATGTTTTAGTGTTTTTGAGTGAATTTAACAGATTATAGATTGGATTATTTGGGCAAGTGAGATAATATCAATTTATCTCATTTATTGGATTAAATAATAAGCCACAATTTGTGTTTACTTCGATTGTTCCCGTGATTACTGGATCACCGGATTAGATAATGTTTCGTGATGGATTAAGTCGCCGGTTCGAAGGTGAAAGAAAGCAGATTGGCGATTCGTGATCCGTTGCCAAGTTCACAAATTTGGGAATGGGATCGCTCGTGTTTGCCGGCGGCTCCAAATAAAGGGGAAAACAAAAATCACAAAAGGTCAGGCTGTAAGTGTGCGGTTACCAGCGCTTGTTAACCGTTTGCTTCCCACTTACATAATTCAATTAGGGCCCCGGCCATAATGAAGATAATTTCTGGGAGCCCAACGGAGCGACATTGGACGGAGTCAAGGCAAGCACCAAGTCTAGATTTGGGCATCCTTTTGTTCTTGGCCAAGGCCCTGGGTCTTTTGTGGCTTTGTGCCTGCATTCAGCTTTGTCTGCCATATATCGCTGGCTTATAATCTCTCTTTTGTGGTAACAACAAAGGCAACGGCGAATCAATAACCTCTGGCCGATGCCGATAATGGTTTTTATATCCGAAGCGGCGATATGATTTTGCCAAATTCAAATTAGGTTTCAACAGATTTGGCCTAAGTGGTGGCAAAAACCGTTTTTATATTTTATTTTGTATTTTTGCAACTCGGTGATTGGAGCAGCAGCAGCAGCAGCAGCTGCTGGCGACGTGATCGGCGATTATACATGGGGAGCGTGTAATTATAAGGGAAATGCTGGAAACACTGAAATGAGGCAAAAACGCACATTTCGTATAAATTACCGACAGTCATCATGTTTCAGGTCGCTTTTAATGCTTCTTTCACTTCGAAGACCGGCAGACGAACAAAAAGTCATACTGCTGTTGTAAAACGCTTTCATAATCAACTCGCTGCGAAGGTGGAGGTGGAGGTGGAGCCACCGGGGAACCTCTTTTTCCAGCCGCTATTCCCACTCCTCCAAACCCCTTCTCCATCCCAAAACCAATTTAGATTCACCCAAAACAGCACTATGAAAAAATATCTATAAAATACACTTATTTAATTTAAAACCTTACAAAAATTATATGTATCAGCGTTTTTATCAAATTATTAACAGGATTCTACAGCCTTAAAATTATTAAAATTGCTATGTGGTTTTCTGTATTTTTTAAAGAAAATATATTACATTTTGTTTTAATTAAAAGTAAGGTATATAGATTAGTTAATCTATAGATAGTAATGACTATAATGATCTATAGTCTTAAGTCAGCAGGGCTCTGTATGATTGTCTTCCCTGAGTTAGCTACATTTTTTCCGAGTGTGGGACTGCCTCAATGTGCGTAGTTTGAATTGCCATCAAATTAGTTTTTAATTTCTCAACTGACATTGGAAATACGGCCGAACCACCGGACACACACGAAAAACACGAAGAAACATTATTAATTTAGCTACCACTCTTGGCTGCCCAGCTGGTCTTCTTCTGGCCACTTTCGCATTTGCATGGCCATTAGATTTATGGCTCTAAGCCGCCGCCGCCGCCGCCGCCGCCGCCGCCGTCCCTCTCTTTCGGCCAGTTGATTGATCCAAAAATTATGCATGAGCACGATGGGGCCAGAAGATCCCAAGCAAACCCGACCGTCCATGATAATAATTAGCCTTTGTTATGCCAATTTCTTTGGGTGGCTCTTATCGTTGATTTATATCCGACAGTTGGAGGTGGAATATCGTCTCGGAGATCAGTGCTTCGGGAAAATTGAACAGTTTATCATCTTTCTGGTGCGGAGAAAGTTGTTCGCTTCTGGGATCCGCATCTAGTGCATTGTCAATGCGTCTGGGATCGTTTCCCTTTCCTGGCCAGCCGTCAGCATTTCCTCTCACTTGCATCATGCATTTTGAACACCGACGAATATCAAGGTGCAGGCTTGCGATACTGTTGCCAAACAACTCGGGCTAAGGTCAAGCTCAAATCGTTTAGATAGGCATATCGGCATGGGGGGCCTGTCCCAAATAAATAAAGCGAATCATAAAAAAATATAGCGAGTCTAAAAATCACTAAAGCTAACATCCTATTCGAAATATAATCACGAAAAGAAAGCTAACTGCAGTGAATCGAAGATGAGACTTCCTTAAGATCAAGCCTGCATTGAAATATACAAAAATTAAGCACTTTTAAAACATACTTTTGGACAAATACACTTTAAAGCTAATAGGTATAATATAAATAATATGTCTCTGTAAGAAATTATAATGTTTGTTTATATTGCAACTTCCAACTCTTACCTCAAGCTGAACTTTGTATTCATGATTTTGATTTAAAAAAAGTTGTAATTGTTTACTCGATTTATTTAAATTAACCCCCTATTTAAAGCAGATTTTTTTCCCAAACTTTAACCTGCTAAGCTTTGATAATAATCCCTGTTATTGCAAAAAAATTACAGGGTATACAAATTGGAAAGGCAGCCTGTGTTAATCTACGACCCACTGACGAAGCACATTCTAATCAGCCCCAAGAGTCATCAGCAGAAGCGAAAATAGCATTCACCTCCTATAGCCAAAAAGTACAACAAAAATTGAATAAAATTAAAATGTGAGCAAAGCAAAGTTGAATTTGTTATCAGTTTGTTTGTTTTGCCAGAGCAATCGCGTGCCTCCGATGTTAATTAATTTAATTAATCCCGCACACAGCCAAGAAAAACCAAGAGATGACCTTGGGGCGGTGGGTGATGGCGGATGGCAGTCAGGTGATGGAGGATGGGTGATGGAATGGAATGGGAGCCCGTTGGCTGCACATTGTTTATGACTTGATTGTTCAGCTGCGAACACCTCTTCGGCGAGTCAAGGTCACAGCAGCTTCTAATTTGAATTTTACAACATGCACTTACTTACTATACTCACTTCTGTCTTATTTATGGCCGCAGCTCGTGTAATTAATCTTCTGTGAAGCCGCAATAAATGCGAATGCAAGAGGCGAATGCAGCCTCAGAAGTCCGAGTAACGAGTCACAGCCACATGGCATAAATTTCCTGCATGCTTATTTATCATCTTGCCATTTTCATTTGGCGACTCTTTATGGCTCTTAGTCAGTTTACTACATACATATATACTATATTAGTTAGTTAGTGGGTGTGTGAGGCCGATTGCTGAATGTTGGATGTTGGATGGGTCGAGGTGCAGTCAAAAAGTGGCACTTACGGCCTTTGTTTGTCAAACTACTCGGCACAGCGTTGAAGAGGGGTAAATATTTGAGTATTTGTAGTACAGACAAGTCCGAAATTAAGCTGTCAAGGGAATTTATAACAAATGAATAAATAAATAGGCGTGAAGCCTGAATGAAACGAGCTGAACTTATGTATATGGAAGCATATTTGCACAGCACAAGTACTTACCAATTCAGTTTTTCAAATATTTTGGAGTGTCCCAACCACATTGTGTTATTTAACAAGAAAAAAGGGATAGAATAACATAGTTTTATTTGTTTGGCTTAACAAAAATTTAAAACATGAAAAGAGTTTTAAAATTACTAACTGATCTTTTTTTTTTGGACAACTAAAACTTGTATTATTTGTTACCCATGATTATTGGAAACTGTTAAAATTTTAAACTAGCAAAGTTTTAGCTTTTACACAGTTCACAAGAAAATATTTAATGATAAAAAGAAAACAATTTAAGACATTAAAGTTTAGCTCAAACCTATTAAAATTCACCATTGATTGTTTACTTAACTCTTTACTAACTTACTAATAAGCGTTAAATTAAAGGGTTAACAAAAAGTGCAACAAAATAAATACATTTTTGGTCTTTTAAACGCATTAAAAAAGTGCGAGTTTAATTGAGCAAATAAAGTAAATTAAGAGGCCAGTCTTTAAGCAGTGAGTAATTACTTAAAATTATGAAAAGACCAACAACTATCCCAGCTTTGTTAACCACTGCTGAAGCATCTGCAATTAGCCGCAGACCAACAATAGTTTTGCATACATTTTCTTGTGCACCGTGAAAAGCCAAGTGAGGCAATCGCAGTTACAACAGCGACAGTCAGACGGAGAAACACAAACGAATAATGGCCCACGCACAGATGGTAATTAACTGGCAAACAGACACCTAAAAATGCACTCAAAGAAATAAATACATATCTTGATGCTAATTCTATTAAACGATACTATTTAATTTTTTTAATAAACTAAAATACAGAAATTAATGAACCCTGAACCATTTTTAAAACATCTTTAAATTCTTTCTTTTTTGGAAACATTTAAAAATAGGTATTTTTCTTATCAAATCCTACTTTTTTTCGTGTACGTCCACGAGTACTCAAATGTACAAAAGTACTTTTGTGTATATGTGAACATATGTGTAAACACATGGACAATGAGGAGATGTGGGAGACCCAGACCCCGACTGATGATGATGATCAAAACCGGCACACGTGTGTCACGAGAAGAAAGATGTGGAAAAACCTAGTGATAGGGAGAAAGAGCCGTTTAATGCACACTTGATGGACACCGCCAGAATTAACTGGAAGATTGCGACACACAATGGCTCCAACTACAGTGGGCAAACTAAAGTCATATTTATTTATCAAAGTCAATGGCTAGACTGACACACATTAAGGCTGATAAAGAAACAACTGGAAGCAAATACTTATAGGAATCACGAAATTTAGGCTGGTCAAGTCGAAGTTTATGTACTCTTGCAGCACTACAAATAATTGTGTTTCTACATATACGGTATAGGATTTAGTGGTCTAATTTTGATCAAGTTAAATTAAATAGAGCTTCCATATTTTTTGATTATATGTAGATTAAACACATCTATTACATATATTTTTAACAGATTATTAGAAGCGTTACAAATAGAAAACGATATTGTATGCAATACCATATCATAACACTAAACTGATAAATCGAGAAATATACATTAATACTAAACACACTTTAGGAAATGTCTTCTTTGATTAAAACTTATAGCTATTATACCCTCTGAAAGGGTATAAAAACAGAAACGGCTACACGCGCTGCGCGTTAACAGAGTCGCTCTATGTTATCTAACAGGGCCGGAGAGAGATGCTCTCTATGTTTAGAATATGTAACGGTTAAGCGACGCGTGGGAGCTGATATTTTCAAGCGTTTTTGAAAATTTCTCTACCGATCAGTTTCAAAAGATCCGCCAAACAGTGCGAAACGTTCTCGATCGCTGTGAAAAAAAGTAAAAGTTATACAGAACCCAAACAAAAGTTCGCGTTCTTTGAGTCGAACACAAAAGTACAATTAGTTAGTCAATTTCCAAAGAAACACACAATTACACACAGCCAAAATGCACAGCAAATTGTTGGACGAGGTGGGTAATCAAATTCAATCCATCGATAGATTTTTCCAATTTTGAACATTTATTTCGGAACGCATCGTATTATTTATTGGAAGCACTCTTAGTTAGTCATCCTCATCCTGGGATGACTTGGTCCCACAGAGTCATCGTGATATTTACAACCATCCGCATCATAAACATTTCGTTGGATAGGAAAATTTGACTGCGGAAAAGCATTCTTTTGTTGCTGCAGAATAAAGAAGAGACAAAGCGGTCTTTGCTAATTGAGGAAACGTTTTCAGATTCCCTACCTTAACCAAATTTGGTTAAACGTAAAAAAGAATGGAAATTCTGACTACCAGACTTGTTTCCAGACGGAGTGTGGATATAATGATATACCCCCGAATGGAGCTTAATGGTAGTTTATAATAGTTTCTTGACAAACAGGTTTGCAAAGCGGCAACATTTTGATTGAATTGAATATTCAGTTGAGCATAAAACTGATTTAGTTTTCTTATCTTAATGGCTTGCAAAGTTGCGCACAAGCTAGCGATTAAATTTTCTAGACTGTAGAATAACTTCTTTTTTAAAATATTGATTAAATGTTATATTTACGGTCTGTTCTTGTTAATTGTAAAGTAAACTTAAACTTAGTTTTACTATAAACCTTCTAAGAATAGGTACCTACTCAAAAATGTATTTAAGTTTTCCTTTTGTTTTATTAATTAAACCTTTGTTATTTATTTAATTAACTTAATCAAACTTTAAAACCAATATTCAATATGAGAGACATTTCATTCATGTTAATGTTTATTTAATACGCAAGAACTTAATATTGTTGTCATACAAAAATCTAAAATCCCCCAACAAACCATTTTATAAGTAGTTAAACAGTTGATTTTCCATAAGTTCAAAAATTCATTTATTTTTATAAAAGTAAATTATTTTTGTTCTTAAAAACAAATTTATTCTCTCTCTGTAGGCAACACCCAAGTTCTAGTTCAAGATGCCATTACTTAACATGTGGATTACAAAATAAATGTTTAACACACAACACAAACAATCTTCCCTGCAATTGCTTCTATCAAATTCAAACAGATTACAAAATGAGCTGGCGAAGCATGTTATATGACATACGGGCAAGCATACGTGATGAACTGATTTACTGCCGTAATTTTCCATGTAATAGAGCCATTTGCATACAGACATACATGTGCACATACGTACCCCCCTGAAAACCCCCAATTTTTCCGCCGATGATTTATTTTCGCGGGTTTGTTAGCGTCAGATCGACAGCTGACCCGATCGTTTCCCTCTTTTCGATCACTTCAGGTGTGCTCGTTTGTCGATTTTCAGTCGGTTGCCTTTGAGTCACGGCGACTATTTTTACTCTCGTTTTTCATTTTAAAAATTCTCGCTAAAGCTATTTAAATTTATTTAATTTAACCACACTCAGTCTATGAGAAAAATTGAGAGGACGAAAGAGAGCACCCACAACAAAAATGATGTATTTATCTTTTGTTTACCAAACCGAAATTGTATTGCTCTTCTGTCAGAATGAATGAATTGTTTGGTATAAATATGAATTTAAGAGGGAGTGATTTTACCACAAATTGATTATCTATTGATATTTCATTTGTTTGCATTTTATTTGGTTTTTGTGTCATACGCGATTGCAAACCCATTATACCCTTTCTAAAACATACAAACAAAATAATGTGAGAATTTTCAAATTTACGTTGACTGATTTCAATGAATGAGCACGGATTTCGGTCTGTGGGTTTATGTCAGGCAGAATTAACATTTTGACGTGCACAGGAATTTGTTAATTAGCAAACATTAAAAGAGGTGAACAAAGAGCACAAATACATTGGTGAGACAGAATACAAAATACACTTCAAGTAGGGTTTTCAAAGCACAATTTTACAAATTATAATGACGAAATAAAATATGTTTAAATATAAGGAAGGATTTAAAGAATATTAATGACATTATAAATTAACAAATTATGTCTTAGAATTTGTTTACTTTTGGTTTGTTTTTCTATTACAAAGTGGAAGTGTATTTAGTTATGATAGTGGCAGAATACCCCAGGGTTCATAGTGGTCAACGCGTGCCCATTACACAGTCGGTCAATCTGTCAGTGTTTAGAGTCCGGTCGGAGATTAGCAGATCCGCCAGACCAGACGGCACTGGTGATAAGCTCTAGCCCAGTGATATGTGACTTAACAGAGACCTTCACCCGCTTCCTTACTTCCAGCTGAATGAAAACGGCTACATCGTCATTGAGGATTTCCTCACCCCCGAGGAAGTGGACTCCCTGTTCGCGGCGGGTAGAGCTCTGTGCCTGGATGCTCCGCAGAACAACAGGAAGATCTTCAGCACCATCAAACAGGAGGATGCCCAGGGAAAGGAGCTGTACTTCATGGAGTCCGGTGATAAGGTGCGATACTTCTTCGAAAAGGGGGCGGTGGGTGATGAAGGTCAGCTGCTGGTGGATCCCATGATCGCCCTGAACAAAGTGGGCCATGCTCTTCACGTGGAGCATCCCGCCTTCAACGCGATCACCTTCAGCAACCGGGTCCGTGAGATCTGCTGGCAGCTGAACTACAATCGACCCGCCGTTTGCCAGAGCATGTACATCTACAAGAATCCCGGAGTGGGTGGAGAGGTCACGCCCCATCAGGACTCGTGGTTCCTGCACACGGACCCCAACTCGGCGGTGGGCTTCTGGATGGCCCTCGAGGACTGCACCCTGCAAAACGGCTGCCTGCAGTTCATCAAGGGATCGCACAAGAGCGGTGTCCACAGGCGCTACCTCCGCAATCCCGACAAGGACGCCTCCGAGCTGATGGTCTACGATCGGGCAGCTCCCATTTACCCGCAGTCCAGCTTCTCGCCGATGCAAGTCAGCAAGGGTGAGTACACTAAGGCTTGGGTTATTTGTTATAATTTAAAAACATAAAATACAAAAGTTATAAAGGTGTTAAGGGATTTGTGGAGTAATAACACCAGTTACTTGTAGAGCAAACATAAGGTGTTTGGGTAGGGTACAAGTATTTCTTACTGATTCTTACTCAAAATAAAAACCATATACCCGACTGAAGCTAAAGATAAGATATCTAAAAATACTCAGTAAACACTAAACAAAGTCTTATGGAAGCCGTTTTCATTTGCAATTTTGCTATTGAATCAGGGGGTCAACTACCAAAAACCTTTTTTGTTCAAAAAATCAAAAATGTGACTGATGTGAATATATTATTTTAAACTAACTTCTCTGTTGAAAAGATTATATTTTAAAATTACAAATGTGTAAACTTTACTTATTATATAAAGATAATTTTGTAGTTAAATATAAATATAATAACATATACCTCATATAACTTATTAATTACTTTACAGGCACCTGCATCCTAATCCATGGAAATGTGGTGCACAAGAGCGAGCCGAACCGCTCGCAGAAGAGTCGCCACGCCTACACTTTCCACGTCATTGAGACTGAGAACAACGTCAAGTATTCGGAGGACAACTGGCTGCAGGCGCCGAAGGACAAGCCATTCCCCCTTCTTTTCGAGCGCAAGGCCTGATCTGAGGATCTGATGGTGATCGTGATTCGGTATTTTCGCATATAAGTCTCTAGTGAATCTTTAAGTTTCGTTGTACACGCCAAGATGTACAGGTGGAGTAATTGTAAATGAAATAAATGAAACAAATGTGTTTCTATATTTTTGAACTGGAACTAAGTTAACCTAATGATTGACACAGATAGTGGAGAGCTAATGACCGACCTTAAAATACATTTACTAATCAAATGTAAACGATAACAGAGAGGGAAAAAACACACGAAGAGCACGGTCAGTGTGTTACAGTAAATACACAATAAAAATAACAAGTAATACTGTCCATTCATTATCGAGGTGTTAGAGATGGTGTCGAAGACAAAGAATCCTATGCATAATAAATAATTACAATTTAAACAAATGTAAGGTTATCAATTTATTTTAAAGAAAAACACCATTGCTTGTTTTTATTTTTGTTTTGAAATTTGCTTAAAATGTAAACAGATTTTTAAGCGGAAATTTTCTTAGCCAAATTTAGGTTCTGACACAATCGAGTCCAATCTGTGAGTTCGCACTGTAAAACCCCCACTCCTGCCATAGACCAAAACAAGTAATCCCCCAGCGACTTTGACGTAAACGTGTTTGCCACCATCCAAAATTCTCGCTCATAGCGCACATTCTCAATTTGATAAAATAATCTGTGTCCGCCAACTCTCGTATCGCGCGTTGTTGGCGTTACGATCGTAGAGAGATAAGTCTATTAGTAGGGCACTGGAACTCGACTCGGACACTAGCTAACACAAGTCAGTACGCTGCTAGCTCCCCAACGAAACGGATCGTACACTATATAGTAATATTAAAACTATTACAATGTCGACCAGCAAATGGGATTCGGATGAGGAGATCCAGTATTTCCGAGAGTATCTGCGCATCCCCAGTGTGCATCCCAATCCGGATTATGGTAAGTTCTGTAAAGATAAGAGGCAATTGAGTCAACTTATAAGTGTAAAGGAATTAAAATATTTGACAAACATTTCAAATCTTATGCATACAATACTTCTAGAAACTAATTTTAATAAACAAAACTTCGCTTATACAAGAGTAAATGATTTTTATATGATTTAACACCATTAGAACCATGCCTCGATTTTCTCAAGCGCCAGGCAGATCAGTTGGAACTGCCGATCGAGGTTTATTATCCAGCAAATAAGCAGAATCCCGTGGTGGTTTTAACTTGGGAAGGCCTTGAACCCGAATTACCCAGTATTCTGCTGAACTCTCACATGGACGTAGTCCCCGTGTTCCCAGAAAACTGGACACATCCACCATTTGGGGCAGACATTGATGGGGAGGGTCGCATTTTTGCCAGAGGCACCCAGGATATGAAGTGTGTGGGAATGCAATATCTGGCAGCCATCAGGGCCCTGAAAAGAAGTGGAGCGAGGTTCAAGAGAACCATCCACATCTCCTTTGTGGCGGGTTGGTATATTATAAGTTATTCCATTAAAATCTTTAAATATGAAAATATTCAAATTAGATGAGGAAATGGGAGGCAGACTGGGAATGCGTCCCTTTGTGACCACCGACGACTTCCGTGCCCTTAATGTGGGATTTGGAATGGACGAGGGCTTGGCATCACCCACCGAGGACTTTCCTGTTTTCTATGCAGAGCGGGCAGTGTGGCGTAAGTTTAGCCATAACAAGTTAAGATCGTATAAGTACAAAGTGAACTTTATTTCTCTTTTCAAAAAGGTGTATATTTTCACATCGGTGGCACGGCCGGTCATGGATCCCTTTTGCTGGCCAATACTGCAGGCGAAAAGCTGAACTACATTGTGGGGAAGATGATGGGCCTTCGCAAGGTTCAGGTCCAGAGATTGCAAAATAATCCAGAGTTGGTCATTGGCGATGTGACGACCATAAACTTGACCCGAGTGGATGGCGGAGTGCAAAGCAATGTGGTTCCTCCTTTGCTGACCGTGTGCTTCGATTGTCGTCTGGCTCTTGATGTGGATCATCAGGAGTTTGAATCTAATGTAGGTTCTTTCCTTTTTTTAATATTTTTATATATCCTATTCAAATTTCTAAAGCTCCACAAATGGTGTGACGACGTGGGTGGTGGCATTGAGATAACCTACGAGCAAAAACAACCTAAGGTTCTTCCCACTGCCATTGATGACAGTAATCCATTTTGGCTGGCTTTCAAAGAAGCGACAGATGAGTTGTGAGTATGGCCACTGAGTTACACTTTATCTGTTTTAACCAAATATTTTACACCTCTCAGGGAACTCTCCATCAAGCCGCAAATATTTACGGGTGGCACTGACAGTAGATACATTCGTCAAGTTGGCATCCCAGCTTTGGGATTCTCTCCCATGAACAACACACCCGTACTTCTCCACGACCACGATGAATTCATTCAGGCAGACATCTATCTGAGGGGAGTGCAGATATATCAAAAGATTATCAGCAGCGTAGCGAATGTTTAGTTAATCCCTCTTGTCTACTTTATTTTGTCTTGTTACACGATAGCGGTTATGATATAAATAAACTCTTATATGACTTGGTTTTAAAGTGATGCTTTTTACAAACCTTTGGCAAGTATAGCTTGTGTTTATGATGGAATTGCCTTGAGATAAACACGGTCTGGATAGATAGTAAAAGATTGTAACTTTTGTAGCCTGATTCTGCCTTCAGATTCAGTTAAACTTGAGCTCTGAAAGGGAAACACAATGACCTCTCAAAAGTGGGAGTCCAATGAGGAGATACAGTTTTTCCGCGAGTATCTGCGTATTCCGAGTGTCCATCCAGATCCGAATTATGGTGGGTAATGATCTACTAATATAATATTTTCAAGTCTAAAGCACACAAACATATTTAAACAATATATTCATAATTTATATAAATTATATAAAACTTTTATACTTCCCTATTAGATTCTTGCCTGGATTTCCTGAAGCGTCAAGCTAAGGACTTGGGTCTACCTATAAAGGTCTTCTTTCCATCTGATAAACAAAACCCCGTGGTGGTTTTGACCTGGGAAGGGCTTGAGACCGAGTTACCCAGCGTTCTACTGAACTCCCACATGGACGTGGTCCCCGTATTTCCAGAAAAGTGGACTCATGCTCCGTTTGGAGCAGAAATGGATGAGGATGGCCGAATTTTCGCCAGAGGATCACAAGATATGAAATGTGTGGGAATGCAGTATCTGGCAGCCATCAGGGCCCTGAAAAGAAGTGGAGCGAGGTTCAAGAGAACCATCCACGTTTCTTTTGTTCCAGGTAAATGTGTAATTAGTTACAAGCATTATTGCTTATTAAAAGAGTTTTTAATTTAGATGAAGAAGTAGGGGGCCGAAAGGGAATGTTTCCCTTTGTTGCCTCCCAGGACTTTAAGTCACTCCACATTGGATTTTCCCTGGATGAGGGAATAGCATCGCCCACTTCCGAATTTCCCGTTTTCTACGCCGAGCGAAGCGTAAAACGTAAGTTAAATAACCAAATTTTATTTTTTATTCTGACTTGAATTCGTTTCCAGGTGTATTTTTTAAAATCAGTGGATCAGCCGGACATGGTTTGCTCTTGATGCCGAATACGGCGGGCGAGAAGCTTAGTTTTATACTTGGCAAGATGATGGAGTTCCGGGCGGGTCAAGTAAAACGTTTGCAGGATAACCCAGAGCTCCAGATAGGCGATGTGACCACCATTAACCTTACATCGGTCGCGGGCGGAGTTCAGAGTAATGTGGTGCCTCCCCTTCTAACAGCCTGCTTCGACTGCCGGCTTTCTTTGGACATAAATGTCTCCGAGTTCGAAGCTAATGTAGGAATTTTTTTATAAAATTAATTATCTTCTCATTTAATTATTACATTTCTTTCGTAAAGCTACACAAATGGTGCGAGGAGGCTGGCGGCGATATCGAGTTTGAGTTCGGATCTAGTTGGAACAAAGGACAAGGACACATTCCACCCACTGTCACGGATGATTCTAATCCCTTCTGGGTCGCTTTCAAGAGTGCCACGGATGAGCTGTAAATATTAATTCACTAAAATAGTTCGTGTCTGCTAAGTGGTGATTTTTTTCAGAGGTCTCTCCATAAAACTTCAGGTGTTTCCTGGTGGCACAGATAGTCGCTACATTCGCCATGTGGGCATTCCAGCTTTAGGATTTTCACCCATGAACAACACTCCAGTTCTTTTGCATGACCACGATGAATTCCTTCATGCGGATACCTACCTAAAGGGTGTGGAGATGTACAAAAAAATTATTACCAATATAGCTAATGCTTGAAAGCTTCCCTGAAGTTCAATTAGTTGGTTAAAACCTAAACACAATTACTTAGTAAATATTAAAAGCTTAAATCTTTTTTGAAAGTTATAAATAAAATTCACTGATTTCTTTACTTTTTATAAAATTAACTAACGAAGAAAACTGTTTTCTAAAACACTTAACATTTTATTTTTTGTTTTAATTTTTTATTTTGTTTAATTTTTTGTTTAAAAACCGAGAACCCTTAAAATTAATAAGCATCTTTAAGTTTAAAATTTAAATTTTTAAATATAAGGTAAAGCGGTATTTTTTTATTCACTAGCTCTGGTAACACTGCCCCGCACGAGTTGCGAACTAAAAGATAATTTAACATATATTTTTAAATATGTTTTAGTTAGAATGGCAGCCAAGAAACCGAAGATGACCACCGAAAACGAGGAGAAGGCTGTGATCACCACTTGCTCCTACTGGGTGCCGCGCAAAAAGCGGCTTTGCAAGATGACTCCCAACAAGGGCAGTCCCTTTTGCGGCGCCCATGCTCCGCCCACCGCCGCCCCCTTGGAATCGGAGGAAATGTCAGCCGGAGATTCCTCCCAGGAACGAATTCCCTGCCCCCTGGATCCCAAGCACACCGTCTTCAAACGGAAACTGGCCAAACACCTGACCATTTGCAATGCCAGGGAGCAGGAGAGCTCACTGCCCTACATTGTCAAGGGAGTAAATTCAGGGGAGGCGTTGGAGGAAAAGGAGGAGGACCTGGAGAAATACAACCAGATAAAGCTGCATGAGCTGCCGGATGAAGAGTTCTACGGCCTGATCGACAAAGTGAGAGAACTGTATGGTAAACACATTAATGCCAGCATACAGGAACTGCAGCTGGAGCACGAATCCCTGAGGAAGGAACTGAAGCGCGAGGACTACGGCCAGGAAACGCTGCGACAGCTGACTCAAGCCTCCAGTTTGCTGGGTATCCTGGAGAGGGATCATCAGCTCTCGGATCAGACCAGCTACATGGAATTTGGTGCAGGAAAGGGACAGTTGGCGTACTATTTAGCCACCGTCTTGGAGGAACAGAAACTAACACGCTCCCAGGTGATTCTCATCGATCGGATGTCTCTGCGCCACAAAAAGGACAACAAGGTGGCCAACAAGGAACTGGTGCAACGCATCCGGGCGGATATTGCCGATCTGAAGCTCTCCGCTCTGCCGGAGTTAAAGAAAACCCAGCGAACGGTGGCGCTTTCGAAGCACCTCTGCGGCGCAGCGACGGATTTAACGTTGAGATGCATGCTGGGTGATGGAGGGGCCACCACGGACTACGTGCTCATCGCTCTATGCTGCCATCATCGCTGCTCCTGGCGCTCCTATGTGGGACGCTCCTTCCTCCAGGAAGCCGGTATCGGACCACGGGAGTTTACCATCCTAACCAAGATGGTCAGTTGGGCGGTTTGTGGCACAGGCTTGAGCCGTGAGCGACGTAAGGCCATGGCAGAGGACCACACGGAGGATCAGCCAACGGAAACGAACGCCCAGCGGCTAAGTCGTGAAGAGCGGGAAAAGATTGGGCAGCAGTGCAAGCGGCTGCTGGATTACGGACGACTTGCGCACCTTCGGTCCCACGGATACCACGCGGAACTCAAGTACTATGTCCCGAGGGATGTGACGCTGGAAAATGTGGTTCTCATAGCCAGGCCATCCACGTCCACACGCGAGGCGGAAAACGAACACAGTTGACTGTAGTAAAAACTAGTTATCTCATTCAATTTTTCATTCTTATAAATAATGCAATATTTGAATAAGACCGAACCCAATGAGAACTCTTAACTTAATCGTATTATGAAACATTAATTAAAACTTTCTTCCTATCTCTCATGATTACAATGACCATAGGAAACCAATGCTGGCCAGACTTCAACAGAAAAATAACTCAGGATTTGATAAGCAAAAGACCATCATTTGAATTCCGCACGACAAGAGACTTGCCATGCAACACATGCTGGAGAAGTTGTCACTGTCCAGCTTTAATCCAAACTAGATATGCCATGTAATTTTGTACCTTACCAGCTTGAACCTTTGTGACATGTAAGAAGACTCAAGGTAGTAGCCATCCTGTCATTCCTGAACGAATCATGCTTAAACTATGGTAAGGCAGATAAAATGGAAAAGGGGGTGCGGCACTATAAGGGCTTTTAGAGTGAGTAACCTCACCACTTTACAACCATATGTGTGTACTTCTTGACTGCTTAAGGAAGGATGGAAGCTATGCCATTCAATTTTGGTACTACCTCAATTTTTATGATAAGTATGATGAAATTGAGTAAACATTTTTCAGCGCCATAGGTTCAGCTGAGGGTCTGGTTATATCAGCTGTTGCTTACAGGGATCGGTTGTTTCGGCGTAAACATAAACAAAAAAGAAAACTATGTTAATATGCTGCTATTAAATAGCTAAAAGTTAAGTGGAATCTGGCGGACCTGTCTATATCGACCAACCTGACATTATGAACCTGAAGAAAATATACTTTATAAGAACGATGTCGTATTCCCAGCTTAACAAACATCTGAAGCAAATGATATGGGGGTGTTGATATATACGTGACATGTCGAACGTGACAAAATTTTTGGGCTCCATTCTTCTATTTTAGATTTATTAATTGAAAGAGACTTCAAAAGAAACAAGACACACTTAGATTGTTAGGTAGCCTAATTTCTGAATAGTAGTGAAACTATAACAATAATCTGAGTTTTTCCGACGAGAAATACTTTTTTCTAGTTTTCAACCAACTCTAGCGGGTAAATAAAAAACTGGCTAGCATTTCAACCTGTTGGAATAGACCAAGTTGGCAGCAACATAGAACCTACACTAACATTCTGTACACCACAGCTGATCGCGCGGACGTGTGAAAAAATTGCTAATTTCATTGGGTGAAAAATTTGAAACTGCTGCGGAAAATTAAAATTCTAAAGCAAAGTAAAAAGAACCTGTTCGCCAAGATGGTTAAGATAATCATACCAAACCCGGAGGAGCGGCTGGATCTGCTGCTTGAGAGGACTGGGAATCTTGGAAAGTACTACAAGATCGCCGACGATGTGAGTCCAGCTGAAATTGCCGCACGTACCGAAAATTTTACTGAGGACGAGCTCTGCCAACTGATTCGTGAGGCAGCCAATGCGGCCCTCTATCGTTGTTGCACTTCATCTTCTACCGAGCGTCTGGAGATCACCCAGGTGGATATCATGGATGCCCTGAAGACCATTAAGCCGAGGTTCGGGGTGCAAAAAGAGGCCCTCGAGCAGGTGATGTACAAGGGCTTTATTACATTCGACGACAACATGGATCTGGACAAGTTTATAGTTCCCCCGGGTGAAGGTTTGGTTTGCCAGCTGATCGAGGGTGCACCACAGTCTGGTTTGTCCACTGTGGCCGCTCACATCGCACAGAAAAGTGGCTTTCCCTTCATCAAACTCATCTCACAGGGGGACTTGATTGGATTTGATGAGTTTGACCAATGTCAACGCATCCGGGATATCTTCGAGGATGCATATGTTTCACGGCGCAGCTGCGTGATCTTTGATGATCTGGAGCGAATCCTGAAATATGGAGCCCTGGGAAAGCGTTACTCTAACGAAATGTTCCAGATGCTAATGGTGCTTTTGAAGAAACAGCCGCCGAGGGGTCACGAGCTGCTCATTCTGTGCACATCCAATGAATTTGGTTTCCTTCAGGAGCTGGGAATGCTGAGACTTTTTACTTCGGTGCTCCATGTGCCCAATCTCTCAAAGCCGGAACACATTCTGGCCGTAATGGAAGCATCAAACCGATTCGAGCCGGAGGAGCTGCAGCACGTCAAAGGCGCCATGGAGGAGGGCCAGCACATCTCCGTGGGCATCAAGCGGCTGCTGAACTTGATCGATTGGGTTAATCCCCTAAAGCCGGACCGCCGTGCTGTCAAGTTCTTGGAGGAATTGGGCGATGCCATGGGGTGGGGAAAACACTGACTCTCATTTTCAAGCCAGTACCTCGAGTACCTCTTTAGTTTTAAGAACACCACTGATTACCTTAAATGGACAAACGGATTTTGAAAATCCTCATATTATTCCAATACAAGTTTAAGTCACGCCACAGTATCAGCATTGCTCGATCGCAACAGATGACAAGCTTCATTTTATTTTTAAATCGTTTCGTACTTGATTAATTTTATTTGCATTTTTTCCATAGGTCTTTAGACCAAACTTAAGCAGCCAGCTTCTGTGATTGGCATAACCCTAATTTTAAGTAGGTTTTACTAACCCAGCATATTTTGTATGCTAGCGCAATAAAAAAAAAACTATATTCAAAACTTTTGATTATAAATTTATTTTTACATATTTCCCTTACAGTTTCATTGGAAAATGTTGCCATCTTTGTGGTGTTTAGGGACCTGTTTTTGATAACTGGTGGGCTTGAGTCGCCTCAAGGTCTATGTGTTTATAGTGCCTTTTGTTTTGAGTATTAAAAGGACACTTGGTTCTCCTCCTTTCTGCAATACATTTCAAAGCCCTCCGGGGTCCCCTTTCAGGGCTGTACAAAATATTAACAATAACACAATCACTTAACATTTAATTATTTCTAATACACTTTTAAAAACTCATTTAAAGAAACCTACATATATGGATGACGCAGCGTCCGATCTTGACCCTGCGATCTTGAAGCGTTTGTTGTAATGATTTTCTTGTTGTAGGAAGCATCCTCAGCAACCGACGCAAAGTCTGGTGACGTTGCGCGACTGAGGCGTCTGAAAACTTTGGTATATGTATCACAGATTTGTAAATGGTTTGTTCGGTTCTGATTTTTGTAATTTTTGGTTATAGAATTTATGTTTCATCGAGGGAAATCATTTTTCTTTAATATCCAAAAGATTAAACGTTTGTTGCTCTAATGAAACATTTCATCACTTTTTTTGGCTTTACTATTTTTAATCGCTACAGGTTTTGTCAACAAACTCGAAACATCGTTTGGTTTAAAAAACCGTAAAGTAATTAACTCGGTGAAATTTTTTGTGGAATAAAATATTTTTTCTGGACTATACTGCCATACAAAATGTCAAGCTTAGTCACAAAACTGAAACTTGAATGATGATTGCTCATAAAAAAACAGTGTTTCTTAAAATAAAACTTATAACTTTAAATATAAACAAAATAATAGTTGGCACCACCTTTTCTAAAAACACGATTATCATTCGTACCTGGGTAAAAGTGCCATCTAATGAATACGGCTTTCTACAGAGTTCATTTGAATTACTAAACTGATTGTTTTTTTTACTGTGAGGTCATTGAATAAAATTAATTAAAAATAAATAAACAAAATTCAAAAAACCGTTGCGCAGTGCCGTAGCCGCCAGCTTTCGCACGCCCTTCCACACTATACACACAACGATGTCCAGGGATGGGCAAAATCAGCTGATTGCTGAGTCAAATTCGGAAAAATATTGTTGAAATCGGCGAACATCGTATTGAGCATCGGGCTGAAATCATTGTTAATATTTGAAAAATGGCGAGTGTAATGGCCCACCGAATGAAGGCGATCAAGTGCCCCACGGACGAGCTATCGCTGACGAACAAGGCGATTGTGAACGTAGCCGATTTCACCGATGAGGTCAAGTGAGTGTTTTCCACCGACTACGTGGGCGTCTCTCGTGCGATTTACGTCGCTTCCATTGTCCATGGATAATAACCCGTCCCTCCCCCCCAGATATGTGGACATCTCGCCGGGCCCGGGGCTGCACTACATCTTTGCGCTGGAGAAGATTAGCGGCGCCGAGCTGCCACTGGGCCACGTCGGCTTCTCGCTGGTCCAGCGCAAGTGGGCCACGCTCTCGATCAACCAGGAGATAGATGTGCGGCCGTACCGCTTCGACGCCTCTGCGGACCTCATCACGCTCGTGTCCTTCGAGACGGACTTCCTGCAGAAGAAGACCACCACCCAGGAGCCCTACGACTCGGACGAGATGGCCAAGGAGTTCCTCATGCAGTTCGCAGGCATGCCTCTGACAGTGGGCCAAACGCTGGTCTTTCAGGTAGACATCTGATCCTGAATAAGGAATAGCTATTAAGACCACTTAATTAGTCTTCCTGAAGTCTAGACCTTTTTAAAAAACGAAAAACGATTCTGAGTAATTTTGAGATAATATTTTCACAACATTTTTAAGAATTTGTTGTAATTTACAGCAAATTATAATCGTTTTGCTCTACTAATTTCTTTAAATCAAACTTTCTAAACCTGGTGATGCTAATTCTTACATTTTATAATTTTACTATATGTGATTTAGGCACTGTGTTACGAACTTCTGGGATTGCACCCTCTGCACTAAATAAATACATAGTAAACAATTGGCTATGTGTCATAGGTATCTTTTAATGGAATCATGCAATCCGCCAAGCTCTTATGAAATTCTTAATATTATTCAGGCATTTTCTAGATTTAACTTTACCTTGTTATTTATTTACACATTAACTTCTGAAAACAAGAACAGTTTTTGTTTCTTTATCTATAGTGAAAATTGTAAGAAAATAATCTTTAGAACATTAATTTAATAAAGATATTTATTTTCTTTTAGTTCAAGGACAAGAAATTCCTGGGCCTGGCAGTGAAAACGCTTGAGGCAGTGGACCCCCGGACAGTGGGAGATGCTTTACCCAAGGCCAGGAATGTGCGTTTCGGCCGCATCCTGGGCAACAGTTCGGTGCAGTTCGAAAAGGCCGAGAACTCTGTGCTGAATCTCCAGGGTCGCTCCAAGGGCAAGATTGTGCGCCAGTCGATCATCAATCCGGACTGGGACTTTGGCAAGATGGGCATTGGTGGCTTGGACAAGGAGTTCAATGCGATTTTCAGACGCGCCTTTGCCTCGCGCGTTTTTCCGCCGGAGCTGGTGGAGCAGCTGGGCATCAAGCACGTGAAGGGTATCCTTTTATACGGTCCACCTGGCACGGGCAAAACCCTGATGGCCCGGCAAATAGGAACCATGCTGAATGCCCGCGAACCCAAGATTGTGAATGGTCCGCAGATCCTGGACAAGTACGTGGGCGAATCGGAGGCCAATATCCGGCGGTTATTTGCAGAAGCCGAGGAGGAGGAAAAGCGCTTGGGTCCAAACAGTGGGCTGCACATCATCATCTTCGATGAAATCGATGCCATTTGCAAGGCTCGTGGCTCGGTGGCCGGCAACAGCGGTGTCCACGATACGGTCGTCAATCAACTGCTGGCCAAGATCGATGGCGTGGAGCAGCTCAACAACATCCTTGTGATAGGAATGACCAACAGGCGGGACATGATCGATGAGGCGCTCCTGCGTCCTGGTCGCCTGGAAGTCCAAATGGAAATTAGCTTGCCCAACGAGGAGGGACGCGTCCAAATCCTTAACATTCACACCAAACGGATGCGGGACTTCAACAAGATAGCCAGTGATGTGGACAACAATGAGATTGCCGCCAGAACAAAAAACTTCAGTGGTGCAGAGTTGGAGGGATTAGTTAGAGCGGCTCAATCCACGGCCATGAACCGACTAATCAAGGCGGACTCGAAGGTAGGGTTAAACGATTTCGTTGAAACTTCTTCTTGTTTGAAGAGAAAAATACTTGTTAAAAGAGGGTATTTAACGTTGCTTTGTTTTATAAAAACTAGGTTCACGTAGACCCTGAGGCAATGGAAAAACTGCGAGTAACCCGCTCCGATTTTCTGCACGCTTTGGACCACGACATCAAGCCCGCTTTTGGAGCTTCTCAAGAAATGTTGGAGAATCTGTTGGCGCGCGGAATTATTAACTGGGGTACACCGGTCTCTGGGCTTCTGGAGGATGGCATGCTGTCCGTGCAGCAGGCAAAGGCCACCGAGACCTCTGGACTGGTGTCTGTTCTCATCGAAGGAGCTCCCAACTCTGGAAAATCAGCGCTGGCCGCCAACCTCGCCAAAATGAGCGATTTCCCGTTCGTCAAGGTCTGTTCCCCGGAGGATATGGTGGGTTTCACGGAGTCCGCCAAGTGCTTGCACATCCGCAAGATATTCGACGACGCCTACCGCTCCACTTTGAGCTGCATCGTGGTGGACAATGTGGAAAGATTACTGGACTACGGACCGATTGGACCGCGATACTCCAATCTTACGCTGCAGGCGCTGCTAGTGCTGCTGAAAAAGCAGCCACCCAAGGGTCGCAAGCTGCTAATCCTGTGCACATCCAGCCGGCGAGATGTCCTCGAGGAGATGGAGATGCTGCCGGCTTTTACATCCGTGCTGCATGTGTCCAATCTCTCGAGTCCCGAGCACGTGCTCGCAGTGCTGGATGACACGGATTTTTTCAGTCCCGAGGAGCTGCAGAACATTGCGAGGAAAATGGCCGGAAAGCGAGTGTGCATTGGCATCAAGAAGCTTCTGGCGCTTATAGATATGGTCCGGCAATCGGAACCCCACCAGCGGGTGATCAAGTTCCTTAGCAAAATGGAGGAGGAGGGTGGACTGGACTTGGTGGCAAGATCGCACTAGCTACCGCCCATCGCCGAGCTGCGGCTGTCCGTTGTGGAGCTCAACGACGCCTTCTAATTATTCCACATTCCACGCAGCTTCAAACATAAAGGGTGGGTCGATTTGTTAGGTGAGGACTCTTAGGAATGCAGACTTTAATTTGCACATAAAGTAGTCTTTTAAACCTTTTTGAATCCATAAGTTAGTAGTTTAAAGTATTAAAATTTTCAAATAGAAGTTTTATTTGAATTTTGTAAAAGAGTTTTTTTTATTAACAAGACATCAGCTAAATGTTAACAATCGGGTTTACCAATATACATACATAGGTGTTGCCAGAATCTCAAGCACTTTATTTGATTTTTGTGAAAATTTGTTTGCATTTTGTATGACGAAATTAAAAGTAAGTTTTTGACAAAAATTAAAAAAAAAATGTAGATTGTAAAAATTTAGTAGTGTCCGTTGTTGGGATAAAATTCAAAGAACTTTTAAATTGGTCTGTTAAAAACTAAAAATTTCACTATACAACAATTCACTTACGTAAAGTATACCTCCAAAAAATTTGATTGGTTTTTCTGGAAGTGTCTTATTTATTTGAAATTGGTTCGAAGTTTTATATACATTCTGAACTTGACCAACAGTTTAAAAAAAAAAAATAAGTTCTTCTAACAATGATAAAGATGTACTTTTTTGACAAAACAAATCGGCCCACCCAAGTGCACTCTTATGAATATGTTTTTTCAGTTTTTAACATGATTAACAAGAAGCTGTACCGTCGGAGCTTCAGCTGGAGACCCATCATCAATCCTGAGTGTTATTAGTAGGTGTATGTGATTTGACCGCTTCATTTAACCGTGGTATTTTTCATTTAAGTTTTATTAAAACTATAATAAAGCGCACAACCAACCCGTAACTAAAGACCAATTTGTAAGATATATAATCAGATTCTTTTTTAAGTTTCAAAGTGCAATGAAACCAACGAACTTTTAAAACTCGCATTAGCGACTAAGGATCAAACTTCCGGCATGAATACTTAAATACATAGATACGCACAGACTTATGTATATTGACAACTTTATACAAACAGAAAATATTTTGTACGGTTTTACAAAGCGTATGGGGTTAACAATGCTTAATGTTAACCTCCTTATGATAAAAATCACTCAATGGCCAAAACTGTAAAAAATCCGAACTGAAAATAATATATAATTTGCAACAACCTTTGGAAGAGAAGCAGTTCCCCTAAATAAATTAAATTATCCACAGCACAAATATAAATATTAATAGTTTTCTACAAACACAAACTGTACTTTGTACGTTTTATAACTAATTAATTATCAGATAGGAGTTCAGGAAAATACAAAATAAGTTGTAATGCAGTTTTTGTAGAACCCAATAACTACAAAAGATAGAAAATTAAAAACTCTAAACTCTCAACCCGATCCATGGAGATGCTTAGAAATTTAAATAAACTTTGACACCAATCCAAAATTCCAGCTGTCAGAGGGCACAATATCGATATAGTTGTAACAACAGTAAACTTACAGAGAATGCACTGTTTTTCTAACTGGGGATGTAAGTAATTTTGATATGATTGAACTGAAAGATTTAACCCTTCTGTGAGCGGAAGGAACATTTTTGTTCCATTTCGATTTTGCTTGTAAATATCTCGGGTTGTGTGAAAGCTATCGGTCTGAAATTTTTTGACAGCTCGTCTTCAACGATTCTAAACAAGTTTGCCGATTTTTAAATAAATCTGTTGGTAATCTTGGATTTTATTAGGGATAACTTTTTTTAACTACGTTGTTGAGCGGAAGACACAATTTTGTGCATCGTGTTAAAACCGCGTATATCTTAAAAACCTTTACTCAGAAAAATTTGAAATTTTTACTGAATATTTATTAACTCAAAATCATTAAATAAAAAATTTAAATTTTTAAATTAATCCTACACTAAAACAAATTTTTAAGTTTTACCTTGAAAAAAAAATTGCAGGTTAGATTAATTACGTAAAACTCGCAAACTGATCAAACAATTGAAAAACGTGATATACTACGTTATAGGGCTTTCAATAAGCTTTCCAAGCTTTTGGTAAAACTATAAGAAAAACAACCATTATTGTTGAAAAATTACATTTATTTGATACTAATTTGATTAATAATACCACAAATATACTAGAAAACTAGTATTATTTTTATTTCAAAATTGTTATTCTTATAAAAATAAATTGTTTTAATCCCATAATTATTACTATAAATGTCCAAAAAGTGGTATTTGTGGTTTTAGGTACTCTTGCTAATAAAAGTAACGGTCACAAATCACCCAAATCATTTATGACCGCCAGGTGCAGCTGCCGACGGCTCCTTTTGGAATGACCCAAAAAAGGGTTGATGGTAAAACAAACTACCTGCACACATTTTTTGCACGTTTTTAGACCTTTGAACTACTTTTATAGTGACTTCTTCTAAAGAAAGGTATGACACATTTGACATTTTTGGAAAGCTTATTAACTATAAAGTAGTATACCACGTTTTTCAATTGTATGATCTGTTTGCGAGTTTTACGTAATTAATCTCACCTGCATTTTTTTTTCCAAGGTAAAACTTAAAATTTTTTTTAGTGTAGGCTTAATATAAAAATTTAAATTTTAAATTGAATGATTTTGAGTTAATACATATTCAGTAAAAATTTTAAATTTTTCTGAATAAAGGTTTTTAAGATATACGCGGTTCAAACACGATGCACAAATTTGTGTCTTCCGCTCAACAACGTATAAAAAATCATCCGCTCACAGAAGGGTTAAAGTACGTTTATTCTGTCAACCAATTTTGTTTACATCCCAATAGTTAGATCAATTTAGGTTTCAAAACTAGCTTAATAAGGTTTAGGTCTCGACTTTAAGTTGTAAAATCCGATCGAAGCTTTTTCGAAAATGTATCCAGCGAAACCAAACAAATATATATGTAGGTACTAAATGTAGGTATGTGAAAGTAAGGATTTCATTTAAATGAAATTTTATGGAATTTTGTTTTCCATCTTTAATTTTTAATGGTGTTTTAGTATTAACAGCATAACAGCATATTAACATACATAACAGCTATACACGGTTAAAAGTAATCAATGTTTTCCTCAAGAATTATACTAATTTGTATTGAAAATAAAGTTTTAAATTATAGATATTTGTTTTGTTCTTCAATTAAATTAACGACAATATAGCTATAAATATTAGAGATAAAAAATGTATTTTAAGGATTAATCTTTCTAAATTAATTAGCAAAACGAGAATACATTTGCAGGACAGACTACAGTGGGAAAATTAATTTTGCATGACTTAAATTGAATTCTTTGAATGTTCCCATTCATTTGAATATTGTTTATGCTCGACGAACGCTGCCAGACAGCTGTCCAGTCGGGAGGCGTCAAGTGATTATCGCTGCCCGCCGCTACCATATATTCACCCGATCCATCGATCAGCTGTTTGGGACGCAATCGGAGTAGTACCGAGGTGCTGAGCTGACCACAACCAGTCGCTCTAATATGCAATTTGAATAAATGATTTATAATGAAAACACTTTAGCCGCGCGTCGTCTGCGTATACGTAATGTGGAGTGGAGCACTGCACGGTAATTGATATATGGCGCTAATTGCGCTCGACGCCCATTTGTGGTCCAGTCCGGCGGAGCGCCACTTTATCAGCGTCGTCTGAGGAATCCTGGGTAGCCAGAGCCACAGCCAGAGCCACAGCCAGAGCCAGAAAAGCTAACAACACTGTAATAACCAAAGCCATGGCCATGTCGCGACGGTGTCAGCTGCAATCCAGCGCCGCTTATTAACTAATTAAAGCTGCATATTTCTTGAGATCTGAAAATTGATTTGCATTGCCAATTGCTCCTGGAATTGCTTACCCGCAATCATGGCCGGTGGGGGAAACCTCTGGTCATCGGTCACAATTTTAGAACATGTAAATGCCTGTACTATTTAAATAAAATATATATTTTAATTGGTTCTGGGTACTTAAGTTCTAAAGGTTTCCAAAGAAGAGGTAACTTGTAATTTGAATAAATAAATATTATAAATTGCCTCATTACGTTAACCTTTATTGAACATCTTCTTTAGAAACTTTTGAGATGTTTAAAAAAAGTAGTTTGCAATTTGTTTAAAATAAATTTAGCATGAAATTTTATTTCTTCTTCAGAGCCAAACAAAGAATGACGTGCGGGGAACTAAAATTAAAACAAACACAAGAAAATAAATCGAAAACTCACCTGGAGAATGACCGAGTTAAGTCCCTGTCCACAATTAGCCTCAGATGTGGGAATTGCGTCCGAATTTGAGGAAAAGCAGCCGACTCATCGTCGCCCACCCACCCGGCAGGCAGTGGGTAATTATAATTATATATATAATTATCGGGTTAGGGCCCGGCCAGCGCGTCATCGGCGGTCGCTCACGTATGCAAAACTTTTCTTGACGAAAGTCCAGTCGGACAAAGTTCGTTGACCGGGCCAAAATACAAAGCTGCGCTGCCGTCGAGAAGCCAAAATTAAAACCGAAACGAATTTTCATTCACCGTCTTTAAAAATAAATGCAAAACTTTTACAAATTCGTATTTTTGTTATTATTAATTGAAGTGAGCAGCACTCTCTGCACTTGGCCGTCGCACAGTGTTTTAATCAGAGGCTTTTAATATTCCGTTTATATTAACACGGCTGTACAATTGTTTATATAGTAAGGTGATATTCGTTAAACAATAAACACGATTTTTTTCCTTGCTTAATTACATATTCACATAAATGTCCAAAAAATGTTAACTTAAAATGGAGCTACAGAAATTACATTTAAAGGTAATGCTTTGACAATTTTGTAAATATCTAATGATCTATATATAGTATACATCAAGTTTTTAGCATTACAAAAACTGAATCTCATGGAAAACTTTTCTTCATAAAATAAACATGATCTTTCACTGACAAAATGATAAAAACTGAACTTGCTATTATTATTTTTTTGTATTGTTATTTTCGTTTACCTATTGATTAATTTTAATTAGATATCTGTCATCCTAAAATTAATTTATAGCTTTAGTTTTAGTTTTTTTTTTAATTTAGATGGCATGTCATGGAAGTAATTTAGCAATGAAATAATTGTGAAAATATTACTTATATTTTTGGGTTAAATTTTATGGAATTTGATACACTGTGCGCTGCAGTCGCGCCCCTCATAAACTTTGAAACCGGCCCGGCTTTGTTGCTTTTGGTTTTGTAGCCGTTCAAAAGCGCAAACGCCGGCAGCGAAGGTTCGATTTCACTTTCGCACGCTGTCCCCTCCCCCTTTCCGCCCCTTTGCACCGCCCAAGGAGAGGGAGCAGGCGCATCTGGGGCTGGGGTGTCATGTGTTGAGCTCTTTACGAGCGGAGGCCGCTCTCACCTGCTTTCTTCCAATCGCTGCTTTCGTGCTTTGCTCTCCGGTTTTAGCCACTGGATCGCCCGCTCCAAGAGAAATTTTCCAGCGCATTTGTCCAGTCGATTCCTTTGGATTGTTTAAGTGCTGATCTGATCCACTATCTTTGGGCGCCCCATGCAAATCTCACGGACAACTGCCAGCTCTTAATTATAAATATGCACTGAAAAAATATAACAAGTTAAATGTCACTGATGAAAACACTTACCTTTACAACATTATGAATTAAGATTGGATTTTATAAAAAGTGTGTAGATAGGAAAAACATATAGTACCTACATAATAATTACAAAAAAACAAGCTTAGTACCTAAATGAACAAACAAAATGGTTTAAATGTTGTTTTATTATTTTTAAAACAAAAGTTTAAAATGTTTTTACAGTATACATACATGGGTATATAATATTTTTTTTTAAATATTTTCTATTGAGTGCAAAAACATAGTTATCCAGGAAAATATCAAAGAGGTGCTCTAGTACTTATCATAAAATGGGAAATAGATAATGAAACTCTCGTTCATATCGTAAATATGAATAAATTATTTGTTAAAAAGTTATACAAATAGCAAATCTAATTTACAAATTATGTGTAGTAAAATTAAAACAATTAAAATAAGGTACAAAATATATTTTTTAAAAGAATGCAATAAAGCCAGTCTCTGAATAAACAAACACGAAAATTGTATAAAAAGCTTTTGGGTCATTTATTTGTTAGGTGTACAGTAAGTAAGTAATCTTGTGCGTTATAAATATTTACAAACATTCAAATGTACATATGTTTTTCGTGGCATTAGTCCGGGAAAATGTGAAGCGAGTACAAAAGCAAACATCATGCAAAATCTTCCTGCATTTCACAAACGCGGAAGATTTTCCTCGTAGTCGCACAATTCGTGGATTTTCCAGGGCTCAACCTGCATTTTCATGGCATTTCCATTGATGTTTTTCCAGTGGCTGTGCATGCGAAACCAGCAGTTAAATTAGCAGTTTTTGCCGCTGCCTAAGCTACAATTTTACACTGCGACTCTATTGGGTTTTTTTTTTGGTTTTTTCTGTGCTTTGGTTTCGGTCTTTCGCCTTTTTATATCTTTTCGTCTTTGCAATTTATAATTGAGTTGCAATTTGGCAGGCACTAACCAACTATTTGTGGAATGCACAGGGGGCAGGGGCTGTTTTCGCGGAACTTGCATGCGTATTAGTCATCAATATTGTGGTGAAAAAACCGTATGAAAAATGTATTTCAAACAAAATGGGGAATGAACCCTGTAAATTTGCCTCTTGAAGTCTTATCTCTTAGAAGAAAATAAATATTTTACATTCAAACTTTACTAGAGTTTTCCTTTTTTAAAAGGTTTTTTATTCTAAAGTTTTTGAAATAATTTTCTAAATGATTTTCATAATTTTAAGTTATTATTTAGTCCAGAGAGTCCACTTAACTAGCTCCCAGTTTTTTTTTTTTTAGTCCATGAATTTTATCCCATTTATTAAAGCCAACGATTTGCCATTATGCACAATATAAATATTTATAATTTATAAATTATTTAATATTTATTTCTCTATCAATATTTCAGATATTTAAATAAGTTTAATAGAGATTAAACAAAGCAAGACAACCCCCAGTAGCCCTAAAGGGTTAAACGTAAGAATGTGTTTATATGCCATTTATAGCCTAAACAGAAGACACAACCCCCAATATTACACACAAATCGCAACCAAAAAAAAAAACGTGGCACGATCAAAAGGAGGCACAAATCAAAACGCAGAATCAGAATCCAGAGCAAAAAGCTCAAAACTCGAAATCTGAAATCTGAAATCTGTGAAAATGTTGCCGCACGCGATCGAGACATTCGCATTTCATTTTATTTCATTTCGATTCATTGATACCGGGGCCAGAAAAACAAGAACAAAAACCAGCGGCCCAGTTCCAAATTAAATAATACGAGCTCTCTGTTCCCTTGCTCCTTATTATTATTATATATTGTATTCCACCCTTTTTTTGCGTGCTGCGTTTTTTTGCGAGATCCATTTTCTTAGGAATTCCTGGCAGCCTCATCCGCTCCATCCATGTCGCACGATCAATCAGAATCTCAGACTCTGGCTTCGATCTGAATTTGGATCGCTATCTGATCATTTTGGGTTCACTTTCCTTTTTTTTAGACAGCTGAATCCTTTTTTAAGGGGGGTGGCACGTGCCTAGAACTCCAGATTTCTACACTTTCTCTGAATACTCAGGTTACATTTTACCCTTCGAAAATGTCTTACCTTTGATTTGACACGCCCACAAGTCATTAGGGCACACTTAACCGCCGGGGGGTTAAACTTTTCTTTCAGATGATTTAATTAATATGAAATCCAAAGCATTGGGGGGTTGAGAGATCCTGAATATTTTTTCTAGGTCCTCCTAGCATGTGTCGCAATTTTAAACAAACTTTTAGCCATCTACTCCTTCAATATTGTTGACTTGCGCTTCACTTTCCTTGTTGCAGGGATCAGCTGCCACTTTCAGGGGGCGGCACGTGCTTTCTTCACTTTCCTCGGCTTCTCGGGTTACCTGAAACTCACCTTTTACCCTTTTACCTTTCTGCCCCGAGTGGATTGTCACGCCCCCAAGTCATTAGGGCGCACACTTACGTTAGGCGGATATTGATTTCGTTGGGTTGACTGGCACTATTCATCGACTTCCAGCAGATGATGACATCTGTGTGTGCCCATTGTGTTTCACTTTTCATCAAACTTATATTAATAAGTTGAGCGGGGGGCATAATTAAAGCGAATTCGATATTTCCGGTCGGACGAAAGACATTTGGTTCACTGAACCCGAGAAAAATCCTTGAACTCTCGTCGCCAGACGAAATAAAAATATTTTTATACATATGTATTGCCAATAATCTATTTAAAACAAAGACCAGCCCAAATATGAAAAAAAGAACTAAGTTAGAGAAGCGTCTGCTGCCCTTTTGGCGGCACCCTCACAAAATTATTGACCAGAGTTCCATCCATCTCGAGCTAAAAAAAAAAATATCAGAGACCCACACAGAGAAAAATTATCCAAAGTTTGGCAGCAACCCAGTATTTTGTTTGTTGGATTATCTATTTTTTTTTAAATTTAAAATAATATTTGTATTAATATAATGTATTAATGTAAAACTAAAAAATTGTTTATCAGAGATTATTAACACTTCAAAACACCTAAAGAAGGTGTCTCAAAAATATGTGGATATTAAAGTTCTATGGCTTTTAAGGATAAGAAAAATAAGGAACTATATAAAATAAGTATATTTACCACGAACACATTTTATAAATATTTTTTAGAGAACAAAATCAATATACCAGGATCAACCTATTCTACGGTAATAATTTTTTATGATTATTTTTTTTTATTATTGATTTCGAGGCTAAAAAACATACCTAAGATTTTATTTAGCTGAGTTAAATCAAATTTTTTCTATGTGCTAAAAGAAAAAAAGGACAAGCAGTCCGACTTTGAGTTGGACTTGTCCGTCTCATCGAATGCGGGATGCTACCCAAATATTTCTGCTGGAAGGGAGAGGACTTCTGTGCGGTTTGTCGACAGCGTTTTTGCTGCTGCTGGCTGCGACCCTTGGCACACACATATTTCATTCTAATCAACATGCTACAAAACATATAATTCGAATTTTTGATATTTCGCCCTACCATTTTGCCGAGAAAATTGCATTTAAACGCCTATTATGCGCTTTTTATTTGCAACCCATACTTTTCTGCCCGAATGCTCGGACTGAGTCAGTCATGCAAAAGTATACAAATCATTGTATAAGCATTTACTTTGGCTGGGGCACATTATGTGGATGGGGATGTGGTTCCATGGATGTAGCCATTCTGTCAACTAGTTGGCTTCCTGCTTTTTGGGAGTTAATTAAGCCAAATCGTAAAACCGTTAGCAAATAAAATAAATTGCGCTCAATTACACAAGTGACATCCAAGGCGACTGGTGATTGACCTCTTTCAATGCGACATTCTTGGCTCGATTCGGCTGGAAAACAACACGGCTCTTCAGGCAGATAATGAACTCTATATAGTAAGCATATACGCTTGCATATATACCCATTCAGCCCCGATACCGATGCACTTAATCAAAAAGTACGACAAAATCAAGAGTAAACAAAACTGCAGCGCAGAACTCGACTTGACTTGGGAACCGGCAGCGATTCGAACTTCACCCGGGTGCATTGAACACATGACACGGCCACAAAACAAAAATTTAAATCTCATTTACTCATTTTATGTGTTACAATGCACTGTGAAAATAGTGGCCTCTTGTTGAAACAAAGCGATTCAGTTTCAAGTTATTATCAAGATGCTTGGAAGCCTTTAAAAGATTTAACATGTTCGATAAATGAGGATTTAGCTTTAATTTTTGGGGAACAATATTTAAATTTGTAAAATAATCAATAAAACTTCAGAAAAATAAAACTATGGTTTCTAAAATAGTTGTGAAATTGCTTTTACAACGTGAAACAAAGCGGTTCACTTTCAAGTTATTATCAAGCTGTTTGAAAGCCCTCAAAGGCTGTAACATGTATATAAAATTTTTCGATAAAGGGGGGTTAACTATAATTTTTGGGGAACAGTATTTAAATGTGCATAAATATTAAATAAAGCTTTAGAAAAATAATACTATAGTTTCTAAAATAGTGGCCTCTTGATGTGAAATCATTTTAACAACGTAAAACAAAGCGGTTCAGCTTTAAGTTATTATCAAGCTGCTTGGATACTTTTAAAGGATTTAAAACGCATTTAAAATGTTCGATAAAAGTTTTGACTGAAATTTTTGGGAAATAATGTTTAAATTTGTAAGGATTTTAAATAAGATTTTGGAAAAATATTACTCCAGTTTTAAAAGAAATTACTCCTATGCAAAGGCTTTTTAATAACTTGATGATGTTGTATATCTTTGTTATTTCAAAACTTATTATATAGTCACCATAGGCTTTGATTGTCAATCCTATGTGCCTGTGGGAACTTAATTTTGTATCATTCTCATTTGTCCTCTCGTCGTGAAAACATCAAAATTTGTTGTGTAGTCTCAAATTATTTTTTGTTCGGTTTAAAGTAAGTCTAAATAAATTTCAACAACTTCGATATGAAGTCCGTTAATATAATCTCTTAGAACTTGTACGGATTCATCATGGGTTGCGGACCTTGTGGACCTTGCTGTGGACCCTGCTGTGGTCCATGCGGATCGTGTTGCGGACCCTGCGGAGGATGTGGACCCTGCTATGGACCCAATGTCTGCGGTCCGTGCTATGCGTGTGGACCCTGTGGCGGCTGCTACTGCGGTTATCCCTGCTGCTAGGCCATCAAATCGGGGATCCCCAAGGAAGTATTCGAGCCAGGATGTCCGTAGTTAATACCAGTTGCATTGCTTTGCGCTTTCATCTCATATCCGTGAACCACCAATAACTAATTTGAGACAACAAAAAATAAAATCTGAACATAATAATCAGAATTAGATTAGGCTATAATTTAATCAACACAAGGTTTGGGATTTTAAACTCAGCTAAAAAAAAATGATTTTAAAATTACTGGGAAAGCTATGTGTTTTTGATTTTGGTGGGAAGTCTTTTTAATTGTTGTAATCAAACATTAATTTCGCGTTGCAGTAAATGTTTGACAAATTCTTGAGGAATTTAGACACCCAAAACGATCAAGTTGAGCTGAATTAAGATCCGAAATAAGAATCAATCGTCGTCTTCTAATGCGATGTGGTTGACCTTGACGATTCGCTGAGAGTTTATTGTCCTTTCAATAGAACACGCTAAATAAAGCTCATTTTAGCAGTCAAGTACATACATATATTTATCTCACAAAGACGTGCATATTTTTATATATTTTATCATTTTTTTTTTGTATATTTACTGCACTAATTCTGCGACGAACTAGTTTCGACACAGCAGATTCCGATTCCGATTCCTGAATACCGAGCAATATTAAACAACGGCGAAGCGAAAAAAAAGTCAACAAAGTGCATATAAAAAATGTATTTAAATTTACCCGACTGCCGGCTCCAGTTGTGGATCCCCCTTGGAGCCGGAGGCCCCCTTTTCCCAATCCCAATCCGAACCCATCATCAGCTGACTTGATCTACGCGCGCGCCTTTTTAATTGCATCCAGGGGTTTGGGTTTGGGTTTGGGTTTGGGTTGGGGTTTGTCGTTTTTATTTGTGCGACTTTATGCAAATTAAACAAGTTCGCTGCCAAAATATTGCTGTTCGCGTTGATTTGCTACCGCCGTATTTGCTTTTAATTATTTATTTGCATTTATGTGTGTTGTGGCTTGGGTAGCCAGTGTAAGTAAGTAGTTTGGCTAGTCGGGGCGCCTTGTTTTGTCTGCCCAAACTGAAGCAAAAAAAAGAAACACAAACTAACTATAAATATAAACCCAAGCTTAAACCAAACATGTTTCATGTTTTTTGGGCGTTTGTATGTTTTCTATGTATCATATGCTCGCTGTTATTATTGATTAGCTAAATTGCTGATAATTAGTTTGACTTTGAACTTGATTTAGAGCTTGTTTGAAGCCGAATCAGCAAATGTGTGTTGGCACACAACATCAGTTTGAGAACTCTTCTCAGTCAATCGAATATGATTAAGGTTCTTAGCTTTCTGTCAAGTCATTAAAGTGTAAAGCATTTTTATTTTAAAGCCATTTGTTTTAACTTTTGTTACTTTCCTTATAGCATAAGCTATAAAAGTATAAAGTATATTTTTACTTACTTGTAACTAGGAGGAATTCCGTTTAATGAACCTCTTGGTGTATCATCATACTACGGGTATCATTTAAATCCCAAACAATCACCCTAATCTCCTGCTCTTGTTATCCAATTTCCAGGCATTTCTTTTCACTAGGTAGCTGGCACTGAGCATCCCCATTCATGCCCTAATTGTGGCCCAGTGGAACAGTTCAGAGCGTTTCATGATCATGACTAAGGTCAGATTCATAAAAACCGCATAAACTAGACCCAATTTAGTTGACAAACACAAACACAAACACACACAAAAAACTGTGCGCGAAGAAATTAAAAGCGAAATGGAATTGTTTGTGCAAAAGCCGCCAATTGGAGGGCAAGGGGATGCCAGAGTCGAGGGTGCCTCATTTGCATAGACATTTGCACGTCGAGGTTTGTGGTTTTGGGTGTCCAGAGGCATATCGGGTGGATTGGGTGATGGAGGCCCCCCTACACAGTGGGAAAACAAGAACTTGTAACCAAACAATTGACTAAGCTTTACGAAATTTTTATGACTAACATTTAAAGTATAAATTTAATATAAGCATTGAAATTAATAGTAAAGAATGTTATGGCTATTTTTAAACAAAATAAATGTACATTTAGTTCCAGGATTTTATTACCTTAATTCAATACCAATGGTTAAGCTTTTAAATATAATATTTTTTTTGTATTTTTATAGTAAGAAAATATTATATAAATGAGCATTTAAGTCACAGCTTGCTTAAAAGATTTATCTATTTTGGGTACTCACATAAATCTTTTGTGATTTAAAACCAATAGATACGATTTTAACTAAAATATTAACTATGGTTACTCGTACTTTTGTAGTAGGAAAATATTATTTAGGAACTCATTTGTTTTCCATGCATTAGATAGCGAGTGAGGCGCTTCCATTTTCAAGGGTTCGCCTTGTCTGGCGTCTCGGATTAGCCGCTTCCACATTGAACTTGAGCTCTGGCTATCTCCCCGGGCGGCGGCGGTGCATAATCCATATTCCAATCCAATCCAAGAAAATCCGAGCCAATCAGGTTCTGGGGCGATTGTTGTTGCCGGATCTGGTGCAGTTGCGCATAAATCATGCGCGTCCGATGATATCACGTGTTATAATTAGACCGATGCATTTTCACTTTCCACCAGTCCCGAACCCGAACCGAAACCCGCACATGCATTCGCATTCGCATCCGCATCTACCATGAGACAGCTGAAAATCGTGATATTTGATGTTTGTATCTGCGATTTGATTTGACCAGGAACGGAACCCCATTGAGCCATCAATGGAGCGTATTGACCGTAAAGTGTCGTTTGTTATTGGCTTGGCTCTTGGCTACAATGTAATCGCTGGCGGGGCTCTTTAAAATATGCAGCGGCGATACTGTCAATATCGCTGGTCACTCCATCGGATGGAAATGGAATCCACTTGGCCACCGGCACTCCGCCAGAGCAGCGGCAGCAGGTTGACCATGAGAACATGTTATTAAATTACTGTAATAATGTATTAAGTATGTAAGAATGCTACAAATGTTAATATGTAATAATAATTGTAATGGCCAGCAGCTATATGCCAATATGTCAGAGAGACCGACTTTGGCCACCAGACCAGCCGACACCTTGATTATTTTTACGCACTCAGTATCGATCCGATTCCGATTCCAATTCCGACTGCGATTCCCATGTCCAGCGCCCATTTGACATTTCCATTCTCAATTCCATGAAAGTGCTAATAATGCACTTATGTGTGTGTATTGCCTCTGGGGTCGAACTCGATAAATCGATGATATATATACAATTTATGGTGCCTTCAGTTGCGTCAGTTGAAACGCGAATGGGCTGGGTTGTTCTTATTATATGTTTTTTGTTGAAATCCATTTTTTAAACCACTCACAAATACATTACTGAGGGGGTGCATTTGTAACTTTAACAAACTTTTTTAAATCTTAACGTAAATAATCCGAAAATCTTATCTAATTTTTGAAATTTGCTTTTCAACAGTATGCCTAAATTTATTTACATTATTTCTTAAGGGAATATTTCCTTTATTATTTTTAAAGAGTTTCTCTGTTTATCCAATTCCTTTTTTTTTAGAACTATTGATTTCTTTCAGTAACATTTATTTTTTTAGAGATTTCTTTACTTCCGGTAAGTTATTTGTTACCTGATAATAATATAATAACAGAACCGAATACTTATTTGGTCCTTCTTTATTTTTTTTTTTTCTTATTTTAGTCTAATGACATCCTGTAGACAAGAAAAAAAATTTTATTTACAAAATAATAAATAACGTCTTAGTTAAAACATCTAAGAACAATGACGTTTCTTCCTAACTTAAATCATTACGTACCCGAAAAAAGTTCTTCTAAATAGACTCTGTTATTAACTACGAATATTAATGTGCACATAAGTCCCTTAATTATATGCAAACGCTCGGATGGCTTTCGTCAAGACAACTTAATATAAAAATATGTTAATTAATTTTTTCACCTGTGTTGTTCCTTTTTTTTTCTTTAAATGTTCCCGGGTGCGCATTTGCTCTCTTCTTCTTTTGGCTGATGATTTGGTTGTTATGCAATCAATACGATAATTTCAACATCTCTACAATAATAAAAATCCAAATTGAACAAAAAGTTAAGGATATGCATATCCAGTTTTAATCGCACGATTTTCTGGATTTGGGAATTTCATGGGCTTTTATTTATGTTCATTGAATTTTGAATTTTGGCTTGGCGGCTGCTGCCAACGAGTTAGACTTGTAAATAAATCTAATTATTGTGTCGGCGTCTGTTCAATTAATTAATGTTATTTATAAATGGTCCTAAATGATGGTGCATTAAGTATTTTAATTTATGGGAGTAAAAGTATTTTAACATCTGCATTGTCTGATCTTCTTTCGATTTGTATGTATATGATATGTTTGTGCATTTGCACAATGGCAAATAGTAAACAATCTGCGTCTGGGCCTGGTCACCCGCCGATCATTAAACATTTATAAACAAATTATGTCAATTTGTATGTAAACACGAAATCGAATCAAATCGCAGCCATCGGTTGCAGACGTGTTAAGAGTTGAGAGTCGCCTTTCGGCTGGCCAGCTCATAGATTGCAAATATTGGATTGCACTTCACAGCTGCCACTTTGCAGTTGTTTCGGCTTACCGATCGCAGACGGAAAAACAATGCTTTTTGGGAGTAACATATTTATTCAGCTCAGATTTCTTGGGTAAATGTGTTTAAGAAATACCTAAAAACTCTCTAAATTTATCTATAACTTTATTAGATTAAAAATTAAATGGGATGTTACAATTTTTAAGTATAAATTCGTAATCTAAAAAATTGAAATAATTCCACAACAATAAGAATGGAATAGTAGCTCTTAAGTTGTTAAATTAAATTAAGTAAGTGTTAAAAAATAGTAATGCACATTCAAACAAACTTAACAGTTTTGACAATTGCTGTTTAGGCTGTTTAAGCTTATAAACGGATTTTCCCAATCTCCAAAGACCTTTTATAAAAACCAAGATAAACGCAAACAAATCGAACTGATCTTTGATCCCATTTAATTTCTCTCAGTGCAGTTCTCCGCTCTCAGCTTAAAGTTTTAGCGTCGTGTCGCGTCACCGTCAACATTTACTTTAGTTTGGCTTTGCATTTTGTGACTTGAGCTAAATTACAGCGCATGAAATACGGAAGTTGTTATTGCTGTTGTTGCTTAGTATTACGGCATTGATTGCAACCTGCATTTAAACGTACAAAGCGAGTAGAGGGGGGAGGGAGAGGGGGAGTTTTGGCCGCGTTCAAAGGGCGTTGGCCCAAAGTTGTATGCTGCTAATTTTGATTTATTGCCAATCGCCTTCTATGGCGATGTTTGTTATCTTCCATGCTTCCTGTTCTCCATCAGAATCAGATCGGTGTCTCCGTGTGTGTTACTATGACTATGACTAGGCGTCTTTTCCCAGTTGTTTCCATCAAATCCGATCAAATCCGATCCCATCCGATCCGATCATTGAGCTGACTGATCTCAAGCTCGAGCATAGCGCGTGTTATTTGATATTGAACTTGGCTTTGACGATTGCGACGAGTGTGGCACGAGTTCTGTCGCCTTTAAACTGAACTCAAACTGAAACTGAAACTGGCTCATGTGCTCTCGTCTTATTCTAATTTATTAATTATTTATTTATGTTATACTCGCCGTAGGTGGTAATGGTGGGCTTGCTGGGGATGGGGCTGGGGATGGGGCTGGCAGGGATCCATGTGGGATCTGTGCTCTGGCGCATTTTGTGCATTAAACGACTTAGAGCCATTTGTATGGATATTGATCTGATCTGATGTGATTTGATTTATGCAAAAGCCAAACTTTTAATGCGACACATGCGTCCATAAATGGGGTGAATGTCATTCTATATGTTTTTTTGTGCAGTTGTCGGTGTTTGTGAACTTTTAAAGGGTAGTATTTAATCTTTTTTTATTTGAAACTACTTCTTGAACTCAACATATTTTTACTAATGAAATATCTAATTCTTAATTTTTCACTATTATTAAAATTTGATAGGTTTGTATACAATTGTTAGAATGTTTATTTTTAATCGTTAGTAGACATTTTCCTTGTTAAATAAGACACAAGTTTATTATTAACTATTCTTAATACCTAACAACTTAGTTTATAGGTTACTTCATATTTCCATAATTCGATTACAAACCTGGCTGTATTGTAATAAACAAAATTAACAAATATGCTAATCAGAGACACATTTTTATTCGTATTTCATTGTAATTTGCGCCTTTCTGATCTCTAACTAGATCATCAAGCTGCTAAGTATTCCCATGTAATTGGCTTCACCCCTCGTCATTTACGTCATTTTCAGGTTTCGTGTGTATTTATATCGAAAAAAGAATTTGGCAGCAAATAACAAAAAAAAAGGAGGTGAAATACTTGTTTCGCTTAAAATACGATAAAGTAATTAATTGGTGCTAATCTGTGCAACAAAGAAATATAATAACAATAAGACTACATAGTCCCAAGACTATTGGAATACTAACGCAGATCGGATAAAACACAATTAAAAATATGTATTTGAAATTGAGTTAATACAACACAATACAAATAATTGTATTTGAAATTGAGTTGATTAAGTGCATTCTGTTTGCCAGCAAGCAGACGAGTTTTGATCAGCTTAATGTGTGATAGGAATACTCCTAGTCGTAATGTTCGCTGGCGTTTTGTTCGAGATTTAATTTCAATTTCAATTTATTCGGACAGAGGACTTTATTTTAAGTGCTTCTCACCTGCTAATCTCAAGGTCACACCCCCCTTTTTTTAATGGCTAATTGAATGTAGCGACTAAAGTGCGGACTGCAAGTAAAGGGTTAATCTGGGCTGGGTTTTTGGGCATTCCTGGATGGCCAGTGACTGGGCCAAAAAAAGGGCTCACTTCCCAGGCCAGTTATGATTAATCACAATTGAGCGTTGCTATCAATTTTAATTTCGTTATAAAAGTTTACATTGCCATCGAGTTCCAGCAAACAAAGACCGAAATCCGAGACCCAAAAGAAGCACATGACACCTCAAAAAAAAAAAATCAAAAAAAAAAAAAAAGAAGAAAAAATGGACAAGAAGAAGCAGACGAAAACCTTTCGAAGAAGAAGCTATGTGCTATGATACCATAATCCACGAATAAAACTAAAGAAACCGGCGACCAACACACACACAGACACACACGCTTACAGGCACACACCAAAAAGCTCACAAATAGTTCAATGAACTTATTTTTGTTGTATGTTGCTATGCTAGCTCTCTCTCTCTCCCTCTCTTTTCCACTCCACTGTGACTGTGTGTGTGTGTGTGTGTGTGTATTTATTTATGTTTTATTTTTATTTGTTTCGTCTATTTGAATTCATTTTTTATGTGGCCGCAAGGTGGGAAATAATTTTGGTCAAAGCCAGCCCAAATGCACTGAAAGCTCACCACTACCCATGTCGAAGTATCTTGTGGATACACACACTTCGTTTGAGTATCTAAAAGATATATCTTTTTGAAGATCGAAATACATTTACATTTACAACGACTCTTTCGTCTTTTTTGATCTGCATTTCATTTTCCATATTAGTTGGTTGGTGTGTCTCATAAAATATTGTCACGTAGTCACCGGCTCTCGTTCTTCTGGGTTGTAAATTTTGAATGAATTTTGATAGCCCCATGCAGGTTGTATCTCTGGCAAAAACAAAGAAAAAAACATTTTCACATGCCTCTAATCAAGTGTGAATAATCCCATTTTGGGGCCAGTCAGTAAGCAAAAAGTATTTAAGCTTAATTGTTATGCTGATAGAGGCGCTAGATGGATTGGTTTCAGCTTCAGGCCCAAAAAAGATTAAAAGGAAAAACAAAAGGCATACAAGAGTCTCACCTGACAGGTGTACACTGTACAAACACACAAATACACAGGTAGCCAGGCGTTTGTGCGACTGTGTGCGTTGGCCAGCTCACGTTTCGTTTGTCGTCTGGGGAGCTCCAAACTTGAGAGCTCTTTGCGTCTGTTTTGGCCAAATACTTTGATATTTTTACAAATAAAACAATTACGAATAATTCGGCACTTTTAGCGAGTCGAATTGTTATTACTCTCCAGGGATTGTAACAATGGCAATAAAGCATAAAAATAACGTTTAAATAAAAGCTAAAGAATTTAAATTTAATAAAAAAAGGTAATGCCATGTTGTTGTTAGCAACGTCAATACTTTACTTTTAATTATGTATTTTAAAACTTATTTCAATTTTGTGGTATTACTTCTTAGCGATATTTACGGCTCAGTTTTGAAGTGCATTTTTACACTAAAAGTTGTTAACTTTGCAGAATCATTTTTTGGTTTCATTTAAATTATTTTACAAAACATACAGTATTTTTCTTTACTTTAAAAAATAATTATTATTACTAAGTAAATGAGTCATAGAGTCAGGAAACTATTTTCTATTAGTTAATATTGGCCAACTAGCTTGAAAAAAATTTGGTATCAGCTTAATAGCAATTCGTTATACCCCATTCAAGGGCTTTGCATTGCCAAAAACAGTGTGTAATAGGTTTTTAATTGAATTGTCGCAAAAACCGCGTACTTGGCTGCTTTCGAAGTTATTTTTGTTTGATTTTACGAGCATTTGCTGCTGTTTCTGTTTCTGTTTCAGTTTCAGTGGCTGTAGGCGCGTGCGTTCGGCTTTGGGTGATATTAATTAATTGTCATGTGCTTATTTTATTACCCAATCTAACTGCGAGTGGGCGGAGCGGGTCGGGTAGCGTGATCATCGAGAGATGCTGCTGGGCTGAGGAACAGGGACTTACGCAACTTTTTGACGTCGCAACGTTTGCACAGGTGCTGCTCATGCCACCCCCACCCCACCCGCCGCTGACGTCACTGATAGCGACTAAACAACCAAGCACCTAAGTATACAAACGGCCTAAACGGCTTAGACATTTTTGCGACTGACTGGGCTGCGCAATTGGTTAACTTGGACTTGGCCAACAAGCCTAAAGTCAGTGCCAAGCCATGAAAATTGCAACGTGTTTTGGCATTAGACGTGAAAGTGGCCAAGTGAGTGGGTGAGTTTTGCAGGGGGATTGGGTTTTGGTTTTTGAAAAGGAGAGGGTAAAGCCAAAGCTACCCACACCAACGTCAACGTCAGTTAGTTGGCTTTTATGGCACGTAATTTGCAATTGGCAAAACCAAGTCCAAGACATTCAATTCGACTGCCTTTTTGCTGCTGGCAAACTTTTCACTTTTCATTCTGCGCTTTTCCACCTTTTCCCATTTCATTTCTTTTTTTTTTCTTAGCCATCCCATTGTACGTGCCTCACGGTGCATATTTTGGCCTGTTGGCCTATTAAGTCCTGGGTTCTTGTTGGCCACGGCCCAAAGTCTGCTTTAAGTACGGGGAAAAACCAAAACCAAAACCCCCATTCGGACATAGTATGCTTTATGTTTTTTCTTAAAGACAGGCGACCCATTTTGCCTGCATATTGCGCATACGCCCTGTGGTGAATCAAAAGCAATCCACTCATGACTAATGCCAGATTAAGTCGAATTGTAAGATTTGGCACGTGAATCGTCTCAAAACTATGCGACAACAACTTGAAAAATATTTCAAATATTTTTCTTCTCTCTTTTTCTTCTTGTTTTTGTACAAATGTTTTGCCAAAAACTGAAGCAAAGAAAAAAATTATTTGCAAATTAGGAGAAACTCTCATATTTTTAAAGGTACCCAGAGAGATGAAACCGAAACTGAATATATAACAAAAGGCACTTGTCTGGGTGAAATTTTCACTAGATATTCAAATGAACCAACAACAACAAATGTGGCTGCTGGCTGAACAAACAAACAACAACCAACACACAAAAAACGGAAACCGTTAAAGCCAAAAAAAAGACAACAACATCAAACGTTAGTTTTGGAGTCACTTTCAAATTATACACTGGAAATAATTTTGGTATTTTATGTGGTTTATAAGGTACAATGTATTTAAGTTTTTAAAATTTGCTAATATTTATAAACTATAATTTAAATGTTATATTATAAATTAAATGTTTTTAGCTTGTAATACCTATTTACAATAAATAGAGTTGCCATCTTAAAATACAAATTTACAAACTACTAAATAAAAGATACTTGTGGGTTTCAAAACATTCAAAAAATAAAAAAAAGGCAGAATATTTGAACAAAAGTGTAGATTATTTAAACAAAAATAATTATGGTTTTAGCGCATGTATAAAATTACAAATTACTTTAGTAAATAAACTTTTGACTTATGATAAATGGAACACTTCTAATAAAAAAATTTAAAGGAATATTTTAAGTTTTATTTATAAACTCAGAGTTCTTTCTTGTTTCTTTAACCCCCAATAATACACTTATAATTTCCCAATCACCACATTTTTTTTTGGGTGTACGAGTTGTTGTCGTAGATGTTGCTGCCGTTGATGAGGCGTGCTCCGTTGTTTACCCCACTTGAAAGCGACTGAAGATCAATGGATTGTATGACCAAGACCAAGACCAAAGTTGCTGATGTTGGTCTACCACTTTCGATGTTACTGTTGTTGATTTTTTGTATGTTTTTTTCCGAGCTGCCGCCAGAGCTTTGAGCGATTTTTCATTGGAATAGAAAGTGAATTGAATTTGTTTTTCGATGGGGCGCTGTGCTGTGCGTTTCATTGCTCTTGACGTTTGTCGTCTTCATTGGGGTGCCGTTGTTTACACTGAAAACAACACGAGATCGAACGGAAAGCAGATGCTCGCAGCGACAATCTTCTGGAAATTGGACCATGTCATTGACCTTTTCGCTTTCGAGTTGCCCCAAAAGCAGTGAGAGTGCTGTTCGTTGTTTATCTTTCGGTTTCAGTTGTTGTATTGCCCAGGGAAAAACGCCAGTGAAAGAGAAGTTTTAATGGTGTTGCTCGTGGACTTAACTCGAATGCAATTATTGGTGTTTACCTGGGGATCTGTGAAGTTTCCAAAAAGTGTGACAGGGAAAATAAGGAAAATCGCTGGAGCTGAGGAAAAAAAGTATTGTTTTATTACCACGATTAACAAGGATAAAGTAAAGTTTAAAATTGTTTGGATTTTCAAGATTTTCAGAAACATGTTAAGAGGGGAAATCAAAAGATATTGAATGCTTTATAGAAATAAATTTCATTTAGTAGAAATTTATAGATAGATAAAGAGAAAAAAAGGAGGGACCATTTCTTAGATTTATAAAATATTTAGGACCACTTAAATTAAGCTTATTTATTATTTCTTTATATTATTTATGCTATTTTGGATAATAACTTAATGTTTAGAAAAGTAAAGCAAAATTGGAATAACAATATTTTTTCTTTATTTAAATTGATAGATAAAGCAAAAACAGGGATTTAAACCATGGATCCTTCTGTTTCTCACATTTTGTATGTAACACCTAGTAAATAAAATTACAACAAAATTTTTATATATTTTCTATTGCTATGCGAGCATTCTAAAATGATTTAATTTCTTATTTTTTGCAAAGTACCTATTTAATAAATTATATTAATAACAAAAGTAAACAAGTGACGAACAAGTTGAATGAAATTAAAATAAACTTAACCCAGATACCCGGCCAAACTTTCCGAGCCATCCAGAGTGTTGTTTATGTCCCACATTGATTTGACATCCACTGTCGCTTTCTATTTGTGGTGTCTTCTAGCGTTTTCCAATGCGGAACCAACGAGCCATGGGCTGCAGTCTGCTGACTCGATTTCTTTTACCAAAATGTGTAAATTAAACACAGAGCAGCGGCGACGACGGCATCGAGCCAATGGGTTTATTCACCTTTCGCCTAATTATCAAAATACATAAGCGAAGTGTACCAAAAGGCGATATACTATATAGTATGTGGTACATGTGTATCTGTATCTGTATCTTTTGCTGTTGCTGTTTCTGTAAATGTATCTGGGGACGTACCAGAGGCGTGCAAAAGCTTCGACCAAGCCGATGACGAAGACGGCGACTCCGAACACTTCAATGAAATCAATTTTACGATAATAATTTCTGAACAGCCCAGAGCCCAGAGCCCAGAGAGAGAGGCCTGTGAAGCCCTGTGAAGCCGATTCATATATACTATACTATACTCACTCGTGTACGTAGGTACATATAAACATTGATTCAGACCGGGCCAGCAGCTCATGTACCGTTGGAAATTTCTTGCCTTTTCTTTTCTCAGGCGTTGTGTATAAATTTTGTTTTGTATGTATGTATTTTGTTGCTTTTTTTCGTTGTTATTGTCTTGCACAAATGTGGGTCAAGTTATGCGGCGGCAGTGTGTGTGAGTATCTGTGTGAGGCTTGTGGGACGAACTTGCGTAGCAGGAGGGAGTGAGAGGGGGCGGTGGCGGTGGCGGTGTCTGTCATCCCGTCGCACTCTGAATGACTGACTAAAAGTCTGGCGGAGAGTCGAAGGCACTGACAGTATTTTCTAGTAGCTTCATCCCCGGCCAACTTTCACTTAGAAAGTTCTGCTTGCGGTTATGCGGAATTGGCTTTTGGTTTTATTTGGATACCCTTGCCGAGGGTCTGGGCATATACTTGTATTTCGGGAAATTCACACCTTCCAAAAGAAATACTTTCTTCTTTTGAACCATTAAAAAGGAAAGATCGAAAGGTTTCTATAGTTACTTTGAACTGATTTATAAAAACTCCATCATGACATTGTTTAAAATAATTGAAGTACTTTATTTGCCTGATCCTTACGTTTTTAGATATTTTGTTAATTTACTTGACCTTTGGTTTCCCAGTAAAGAAAATAAATGCAAGAGTAAGCTAAACTATCGTCATAAATGTAACTTATACTTCATGTAAATAAAAGAATAATTAAGTAAGTGTTTAAGAAAACCATAAGATCAGCGAAAGTTTTTTGTCTCCAGGGAAAAAAATGATCTTTATCTGTTACCATTTTCTTAGTAAAATATTACAACATTTTATTAGTCATGAAATTTTATTTATCCTAGCTCTTTTTCTGAGTCATAAATCGTAGCACTAAGTACCTGCGTATTTATTGGCTTAGATTACTTAAGTTTTAAGAGACTCTGTAATACCTTTTAAGTGATGTTCAATAGGATCGAAAGTCCTGAATAATAAGTGATACCTGAAAAATGTAAAATAGTGTCAAGGTAAGTAAAATAGTTATTAGCTTTTACAAAAAATCTTTAAAGGTTTTTCATTATAACTGATCTGCCTAAGGAACCATAAATAAGTATATATCTTAAAGGGTATACCAAAAGCCTCTCTTAACTTTCTTTCCCTTCGGCTTGGCCGTACCATTTTTTCGGGGTGTTATGAGTTGGCTCTTCAGCGAGTCTGTGGCTGAAAGCGATATGAATGAACAAGTTAACTGGGTCAGCGCGTGTGTGGGGGCCTGGGAAGATCTGATTGCATTCCACTCGGAACGGAACGGATCGGAACGGAACGGATTCAAGCTGGCTGACTGATGCGGATGATCGCTTAATTGCATTTTCAATGCGATCGCTAAATGTCTGGGAAAGCTTTCCGTTAGGCGACGTCATCGCCGGCGCGGTGGCGCAGCAACCTTGGCGATCAGCTGTGGAGCTGGATTTCCCTGAACTTCATACTGAAAAGCTAATATGCGAGCGTCTGTCTATTAATAGCGCTGCTCGCTCTCTTTAGCGCAGTTTTCCGCTCTCTCTCACTGCGCTGTGTATGTGTGACTTCCTGCTGGAAAAACCTGCTGCTGCTGCTGCTGCTGTCGCAGAGCGCAAAAGCTCGGCTCTCTTAAGTGGAAGCGAAACGCTCTCAGAATCAGAATGCAACTGCAGTCGGCTGTTGTTGTTTTGCGTTGTGTTGTGCTATTATTGACCTAATCACTTGTGGAGCACAAACGAACATTGAACTTTTACTTCCGCATTAGCACACAGCACATTGCCTGCGAGAATTGCTCTTTTGATCACTGATCAGTTGAGCAATACGTTTTTCCATCCTATTTTATATTGATCACTTCCAGATTTCCAGGCCGCTTGGCCGGCGGCGACCGCCCAGTGACATTAATTAATGCCCACAGATTCATCAAATATGCGCTGGCCGTTTGGAAAATCATATTTTATGCTCCCTCCCCTTCGGCAATTTGTCGGCGACAGAGACAGAGCCCCCAGCCCCAGAGATCCCTCTCCTCCTCCTCCTCCATGCGGACATGGATATGGATATGGGTGTGGATATGCTCGTGTGGGTATCTGTATCTGAGTATCTGGAAAATCTTGTAATTTAATGCGACAATTTTGTGCGCTGGTCCATCCACAAAAGTGGATGGAGGGGAAAACGTCCAGTGGAAAGGAAAAATGCACTCGAATTTTCAGTTTTAAATATGGTTTTCTTTTAATATTATACTCTTATGGGTGTGAGGGGGTGTGTATGTGGTTTCTGGATGCTTGTCGAAGGTGTAGACACATAAATAGCCTAATATGCTTATGATCTAAACAAAAATTCTCGCTCCGAATGAGACAAAACATTACAAATGGTTGGCAATAAATAAAATTATAATTTAAACAAACGAAGATTTGCTCGGGAAATATGACACTAAACGTAATACTCTTTGCATAATTTTTTTCCAACTTCGAGAAACAATTACAAGTATTTAAATATAACATATATGGTGTGTGTGATACAATAGGATATAGGATATGTGTGTGAGTGCGTTTTGTGAGCAGCAATGAACAATATTTAATTTAAATAGTATGATAATAATAAATAATTATGGTAATAGGTATGGTAGGCTACACAAAAAACTACATAAATACAAAAGTTTGCATCGGATGGGCTGGGGCATGTCCCAGCTTTCTCCTTCGCCGGCAGCTGGAAGTCTCCTCGCGGCCACGAACGCGCAACCAGCGCGCTCCCCCAATCATGCCCAGAATTTTGGAGTAAGGCAAGGGCGTTATGGGGCTGCAGTCATGGATGTTGTGTGCTTAGTACTGCCCGGTGGGGTCCAGACAATCCTGACGCCGTTTTTGGCGGGTGTCTTGCGAGTCGCGGGGTCGCCGATAGGTTCCAGTGGGATCCAGCATTTTGTAGGCTTGTGTTTTGAGGGTTTTTTCCTGGTGAGAGTTTTTCTTTTGCAATTTTTAGCCCTGTTCTGGGTGGCTAAATGTGGTGCTTCTTGAGAAGGGCTTAGTAAGTGCCAGTGGGGTCCAAATCAAGCGACATTTTGAGACTGTTTCTGATAACTTTCAACTTGACACTCAAAATATATACGATTCTGTTGACGGCTCCTCCTTCAGTACTGTCCAGTGGGATCCAGATAGGCAGCCATGTTAACGATCTTTGATTTATTAGGAATTTTAATAGATTTTCCTTCCCGTCTTCCTAGAGCTTCCTTAGTACTGGCCAGTGGGGTCCAAGTAGGCTGCCATTTCGTATGTCGTGTATTGACCAAAAATACTTGAATGACAAAACCAAGTTGGCTTTTTGTTGCTGTTGCTCTGCCGATTCTCCTTTGTTTAATTTGAATCAGCGCGATATTGAACTTTATACTGGTTCTCGTCGCTGTTGTTGTAAGTTCTTTTATTATCACCACCAGCAAGTTGTTGGGTTTCTTGGCTGATTATACAGTCACGTTTGTGTGTGTCTTTAAGAGTCACTGACACTTAAAATCCACTAGATACTTTGATAGTTTATTAATAAACAGGCGTTTGTTTAGCTTATGGAACCGCACCGAAAATCGTTGTGTTACGTGAAACTCAGCGGACTCTTCGACTTTAGTTTATTTATTTTCAGAGAAACTGCTGCTGCTGTGTGTAGCTGCTGTTAGCTGATGATCTGCACTCGTCGAACGTTGTCGATCTTGTGATTTGATTTTCGTCAAGTCGTAAGCTTAAATGCTCGACGCCCCGCTCGACGGCGACGCCGGCAGAGGCCACGGCAGCGGCAGCGCTCCCAGAGCGGCCGAGAGTGCAAAAGAGAACGCTAGCTGGCAGGTGCGCTGCTCTTAGCGGTCTCTCTTAGCCAGAGCGAGTGCGAGATTGTGTTTTCATTCATGTGCCCAGGTAGAGAGCACACTCTCTCGCTCTCTCGAGGAAGGCCCCACTCACACCCACCTGGGATTCATTCACGAAACAGCTGTTCCATCTCGAACTGCGACACGATCGAGTGCCCTCGTTATGCTCTTGCCGCAGTGTGAGTGGAGTATCTGTGTGAGCGCCCTGCGGCTGTGTGCGTGCCAGGGTCTTCAGGTAGGAACTATCCTGGTTGCCTATTGGTGCTCCGCTTCCCGATCAAAAAGATCCCCGATCACCGACCGCCGATTGCGGTCCTGAGCTGAGGAGACTCCACCTACTTTTTGAGACCTTCGGCTAATTGAGGCCTATCTCTTGGCCAAATGTTTTGGGTTCTGGCCATCAAGTACACTCGAAAAAGGATTTTCCAAATACGCAAAGGTATTTATCTTTTTAGTCGGAGCAAAAACGCGTCTTTGCCCTATATTCACTTTATAAACAGATGTCAACTTTTAACAAACTAAAGTTTTGTTTAAGTATTTTGAATTTCTTTAAGTTTGCATTATATAAAAAAAATAATATTAAAAAATAAAAATACAAAAAAAATATAAAATTCTGAATACCTGCAGCCTTGGTTACAGATACTCGTTAATTCTTTAAGTTACCAAAATATGTAGAACTGAATCCACATATTATCTGAAATATATGTACATTAGACTTTAAAAAAAAAACATAAAATCTTTAAAGGCCCTCGATTACAAGATACCCGGAACTCAATTTATTAATTACATTTACATTTAGCATGCTGTTTGTTATTTATTTTTTAAAATTGATTAATAGCCTCATAACAAAATAATTAAAAAAACAAAAACCAAACGAAATAGTTTTAAAAAGTTGTAAATATTGTTTAAAAGCTTACGTTCTATAGGAAATCAAGTATGCTATTTCTACATTATTTTTATAAATAAGCGATTTGCTGATCGCTCCTCCTTTGCCTTATCTCCACACTTCAAATATTCTATTAAATCCTTAGCTCATAAAAATAAAAATTCCAAATATATTTCGAACACTTTAAGCCCCTTTTCCGAGTGCCATAGAGCAAATAAAGATGCTAACCCGAGATATTAGCTGTCGCCGCTTGGTCAAACAGAGACGCTGAGGGTCCTTGCCAAAATGCTAATATCCTTATGTGGCATAAGTCCCAAATTAATGGTCTTTGAGCCGGCGGCGCGACGGCCACTGCCCACTTTACGTGACATTTGTGGTAGCCTAAGCCGGGCCAGCAACTCAAACGGATTAAGCCGCAACTGCCGACTCATAAAAAGGATAAACGCTCGGCTCGGCTCGGCATGAGTCAGCAGACGGGTGCTTCCGCGAAATGCGACACCAGAGCACCGGAGGAGGCAGGTCCACTCACAAAGCCAACAAAGATGCGACAAAAAATAAGATATTGCACCAAAGTGTTGCCGATTTTACTCATATTTTTAACCCAAAAATTGGTCTGTGTCCAAGTCAGCTGGCGATGCCAACAGAAGCAGAAGGCCAGAAGGAGCAGATTACAAGATGTGTCATCTGCCGCACAATAGGAAATATAAATCCTTTCGTTTTATTACAACGACGTAAAAAACTCAAAAATAAGAGGGGGACTTCCGGCTGGGTAAAAAAGGGATGGGATGCAACCCTTTGGCACGGGCCTGGGCTTGGTCCTCACCTTGAGATGATGTTTAGCTCCTGTAAGATGATCGTCACAGACTTTGGCACGGGCCAGGAAAAGAAGGGGAAGGGGAACGGAACCCCAAAGACCTTGAAGTGTGCTCGTTTTTTAAATAAAACCATCTTTGAGGTCTGAAGAGATTTTGAGAACTATAAATAATTTCCTTTGATTGCGTTAATAATTCAATTGTCTATCAAGTTCATGATTTAAAGTGATATTTTAGTAAACTATAAATTGATTCAGGTTGACATTAAATATTCATGAATGACTTGATCAAAATTTTAGATTAGTTCTTAGTTTTATTCGTCCTTTTTAGAACTATAAGAATTTGTAAACTTATTAAGAAATGCTTTTAATGATCTAAAATCCTTAAATATAATATTTATTTCTTGCATTTTATTCTACAGCAAATAAAATCGTTTAGCAAAGACATACTTTAATTTATTTGACAATTCGTAATTATTTTTATGAAATTTTAAGAGTTTTAAAAACAGTTTAAGTAGAGCTAAGCCATTAAAATGTTATATTAAAAACAAAAACTCTGATGGGTCCATTAACCTTATAGGTCATTCTGTCTTCAGTTCCGTTAGCCTGTTTGACTTACCTGGCGTGGGATCCCCAATTTAAGTGCTGCCCCGGATGCGCATCTTCCTCGCTGCATTTTGGCGCTTCCGCTTCTGGGTTTTCACTTTCCAAACAGTTTTGCTTTTTTTTTTATCAACGAATTCGTTATGCATGGTTTGGGTTTTCGTTTTCCTTTCCGTTTTGCACCTTTTGTTTTCCCAACCGCGCGCCACGTGCCACATCCAAAACATTTGTTGGCACAACTGTCTGTCAGTCGGTGAGTTTTCCCCCTCGTTTCCCCCGCTCCCACCATTTTTCCATCACTTTCCCCGCCTCACCATTTGCTTTGTAATTCGATCAATTTAATATTTTTTAAAGGGGCCCCAGGACGGCTGCTGCTGCGGCTTTTGGGTTTTGGGTTTTGGGTTTACGCTTACTTATGCAATGTTTGCTGAGGGCCCAAACAGAAAGAAAAAAGAAAAACCTCCAAACGGTCTTGGAGATTTTTTCAAAATTTGGGTCAATGTTCGTTGTTTAGTTCGGCTTGTGCACATTTAACAGTATTTTCCGCTGACTTTTCTTGCTCTTGGACTTGGCCATGCAATGTTGCACTTTTTTTTGGTTGTTTGTTTTTTATAAACTGCCATTGCAATGCCAGAAACTTGTTATTGTTGCTCTTGGCGGTTGTTGTTGTTGTTGTTGTTATTTGCTGCCGCGTTGACAGTTTGAACACTCGTGCTTTTGGGCTCGGACTTGCTCTTGGCCACTGCAATGCCTGTTTCTAAATGATAAATGAGTTTTAAGCCAGGCGAATCCACCTAAATGGCTCTAATCGCTTTGGACTTTATTGGCAGTGGCAGTGGCAGAAACCGGCTTAAGTTTACAGTTAAACTCTTGATCCAGTTGACCTAAATAGGCGGTTAGATTAGAAAATGTTTTGCAGATGTGTGAGGTATATGAAATAATTCCACCATGCTTTTTTTTTCTATCTATGTGTTACATTTGTTCTGTCTTTGGGTAAAAACCTGCAAAAACTTTATATTTGTCCTAAGAAACATTTCATAAAATATTTGACTGCTTTAAATCGAATCGTTTTTTAATATAATATTAAATATTTTATGATATTTTGAACCTTTTACTCGAAGTTTTTCATACCCAGCTAATTGCATTATTCAGTCCTTCCAAAACTATCAAATAAACAAATCTTTGACACAATAAAAAAAAGCTTAATACAGCACACACATTAAATACATCAATATTCTAATTTAAAAAGAAATTTAATTTATTAAATTTTTATATTTAAAGCAATTATAATATCTTTAAATCCCTAAAAATCTTTTACAATTGTATATCAAAATCTGTGAATGAGAAAAGCGTGAGAATTTCCCCTTGTATAGAAGATAGTCTGCTCTTGAGAGAATCCTGTCCGGGGCAACGACTGACCAAGATTGTTGTGATCCACGTGCCCGCTGGCTATATTCACGCACCCGTATAAATTACACGGTGAACTTTTACTCCAGATTCGGTCAACGAATTTAATCAAGTAAACGTGACTGTGATGGAACTTTTCCTCGATTTCCAAACACCCAGTACGCCAGCACAGCCACCGAATATCCATTTACCCGAGTCCGGATCCCCAAGTAATGACTGGGCGAATATGTTAAAAATCGGCATCGGCATCGGGGAATTGAATATGGTAAACCGACCTATCGATCGGTTCATAACAGACGCACTGACGCATCGACGCCAAATGCAAATCCCTCTGCCATTTCATTTGCCTTTCGGCCAACGGCCAACGGCACTTGCCGAAACTCAATGAAAGTACGGGCCAGGATATTAGGTAAGTCGGTGCTCCGGGTCGTTCTCCGTTAATGGCACCAATATGATATATATCCGAAGGCTGTGCATAAGAATCTGCATATGGATGTGGATGTGGATGCATCTGAGGCATCTACGGACTGTCGATCATTACACAGCGGTCAAACGGTCATTGGCCTGCTTGCGCATCCATCAGCCGCGTATCTTGCAGATACTCAGCTACTCCTCCTGTATCTGTATCTGTATCTGTATCCGTAGCTCTTGGTGTTGCCACCGCTGAATGCTGCCCGATGGCACGTAAGCAGTCTTGGCATCTTTCACCATGTGCTGGCGCAGCTTACGCAAAATTATTTATGAAAACAGAGCCCGGCGACGGGAAAACACGCAGAAAAGCCAGCTGCCGCCAATCGAAGTTGGGAATACCCTATATAGCAGGCCTCTAAAGTAACAAATGTTTGACCAAATTCTGGGAGTCATACTTGAAACTGCTCTGATTTTCTATAGATTGTTTTTTAAATGTATTAATAGTATTTTTAGAACTTATTTAAAATTTATTTTAGTTTTTCTAAAAGGTTTTGATAATATTTTAACAACATTAGACACAAATCGCATCTTGTTTAGTTTATAATTACTATAGGTTAAGATACTGTGAAATTAAACAACACTGAATAATATTACACAATTTAGGCTTCAAAAATATATTTATTAATGTGCTGTTATTGACCTAAAATACTTTTTTCAGTAGAAAGTTTTTTTCAACAAGTCTTTTGTCGCATTAAAATCAGTATATTATATCTCTAAAGAAAGTCCTCCCCAAAAAAAACTGTTTGTTCTATTGCTAAAAAGTTTAAAAGTTAAAATTAAAATCAATGCCATATTCAAGGAATACTAACAAAACAGTATTTTTATATCAGTGATAAAAGTCTCTTCAAATTTGTTACCATTTCCTGATTACTGGTAAGAATTTTTTAGAGCTTGATATATTAAAGGTGAAATTCTTTTTATTAACTTGTCTCATGCTGATCAAAAACTTGTGATCCAAAATTTGAAGACCTGCTGCAAGAGTTTGAAGCGAAGAACTGCCTTTGATTTTGAGCTATCAATCAACAACGAGCGAAAGAACTATGTAAATCGCATCGCGGGACGGACTTCTATTGAAATTCCTCACCGATTTGCATATGTGACATGGGCGGTGGACGGACTGTAATTGTAATTGTAATTATCGTGCATGCAGCCTGCGGCTGTGCGTCTGTGAGTGTATCTGGTAGTTGGATATAGTGCGAGTATCTTATGCATGCCAACTATGAACCTTGTCCGCGCTCTTATTACAGCTCTGTTATTGATTTCATAATTTATCAGCTGCGCCCGCCTGTCAATGGCCATTAGATGAATGCATCGATTCTCGTGCATAACAAAGGTGCCGCATTCTGAATGGATTTCGCAATCTCAGTGGGTGGGTGGGTGGCCTTCTGGAGGGGGGGAGATGCGAAGAGTGCAACAAAAAATGACAAATCAATCTGTTGGCAATCAAAAACGACTTCCCCATGGCTTCTCCGCGATTTTCACCCAATAAGGAAGCAAAGCAGCCAGCAGCACATGCAACATCAACAACAACCAGAAATTGCAGTCAAGCAAAACAGAAAATGAGCAGAGGCCTCATGCACTGAGAAAATAAATACTTATTTCATTTTCCAGAAATCAGTAATGGTGATTTATCAAACTCGACTGCATCTTTTTCTAGCACAATCTGATGAATAGATCTTTATTTTAAGCCTGACTCCACCAGGTTTGAAATAAATACATAATTCATTTTAACGAAGTTACAGAATTTTATTTATAAAGCATTTAACGTGATCTTATAAAATGATGTTATTGCAATCACATAATACATTGCCTTCTCGTACTGGGTCAATGTATACTTCAGGGATATATAGAGAAGTGTCTTATGGAAGTGCTAAGTGGATTTAGTTTTAAGTTTTTGTTTAAAATAAAGCGTAGATTGACTCATTAAATAACTCAATTTAGATTCCCTAAAAGTTTTGCGAAAGTTTTTTTTAATTTCCTAACAAGGAATATTTAAATGGATTAAAGTTTTGTTTATTTAAATGTTCAACAAAATTGCACACACTTAACCAATGTTATTTATTTAGTTAAAACATTTTTTGTGTATTATTATCTAAAATTTTTATAAGTTTAGATGTCCAAAAGCAGGGTTAATGATTGCCTTTTATTAGTAATTTTTCCCAGTGCATCAGCCGCGGGCTCTATAAATCTGCTCTGCCTCGGGAGCCCGGAGACTTTGGTCTGGTCTGCAGCCATCCAGTCAGCCAGCCCGCTCTTTTGGCCAGAGCAACAGACCAGACCAGTTGCTCTGGCTGCCACCAGTTGGCCTGGCCTAGGTTTTGTTGATGGGAGAAGAGGGGAAGTAGGAGGAGGAGGAGGCTGCTGCTTGGAGGTAAAAATAACCTCAGCTAAGTTCACTGGGGCGAGGTTGAATGAACTCGCAGAGAAATGTGATTTACCTCCCCCCTGCAGGCTGCAAGCCCCACCATCTGCAACTTGTTTGCGGCTGGCAGTCCGGATATATCAATAAGTGGCCTTTTTTGCCTATGACTTGAGCCGCGATTGCAGTCTCAATTTCTCTCAATTAAACCTTGTATTTTGCGAGCAATTCGCGACAGCGGCTGCAGACAGCAGATACAATTAACTTATCGCGAAAAAGTTTCCGGAAACTGACTGACTGCCCACACAATCGGTACTGGGGAATCTGGGGGAGCACTGGGGGAGCACTGGGGGAGCATTGGGGGAGCACTGGAGGAGCATTCGCGAGTGGGGAAATTCGAGAGTGGCGAGTTACCGGGAAAGCAAATGCAATAATACACTCGTATCACAGAGGCTCGCGGCTCGCGTTTAATATGTTTGTTGACATCCAATTAGAGCGATTTCCTTCCTCATTAACAATCGCAGCCAGTCCGGATGATCCCAGGGAGGGTTCGACTATTTAGTACTCTTCCAATATATATAAATATTTGTCAGTACTCAAAGATTGTAAGACTACTTTTATTTATGATTTTAAAAAATTCTAAGTATTTAGCAAAGTTACTTTAATGTCAATATGTTGACTTTTAAAAACTTTCTGAGTTTGTAGTTCCTAAGTTAATTGTGAATTATTTCTTAAAAATTCTAAACTTGTTTATAATAATGTTATTTAAAAAATACATAAGTACTACAGATACACAAATTTACAAATTTGTATAATCTTTTACATTAATTTGTGTCTTCTAAATCTTAAAAACACTAAAGAAGCCAACAAATTATCGTACTAAGATACATTTTTTTAAAATAAATTATTATTATTAGAGAGCTCATATACCCTTCTTACCCTAGTGATAACTTATGGAGACGGAGAGCGCTGTGAGCTGGAACGCAGACGTTGATGTTTTGAAATTTAACTCAAGCGTCAAAAAATTATAGCAAACATGAACGAGAAACACACACACACACCCCAGTGCCGAGCTCTAGTTGTGGCTGCCACACACAACACACAACACACAGCACACAGATACGACAAACAATTAGAGCTGCTGTGGACAATGTTGGCGATGCATTTTCATAGTCATAGTCATAGTCACAGCCCCAGAGGCATGGACGCGGGCACATCATGCCACCACCGAGGGCCACCTCACGGGCGAGTATCTGGCAGATACTTGGACACTCTCCTCCAGCACAGATACAGATACAAACTGGCAACTCTGCACGCCCAAAGTACAATAAACCCAGATAGCAACGCTCCACACAATGATAGTCGTCGTGTCGTGGGGTTTTTGAACTTGCTCTTCTCCCAGATACTGCCAACTGCCTACTGCCACCTTCCACCTCCCATTTCCCCTTGATCCACTCTCTGTTACCACTCGGTATTCTACTGGTACTGCAAACTATGTGTAGTTGGTATCTGCCTGGGTTTTATGATGGTGGCGCCGCTTTATGGCAAACATTTAGCGGAACGTTTAGCAGCCAAATGGCTTTATTATTGATGCTGCCAACTGCGCTGCCGACTGAAAGTCGAATGAAAGTGAAAGCCTGAGCATTTGGCTCTAGCGATTTGGGCCACTGACGCGAATTCGCCCGGAGCAAGAGGATCCACGGGAGATGCGTTTAATTGGGATGTATTTCCTGGCTATATCGTGTACTTAAACTTAAAGTTTGTGGCTTGTAGATTTGTAAGTTTGATCTTTAAAACATAGATTTTCCAGATTTTTAAAGTATTTTAATATATTTAACTTAACTTTACTTATTTAAAAATAATATTTTTAGAATCTCCGGACAATAACAATAAAACATATCATTCATTTATTTATAACTAAATGTTTTTTTACCCCTTTTGGCACATATGTATATAGGCCAAAATGTTAATCTGTATATTTACAAAGACATATTTAAAATTTATTGTAAGTATTTGGATCTATTATTAAAAAATATCCAAATAAATATATTTTAAAAGCAAAATATCGTTTTAACAAAAACCATTTAGTCTTTGCCGATTTCGCTATTTATGATGTTAGGGGCTGGGTGTTACCCTTTTAAACTTCATAAAAATGTTGTTTTAAGTAAATTATCACAAAGTGCTGCGCTTAGTCACCTAGCCAGGCTAAAGCAAATTTGGCTTCACCACAGGAGTGTTGGCCACTTCAGGAGCTCAGCAGAACAATCGGTGTCTATGAGCTTGCCAAGAGACCAACACAACAGGAGTGGGATGCATGGGAGGACATTCGAATTTAGGGCCCGGCTGGGTAATCCAGAGGACCAGGCTCATGTACAGAGCACATAATGCCATTTACAGGGCCAGCCGCAGGGTGGGAGATAGACAGAGGATAGAGAGCTCAGCTGTCTCCATTACATGGCATGAATAACAAATCTAAACATATGTACTACACATAAATATGTGTACCCCTGCCAAACAAGAAAAAAAGCAAGCAGGCCAAGAAAAAATACACAAAGTGGGGCCTGTACAGGGCGCACACATTGAGACAGACACGGAACAAAACAGCAGGGGCGAACGTGTCGACATGGGGTGGCTATGGCTGCCCCTGCTCGAAATTCCCCGCTGCCGGCGACGATGACGATGATGATGATGGCTGCTACCCTCTGAGCCCCCTGTGAACCCCACCCCCGGGGGCAACTCCACGCTGCCACTTGCGCTCACATCCTGCGAACCTATTCACATTTCATATACTTACATCAGTGCACTGGTGTTGGTGGCGACCCCTCGCCACGTTGGGGGTGTGTGGGTGTCGCAGGGGTTGCAGGGGGGTGGTGGGTGGCCGCCGCACGAAGAATTGCATTTAAATACATTAAATTGTGTAAATAATATGCTACACATGTTGCCAGTTGCCAGTTGCCAGTTCATTAAATACATGCCACAGATATACATACATGCCTAGGCACATGTATCTGCCAGATACACTCAGCCAGACACAGATACACACAGAGACAGTGTATCCAATCCGTGGGATTGGCTTGCACACTCGAAACACACTCCCATACACTCTGGTGCCTTTGTGTGTGCTCACTTGACCAGCAATTTATTTATGGCATTTTATCAATTTTATTTGCCCTCCTCCACCTCCACCCCCACCACTTCGACCTTCGAATTTTCCAACTAGCGCTTGCTGCTCGCCTGCTGACGTATCCTTTAAATGCAACTTGTGCGGCACTCGTCCGTCGGATATTTCGGCCATGGCAACCACTTCAAGTCACCTTTGATCCTCCTCGGCTAATTAAGTGTCGAGAGCGCCGACTTGAGCCTGCTCAGCGCCACGACATCAAAGCGTCTCCCGAGTGAGACGAAAATCTTCAAAGCTCCAGAAATTCAATTGGAACAGGCTGCCAGCGACCAGGAGCTCGTCGCTGGAATGCTGCTCCCCCTGCGAGTAGGCAGTAGGTGTCGCCGGATTTTTTCGGTTTTTCTTTTTGTTGAATATTATTTACCGTAAACGGTTGAGCACACTCAATGGTCAGGTCACGACACCTGCACTGCGAAAAAATTGGTTAAGTCAATTTAATAACTGAATTTAAATATGTATGTTTTTCATTTTCAAAAAATGTTAATAAACCTTACGATAGGTTTGAAGATTTTACAGGCCTATCTAGTTTAAGAGTTTTAAATGTAAATAGGTTTCTTACAATAATGTTACAAGAAAGTACAACAAATCGGGAATAGTCTTAGGTGCTTGAATAACCCAATTATATAATATTATATTTTAAAGTTGTATTTTTCAGGACCACCATTCCGATAACATTAACTATGAACTTGTCTGGCCATTGAATTCATTTATGTCAAAATACGTTATAAAATAAAATATATTGGTGGTAGTAAAATAAATAATAAAATAAATTTATTATTCAACATTTATATTTTTTATTTAATATATTATATATTTATCAATAGCTTTATTGTCGTTTTAGAATTTATGGAAAGGTTTTCTGCGAGTGCAGCACGTATGTACAGCTCCACCTCTTTACCGCGTGGAGGTTTGAGATTTTTGAACCTTCTGGGCGGTGGTCGGTGGGTGGTGGGTGGTGGCTGTTGGTTAGTGGGCTGTGGGCGGTGGTTGCTGCTATGTGTCATGCGCATAGCTGGCGTCACTCGAATATCTAACTGTGCTAATGCATACCAACGCCTGCTGCGACGTCCTCGGCGCCGGATAGCTTCTAATATTGAAATTCTCGCTTAGAAATTTCTAACGCGGACGCAACCCTAGGCAAAGCCGGCCCAGCTGCTCTGCTCTGCTCGATTCCCTTCCCCCAAAGGTAAAGGTATTAGAATTTGTTACCTTTTCAAATGGGTGTTTTGCTTTGTGACACCTGCGGGTGGAGAAGTATTATGCGACTACGTTTCCTGGGTGCCTGTTGGGGCCAGGTAAATTATGCAATCTTTGGCAGCGACAACGGCGACAGGTGCGCGACAGGAGCCAAATGCGACTCCTGCCGCAGGAGTTGGCGCTCATAATAATGGATTTTTTCGTATATTCCAACGAGGCGAACAGCAATTGGATGGAAACGGGTAAATCCCCTAGATATCGTTAGATAAAACTACACACATGCACGAGTCCCCTTCCACCTGCACACGATTACTGTTATAACTAAAACTACGAAACTATAGTGTTTCAAAACTAACAGTATTACCATACCAGGTTATCAGGGCAGCAGCAATTCCCAGGAGGACGAGCAACTATCTCAGTTGGCCGTCACTACCGGGAAATAGTTAGCCGCTCTCCAAATAGCTCGCTCTCACATGTGTGTGGAAAGCGAAAGTGTCCTGCGCTCTTGGCATTTGAAAACTACACATGTGAGGCGTCTAAGCTAAGCTAAGAAGCTGCCCAAACCCCAGCCGGAAAAAATCCTAAGCAGCCCCCCACACAAAACACCACATTTTTTCTCCTTTCATCCGCTTTCATCCACTTTATGTACAAAAGTATAGCATACAATCGAGCGTGTAAACTACCCCAGACGGTGGAAAAAGTTAAGGGTCGCAAATCGGCAGTCACAGTAAGTGAAAGTAACCCTCGCTGCTGTGGGGAGTCGGGCGCTGAGGATGTGTCAATAGGTGGACACATTCCACAATTCCACACATTTCCGATGGCACCCGGGCGTCAAGAGTCGAAAGAATTTGTGGAGCCGGCGGAGGAATACCGTCATTAGGCCAGCAGATGTCGGTAAAAGTGGCGGCAGCGCATTCCGATCCGATGACGTTGGCCCCCCAAAAATGCTGCCCCACTGCCAAAAAATTCGAAATATATGTACAACAAATTCTCATTTGGAGCCCATGGCCAAGGCCCCATGGCAACATTGGCCAGGGCGACAGTTAAGGACGCCTGAATGCCAGGGCAGCAGGATTCAGCAGCAGGCGGGCTGAGGAGCTCCTTCCCAGCCAATGCGGAAGTGGGCTTAGGAATTCACTTCCGGTTTCCCAGCCCTGATCGCCTGGTAAATGAAAATGCATCAGTTCCGCATGTGTGGCATGCTCTGGCATCGGCATCGGCATCGAATCCCCGATATCCGTCTGTATATCGCACACATTCCATGCGGCGGGCGTGGCCGGGTCGGCTATTGATCCGTTGCATGTGTGACGCACGGCTCCCAGGAATGGCCAAGCAGGCGACATCCCGCAGGAAACTCTCTCATCCCGGAATGCTAATGCTCCGTTCCCGATTCGCACAAGTTGCGCATACGCCGCGTGAGCCAAGTTTTAAATGCCAGCAAAAGTTTCAAAATGGCGCCGCATCTTAAAGTGCCAACTTGTGGCTTTATGCAACCAGGTGCCCAGCTGTGCTGAGTAGGCGGCCTTTTAAATATTATGGCCCCATCACCACTATAAAAATTCAGCGAGTGTGCATACACAGTAAATATATGAAGCTCAATATATCAACTATAATTTAAAGTCATAAATTTGAATGAAAACAAAGTTGAATCTTAAGGTGACAGGGCTCTAGTAACTTATTCCATCGCTTTCCAATGGATTTATGTATATAATTACTTAAGCTTAAATGTTTAAAAATATCAATTAAGCAAAATATCAATTAAACATACCATCCTCCTATGATATAAACTCATCTTTCTGTGTACACATTCTGTAAATATAACTCATTGTGCAAAGACAAACCACAACAAAACTTGAGAACCATAAAGAGAGGCACTTAAAAACCCTCTAAAGTAGGCAACACACACCAGAGTGTGTCCCATTCCACATGTGTGAGTGTATTGGCCGCTTTGAGTGGCTTTAAAAAAATATTTTCGAGCTGAAATGAGCAGGCTTGCAGGCCCAAAGACATGTGTTTCCAGATAAAACATGGGGGCACAAAAAAAAACGTGGGGAAAAAGAAAATCGATGAGCCCGAAAAAAGGCCGAGGCTGTCGCTGACTTTTATGGGCATTTAGCACGTCATTAAAACGTCAAGTCATCAATCTTCCGGCCCATTCGAACAGGCTCGCAGCCAGGGACAGCCAGAACTCCGATCCGATCCAGGAAGCCCCAGCCCAGGAAGGCCGGAAGGCAATCTTTTTGGCCACAAAAACGGCGGGCGTGGGCGGCCATTAGAAAATTTCCATTTTCGTCACACGTTGTCAGGCCAACAGGACAGGAGGCACCAGACCCACCAGACTCACCAGACCCCAAACACACAGATAGACACCGCATTCCAATCTCCGTCTAGAAGTTCTCGCCGCCTGTTAGCCAGATATTTCGCATAGAAATGTTAGAAAAAGAAATGCCGCCGAGAGCGTGCTTAGAGGCGGCATTAGAAGGGCTCTCGGTGGCCCCTGGTGGGTAATAAATCTGGCATTTTAATGCGAAAACAGTCAACTAGTCGGCGTCGATTTCTAGCAGGAGAGCAGGATACTCGACGGGTGCATCTTATTCCTTGGGACAGGACATGCGCAGTGCGAGGAAATGTGATGTGCGAGACCCTTTGGAGCACAAGTTATGAATACCCGTAAAGTCGGAAAATCTCTCTCTGTTTTTTTTTTGTTCACCTCGCCCACAACCACACCCACTTACGCCCCCGACTTACTGGCCAACTTTGGTTGCCTATTACCCTTACGATAATGATAAGAAATTTTTATGTCCCTGGCACGTGAGGGAGCGTCTGCATATATTATCAATGCACGAGTGGTAATGCCACAAACTTGGCGCCTAAATTAACGTTTGCGTGGGCGTCGCATTCCGCTGGAGAAAAAGAAATAATGTAGATTCTGTTAGCGGGCCAACAGCAGTGGCCAGTAGGTGGCCACATTCCCAGGAAGGATTCCCGCTCTGCGCAGTCGCCCAGAGAGTGGAGTAGAAGAGAAAGTGCTGGGAGTGTCGAGTGGGGCAGGATTCCCGCTGCGCACTGAGGTACAGGATGCTTTAGGTCCTTGTTTTATATTTTTTTTAAATTTAAAAATATTGGTTATAAAATCCTACAAGCTTAAAGTTCCTTACAACGAACAAAAAGGCTTCTTTAAAAAGTTTTTGTTTAATAATAAATTTATGCAAAATACCTTATTTTAAAATTAAAACTCTAGCTTTGTGTAATAATAAACTTTTTAATTATTATGTTTTTTATAGAGGTACTGATTTAACCGTTAATAAAGGCTTACTTAACCAATTAGCAAAATAAATAAAACTAAGTTTATTCAAGAGCCAAAAATCAATTATAAAATATGTGTAGGTACTAAATATTTTGATTTTTTTTTTAAAGCTTAAATTATAACTCGTTCAACGCAGAAAATAGTATTATACAATTTAAAATCTTACAAAGGTCTTTCTTTAAATATAAAAAACATAACAGGTAAATAAAATTAATATTTTTAATTTTGCACCACTGTAAACAAGACTTATTGTGCAACAATGTGTTGGTGAGTACCTACGTAATGAAAAATCAAATTGCAACATTGTGTAAAAGAGCGAAACAAGGGTTGTTCGCTGGCCTTAGAGCCCCCAGCGCCACGATTGCTGGGATTGTTGGGGCCTCTGTAAATTTGCGTACAATGTTGCTGGGCTGGCCAACCCTGCTAGCCTAATACCTTTTACAGGAATTTGTACTACAAATCTACCAAAAATTTACATGTCACCCCTTGCGGCAACTCAGCGGGCAACCCTTACAGACACCGCATGTAATGTGTGTGCGGGGGCTTGGCTTTTACCACGGGCCCTCCTCGCAAGACGCTTTCCACGCGCCCAACTCGCTGGGGCCCTGATACAAGTTTGCATATTTCTAAATTCTAAGCGCATCTGCTTGAGGGACTAGGACTAGGACTCGGAGTCGGAGTCGGATTGGAATCGGTCTCTGACTCTCTGACTGAGCTCAAAACAAAAAGAAGTGAAAACGAGAGTAAAAGGCGCTGCAGACGCACCCTTAGCCTTAGCATGTGCTTAGCATATAGTAAAAAAAAAGGACCAAAACAAAATAGAAGGCTGCTGTTTTTTCTGTGCGTGTGCACATTAAAAAATCTGTTTTAGCAGGAAAATTTTATTAAATCAAATTTGTTTTCGTGAATTGCTAAAAAAAAAGTTAAAAAAATGTTATTAATATCTACGGCAACATTTACCACATTTGTATAAAATTTTTATTTAAGCGTTAGTTTTTGTTACAAAATAAAATAATATTAAGTAACTAACTTTTTTAATTTTAAAACTATAAAATTTGTTATTCAAATAAAATTATGTAAGGAGTTTTAAATTAGTTTCCTTATACTTTAAAAAATAATAAAACAATAATTTGTAGTGTTTACTACACTTATTATATTTTTTTCAGGCTCTTAAAAATAAATAAATCTATTTTTCCAAAATAAATTTGGGCAATGTTTTTTGTTTTTGTATACTGATTCTAAGCAATATTTTATAAAATACTTTACATACATTCTTACTATATTTCAAAGCATGAACTAAGCCATTTTTTAAGTTTTACTTGAAGCTACAAATATTATCTTTGTGTGTATAAGGGAAACAAAAACAGGAGAAAATGATTTCCTTGATAGGAAGCCGCATAAAAAAAAACCTGAGCCTATCCCATAGACAATTTGCACCCCTGACCGCAGACCCGAAAGGATCTTTTCACTTTTTTTTGGGCTCTCTTGTTCTCGACTCGAGTTTTTTTCGCGGCTGCCACACTTCCTGGCTGCTGCAATTTGAGGGTGCCTCGTTCCATCTTTCACTTTCAATAAAAAAAAAATAACAATGAAATTATAGAAAAAAACCCGAGCCTCTCAGTTTTTTCTTTGGGTTTTTAGTTGTTGTTGTATGCAAAAGACACCGAGGGCGCCATGTGGTGCGTGCCAGTTGCCATGGAGCATTTGGTTTTTTATGCCAAACGGATATGCGATATTCTGGGGCGTAGGCCGCGGCAATCTCTCCATTCGATTCCGTTCCCTTTCAGCTCGAGTCGATGGCTTTTGTGGTCGCCTAGCACGCGTCCTCCACTTGGCAGCTGTTCTTGGACACCGCCGGCACGAGATGGGATTCAATTCCGGCCCAGAACCTTTGCATATGTGTATGTACTTTGCAGCTGCCGGGCTGAGCTCATCACGCCCCCACTGCTGCTCCGTGGTCTTGGTTCTCAATCGGTTGTCCACTTGAAGGTGTTCCCCTTCCTACCTGGCCGCTCACCTTTCCTAGCTCCTAATTGTTGTCAACGCATTCGTCACACTTTTGCTTTATCCGGGAAGGGAATGGACCGTATCAGTCAACTGGACAATGGCCCTTGGCCATGGTCCACTGTGTCAATGGCAGCGTTAATAATGCGATTTGCATTTTCCCTTTTCACTTTCCCCGGCCTTGTGCCGTTTAGCCTGCTGTTTGATTGAGTCGTGCCCATTATGCAGCTTAATCCGCACCTTTCATCCTGGCCATCCTGGCCATCCTGCCATCCAGTGGTCCATTGTCCCGCTGGCCAGGTCAGCATTGGCTGCGCCGGCTTAGTTTAATTTTGCGAACATCGCTTGATTGACAGCCACATGCCACTGGTCATGAATGACCAAAGACAAGGACACATCCCAAGTTTAAGGGAGATTTAAATGCATTTGCATGAATATTCCATTTAGTTTTGGTTTATTTTTAAATATTTAACATTTGTACTCAAAAATATATTCCCTTTAACTTATTTGTTTAAACATGGTTAAAATAGTTTAAAACCTTTTTTAAGTTATAAGGAAGCTATATTATTAAAAGTTTGTAAATGATACAAGCCAAAGGTTATTTTTGGTAAATTAATACATTGACAATGAAAATAAACCAGAAACATTCCCCAATCTTTTTTTAAAATTTATTTCGTAATATTTTGCCGACAAAAAACCTAAAAGTTTTATTAAATCTCTCAAAACTAGATGTCAAAGGAAACAGCTTTATCACCGTGAATTAATTTTTGGGAGCAAAAGGTTATAATTTATAGTATCAGCGATTAGATAAGCCCCCTCAGCAACAGTAGCAGTGACAGTGGAGCAGCAAAAAGGGACAGAGCATAGCAGGCGGGACTACTTGGCACTTGGGAGCCACCCCCGTCACAGCGCCGAAATAGCTCAGTTGGGAGAGCGTTAGACTGAAGATCTAAAGGTCCCCGGTTCAATCCCGGGTTTCGGCAAATCATATTTTTGGCTTTTTTTTTCTTTTAAACATTATTTTAATTTATTTATATAAGCTTTAGAAGAATTTAAGAACTAATTAAAAAAGATTTTTATGCCAAAGGAAATTGCTAACACAAATAGAGGAACAAATTGCGTTTGAAATATCTAAAAAAAGTTTAAAAATAATATCAAAAAGGCAGAAAACACAAATTTAGCTTTAATAATATTTTTAAATCTTCTTTTAAGAGACTTAAAAAATATGTTTAATTTTGTCTTTGCAATCAAAAGATGGATTCTCTGACTAACTACAAAAGTTGTTTTTTGATTTCTTCTTCGTGGGACTAATTTTTTAAGCAAATGTTTTTTTGGACAGGAGTTTATTTGTTTTCCATAATAGCTATTGAAATTAATGGTCATTAAACCAAGTAGAATATTTTATTATGTTTTAAATAATAAAATAATAATTTTTATTATGTTTTAAATAATAAAATAATTAATAAAAAAAATTCTTGTTTGCCGAAACCCGGGATTGAACCGGGGACCTTTAGATCTTCAGTCTAACGCTCTCCCAACTGAGCTATTTCGGCGCTGTGTCGGCGGTGGCCCCAAGTCTCAAGTTGACTTGCTGGCTATGCTCTGTCTCGTTCTGCCTGTCTATTGCTGTGGGGCTTATCTAATCGCAGTCATATTAAATATAGAACCTTCAAAAGAACTCCCAGAAAATGAGAAATGCCCAGGTAAAAGAGGCAAAGAGCTTCAGCGCCTGCGCCGAACAATCAAAGTCAAATGCATCTCGAAATGCAAGAAAGCCATCTTTCGGATTTTGTTGGAAGTCCCCCGTGGCTGCACAGAAAAGAAATAAAACAATAAAATAAAGGAATTATTTTGGTGCCAAAGTTCTTTGTTTTGCTTAAAAAAAAATTTTGAAAAAGTTGTTTATTATTTAATTTTTTATATGTAAAAAGTTTAAAATATTTAGAGTTATAAGTTGATTAGATTGAGGTACGATATTTCGAAGAACAATCTTATCAAAATATATTTGCAGACAAAAAATTAATTAAAGTTCGATTGTATATCAAATTTGTACGTTAACTATAAAAAAAACTAAATGTTTTAAAATAAATAAAAATGTAATATTTGGGAATTGAAAAAAGTTTTTAAAAAATTACAATTTGGTTTAAACATTTTTAAATCTTTAGGTACAAACTAACCATATTTTTTTCAGGTGCTGCTGCTTCTTCGTCTGCAGCCAAATCATGTTTGTTCCGCCACCATAGCACATGGCATCTAATGAACTATTGTGGGCGGGGGAGGAGGAGGTGGAGCACCTCCAGGGGGCATGGGGCAGCAGGCAGGAGGCATCAGGCAGGAGCAGGAGGCAGGGGTGTTGGGCTGGTGTCGCACACACAGTTTTGCTCGCTGGGCAACAAATCAGGCAGCGAGCAAAACCAGAAATGAAGCTGAAGCTGAGGCTGAAGCAGTCGCAGCTTCGTGTTGTCGTTGTAAAAATGTTTGCCTGCACGCTTTCCAATGGTTGCCGATGTCTTGTGGTTGTTGCTGTTCGTTGTTGGTGTTGCTGCTGTAGCTGGTCGTGCTTTGCGGTCGTTGCCCCGCTGTGACGTCACCGGTTCAATGGCAAAATGTGACCCAGATTGTCTGAGCTGCACAACTAAGCTACACACGTTCATCTGTGTGCTTTAGTGTGCCGTCTGTGTGTTGGCCACATTTCTCCAGTGCGGCTCTTAAGAACAAAGAGCGGGCTAAGAGAGATCTGTCTCTCTCTTAGCCAATGTGTAAGTGGGAGCTTTGGTGTCGCCTGCCCTTGGCTGTAACCTCTTGGAAATGTTTATTTTTTTTTTGTGTTTTGGCCACGGCAACAGCAGCAGCAGCTTTCTATGCCCCGGGCTGAGTTATCCCGATCCTGATCCCGATCCCGCTCTCCCTGGCTCTTTCTTCGAAATGGGGACACACGATTCTCAGGCTTCTCCTTCTGCCAACATTTCAGTGAGTCGGCTCGATTGCCTTTGTTGCCGTGTCTCCGTAATTATCGCTGGCCTGGCCAAGTCCCAAACCTCAAGTCGAACTCAAATTCAAGCCCAAAAGCACACAGAGAAATCAGTTTTGGGATAAGCCTTATCAGCGGAAAGAATAATTACCACAATCGGTTAAGTCAAAGGTTAAACCCAACGATAAATTATAATTACAAGTCATGTCAACACAATGTAATTAACACATAATACACAAAAATAATAATAATTACAAGGGATAAATTACCTTAAGTATTATCTTATTACTATAATATTTAGGCCCTCAAAAATATTTAAGCCAGGACCAAAAACCACTAAACTAATGTGAATTTCAAACCAATATTTCGTACTCATAAAAGAGTTTTCTTTTTGTCAACTGTATTTTGTTTATTTTTTTCCCAGTGCAGGCCAAGTCGGCAACAGTCAAGAGTCCCAGGCCAAGGCAGTGTTGCGTGTAATTTGTTATTTTATTTTATTGTTATTATTACCGCATGCGACGTGCACTTTATTTTCATTACCAGTTGGGATTCTTTTCATGCATATGTAACTTCGTGTATGGGAGAGCGAGCGCATCTAATGTCATGCATCGGAATTGGAAAATGCTTTCATAGTTGCAGCAAAGTTTGCTGTTGCTGCTGCTTCTACTGCTGCTGCATATGTTGCACGTGTGAATGTTGCAGTTGTGCCCAACTGGGCGGAGTCCCTGGGTTTGGGTTTGTGGAGCGGGCTCAGCACCTACTACCAGGCTAATTGGAAATTCATAAATGGTAATTGATGGCTATAAATAAAACGATGATATACCCAATTTGTTGCGAGTGCGCGCTCTCCGATGATATGGATTCTAACCTATGTTAGTTAATCGATTAGCTTGAATGATACATATACTTAGGAATGGGAATAGGTGAGTCCCCACAAGGGTGATCGTTATTGTCACATAATTAATGTTTTCATTATTGTAATTTGAGTTTCCAAGAACTTGACCTACACGTAGATTATTGAATTGGTTTGTTTACTTTTTTCATTGTGTTTTTTATTTTTAGTTATTTTTTCTTACTAGATCGTTTAATCACTTCAAAATTTGTTTACAAATGTTTTACAATATTTACAAAAATCGTAATATTTAAAAAAAATGCAATTTACTCTTCAGAAAACATTTTTGACCTGTTTTTGAATAACTTAATATTTCGGTTTAGTATTGTTTCCTTCTATTTATTATGAATTCTTTCTGCGGGTTGTTTAAATTCTTTTTTATTATTATCCAATTAGTTTTCTCCAAAAACTTCGTTGGTAATTTTTATTTGTCATATTTTATTTATCTATTATAAAGAATTCCCAAGAACATAAACTATGTTCTATGTTTATTTAACCTTTTTTTTTAATAATTAGGTAATGTTTTCGCAATCTTCATTGCAAAGGTTTCCCATAACAATACGACAACTTTCCAAGAACTTTATCTATTTCCGGGGAACATTACATTTTTCCGCTAACAAGTCATTGTGAAATTAATTTATTTTGTATTTGAACCTCGACCCATCGACTCAGTTTGTTTTTTTTTTTGCTTCCCCTTTTCCGACGCGCGACAAATCAGCGGCAATCTGTACAAATTTGTGCAATTCATTAAAACGCTTTTGATTTGATATTGGCTGTGGGCAATTAAGTGCGCTTTTAACGATTCCCGCTCCCTCTCTCTCGCACACACACACGCATTGAGCAGTCTGTAAGCCGCTCAGCAAGCTCAAATAGATATGTATGTAACTTTGTAATATTCATGATTAAAAAAGAGAGATAGAGAGAGGGAAGAGAGTGATGCCGGTTTTTTCAGGCCTCGCTCGAAATTAACAATATTTATATAAACAAGTTATAAACAATGTTTGCCTAAACAGTGACAAACACACTTATACCAACACATACGGCCCCAAACCAGTTGATCTCTCAATATCGCCTCCTCTCCCTCTCTTATTGGTATACCCGTCCCTGTCTGCATTACATGAACGACGGATGCATGAGTAGCATACACTTCCGCATTTCTGAGGCCAGTTGCATTGCATTCTCTTCTCTCGTCGCCGTCTCTTCTCGATCAGCTACCTATCCCTCTCTTTCTGGCCCTGTTTAAGCCCCTCTCTTTGGCGCTCTTACACGCCGATAATTACTCTTGGCCTCTGCTGGGTGTCAGCTGATTTTGTTTTGCTTGAACTTTTGCCGGTTTTAATGCATCTGTCTCTTTCGCTCTCTCTCGCCCCACCTCACTTGTTTGTTTTGTAGGGGAAAGCCCCTCCACACCCCCACCCCAGTCCCCCCACTAACATTAGCATGTCAGTCGACAGTCGAGGCTGATGGCGACCCTGCCCAATGTCAATCATTCCTTGGCCCTGTCGCGAGAAGCAGGCCAAAAAGGCGGAACGTGTTTTCACATCCCCACCGAAATCCATTACACCGAGCTTACATATTTACGTACATGTGTGTGTTGCTCTGTAATCTTCCGTGGCACGGTCACACTGACAATGAAAGCCAACAAAAGGCTGCCAAAAAAAATGGTGCACTGGGAGAAATTAATTCAGGATCTAATTTCCGATCGAAACTAAAATTTGGGCTGTGAATGGGAGTTGAAAGAATAAATCTCTAGCTCTTAAACTAACCAGTGACCAACTAAAAAAAGTTGTCATCAAGCTATGTAACTAAAGTGACAAAAAATGTGCATAAATTATTTTGAATTGTTTTTTATTTAAATTATTTGTAAATAAAATGACTATCTGACTAAAATGCTTTTTGTCACCTTTTTTTAAGTTGTTTCTAAAATCTTTTTTAATACACAGTAACAGTTTTTTTAGTTTTGTCATACCAAAAGTTGCACAATATTACATTTAATAGATCAAGCAATTTTTAATTTTAAGCTCAAATGACATCGTAATCTCCTATTTTAGGTTCCTTAAAATCTGGAATGAAGAAATGAGACTGAACATAGAAGGTATAAACAATTTTTGCAATCAAATTAAATGTTTAAAAAATATAACCATTAATTAACTCACAAATTAGACGGATAAAATGTATGTTCAATGTAAAACATATTTTACATAAACGTGAGCTAAACCTGTTCTGACAAAATAAACAGATAAACTTGACCCTTCACATTACATTTTCCAGTGTAAAAGTTTGGGTCCCAAACGCATGAACGTGGGCCTGCATAAGTATGGGTGTGGGCCTAGCAAGCTTGGCTTTACTTGGTTACAGCGCGGATGGGATGGAACGGGATGGGTTGGGGTGGGTTGGGATAGCTGCTGGTCTGGTCATTCTTTTGGGGCCCGACTTACACTCTTTGTATGCTGCATATGTGTGCCACTCGCTCTCACACATGGCCGGCGGGAGCGGATATTTGGTTTTTTGGGAGGTGAATGGCCGCAACTGTCGTTGCCACTTTGGTAACACCGTGGCGCATTAAGCGAAGCAGAGGCTTCAGCGGTGGCGGCGGCGGCGGACCAAAAACCAAAGCCACAACCTCGTCATCATCATCATCATGAGCACCGTGGTGGATCACAGTGCTTTTGGCACACAACAGGAGATTGGGGGTGGGGTGGTTGAGAAGTAGGAGGATAAGCACTCGAAATAAATAAAATGGTCCTAAAGTATATTTGTTGATTTCTTCATAATTAAAGTTATTCCCTCAATCTCCTTTACTTTTAATTTAAATATTTGTAATTGTCCGGAAGTTTGAAAAGGTTTAAAAACAAATCAAATGGTATGAAAGTGAACTGATTTTTATTTTATTAATTTACAATATTTAAATAACATGACTCGGCTTTTTTCTCCGTGTAAGTAAAAGCTGGAGGGCAGGTCAGGCGGAGCATTGTTTAATTTGCTTTGCATTTTGTTTGGCCAAACTCCAGCAGCGACGACGGTTCAGTCCAAGAGCCAAAAACTCTGACTGCCTGACGGACTGAGTGACGTCTCCGCTGCTTCTGCTTCTTGCTTTTGGTCTTGGCCCGAACGTAACTCACGCATTTTTATGGCCACACAAAAGTCTTGGCCGATTTATAAGCGTTTTCACTGACTGTTCGTGTTGTTAAATTTTGTTGGTGCGTTTTCTTCCCACACTCTGATTCCCAGTGATCCTCCAGCCAAGAGTTCATAACATATGGGGCCAAACATGTGAAGTGGAGGTTCTATCCGTATCTAAGCAGCTTTTGCTTTTTAAGTGGAACAAAATTGGAACAAACTTTTGAGGGGGCGTGGCGTATGCGTGATAAATGGACTTTCAGTGGCAATTAGACAAAAGTCCATCTTGATTAAATTAACTAGCGTTTAAAGTTGTGAACGATATAAAAGGAAATTGAATAAATAAAGCGCAGATAAACGAATAAATTAAAACTAATTTTAAAGGCTTGGTAATATTTATTTGAACTTTATATACAAAGCTTATATAAAAACTCATTAGAACTAGGAAGACTAAAATTATTTATAATTTTATAATTATTTATATTTATAAATTATCTATTTCAACGTTTTTAATTATTGTCAACTGTTACGACAATAAATTCAAGTGTTAAGTAAACCAATTATAACTTAAAGGAATATTTTTGGAATAAGGCTCCAATTTGTGTGCTATTTTGACACTAAATTTAGATTAAACTACACTATAACTATTACCTCTCTTTAAGGCTCTGCTCTATTTTCCACTCTTTCCCGAGCTGGTCAGCGTGTAAAACTAATTTTGTTTTAATTTCTCCTTTCAACACATGTTCGTGTGTAATTTTTAGCCCGCCACGAGGTATTTGACCCTTTGGCTCACAGCTGATTTATGGGAATTTATACGTATTCGTATACCTATCCCTGTCTATGGTCTGCTGCTGCCTTTGGATCTGATTCTGCTTCTGATTCTGATTCTACTTCTGATTCCGATTTTGCCTCAGCTTCTGCCTCTTTTTTTCTATTTCAGCCCGGAGTTGAATGGACGTTTTGCGTGAAAGTTTGTGTGCCGTGTATAGTGTGTTGTATTTGTTTGTTGCCTTGTTCTGGAGTGGGATAGGAGGAATAGGTAGCCATGGCCAAGTGGCAGAAGGCAGAAGGCGAAGTCGGAGCGCAGCTATAGGAAGAAAGCTAATTCATGACATGCTGACCATATTAATTTATCTTCTTTCTGCAAAAGCTCGTGCATGATTTGGCCATTACCACCAATGGAGTTGCCCCTTTCTTCCCTTCAAAATTATCTATCGGTTACAGTAGGACTTCTGTTGCTCGAACCACTCTTTAAACCTAGAAAAAATGTATATTGATTAGATATTGATCTTTAGATAATATTTATTGGTTGTGTTTTAAGATGTTCTATTGTGTTCAATGAATTACTAAAGAAATTTTCCTCAAGACCTGAATTTTATCTTTTTACCAACTCAAAAATTTATATAGTTATTGTACCGAAAATTATGTGCTTAGTTTTTATTATGATATTCTTTGTTTTGAATAGAAAAAGAATGTATTTTCTAGGCTTAAATTCTAATAAATTTTGACTTGAATAAGTTTTAGATAGGGAACATAGACTGTATCTACGACTGTCTCTGCCATATGGTGGCCATGTCTTTGTGGCCCTCCGACCAATTCTGTGGTACAATGAACTCCGGTGCGTGAAATGTTTGAAGCTCTTCGTTCTTTTTTGGTAACGAGATCATTGACACTTTAACGCGGAATGCATTAAGTTTGTTACCATGGCGAACGATCACGGGCCGTGATTTCTTTCTTTTATTGGCATGATCGTGCACTCCTAATGATAAAGAAGTTCGTAGAAAGATACATATATGTAGCTATCGCAGGTCGGTTAAAGAAAGTTGATGGATGGTTGGACACTTAAGTGTTAGAATGATGGATATGTTGGCATCGATATGGGAAATATTAGAAAGGTCTTTAAGCAAATACTAGCTTAGAATATATAAGTTTCAGAGGAATATCTAAAATGTCTAATAATAGTAAAATTTAATTGAGGTCCAAGAACATGAGTGTTCCAAATACCATCGATACAAATCAACCCAAATTCTAATATAGCGTGTGCCTCACATTTAATTCCAGAGCTGAATTTAAATAATTTCCCCATTCCGATGGCGTTTAAAGAATTCAGCATGAATATTCGAAGATAATGCAAATGATTCTCGAATGCTTGGGACAGTGGTAAACAAAGTTGGGGATCCATCGGGTTCAGTGACACGTTATCAGGGGAAATGTGCGAGAGGAGACTGAGACTGAGACCGACAGATAAGCCGCCCGTATCATGACAAAAGGGAATTGTTTGGCATTGAAGTCGGTGCAGAAAATTCTTGACTCTCGAACACGCCATAATTACTCCATTATAATGGAGCGGCAACAACTGAACTGAACTGAACTGGACTGATTGAGAGGCCGCAGAAGGCTGCAGGCAGCAGATAATGATTATGGTTTCAATTACCCGGAGATGGAGCTAACGAACGCCCCACAACAAAAGAGTAAACAAACATATGTATATGTTTCTTTCCAATTTTTTTTTCTTCCTCCTTCTTTTTGGACTTTTTAGTGGTGTAAAATATGCGGAAATGCATTTCTATGGACTTACTTACACACAAGTCAAGTCAAACACCACAAGTCATGCCAGCCGGCGAAACTTGCATGTGAACGGATCGAGGATTGGGGATCGGGGGATTGGAGAGATCTCGCCCCGTCTCTGTCTGGGTGATTTTCCCTCTTTTTCACACAGTTGGCCCGAAGATGACGATATTAATGTGGCTGCGGATGGTAATGATGATCATGATAATCATGTGAAAACCAAGCCAAGCCAAGCCAAGCCAAACCAAAGACCAAGCGAGAGCCCGAACCCGAGCTTGAGCTTGAGCCTCCGCCTCATCTCATCCCATCCCATCCGAGCCGAGAAGCCGAGGAGCCTCCTCCCATGGACCTGTTTGGGGCATAATAAGAACACCAAGCAATGCAGCTGCCTGCAGCTTGGCAATGCAACCAAAATGGCAACAAATACGGCCAGCAGGATGCAACTGAGCGGTCAACCTATAGCCCAAGTAAATTACGACTGCAAGTCAACCAGTCAAGTCAGTCAAGACGAGAGTCATCTCCATCTCCCTGCCATCTCCCAGCTCCCAGCTCCCATCACCCAACTCCCAGTGTGTGCTCAGTGTGTGTGTGTGAGAAAAGTTAAGAAAGAAAGCAAGTTGCTGGCCGGGCTTTTTCTTTTGTTGTATTTACAAGCGGCCAAAGGTTCGTTGACCGTACAAATAGTGACCCACTAACATCCGCGAGTACGTTCACCCTAGTGACGTATTGCCTCCAATGGTCGGAACAGCAGCCGCAGCAGCAGCCGAAGCTCGAACGAGGCCGAAGCGAACCTGGCTCAAACCTTTTGGGCCCGTCCACTCTTTCACTCTTCCGTGTATCCGAGTATCCGAGTACCCGAGAGTTGGAAGCGAACCTCGAAAATCGGTTGGGGCTTAAGAGCGAGGCGAGTTGGAGCTTAAGAGCAGCTTCAAACCCCTCTCTCTTTCTCCTCTCTAGGCCGAAATGCGGAAATGTTGCAAGCTATTTTTGCAGGTCTTCTGGTCTTGTGTTAATCCCATCGCATCGGACATCTTCATCAGGCTAGATTAAAAGCAAATTGGATGGCCAACTTCGCTCTCGCTTGGCCAAAGTGATTTCGGCCCTGACCATAAAAATATTTGTTGCACCAATCAATTATGATCTGGCTGCATTGGTGTGTAAGTGCTTACACTGGGAGAAATATATATTTAAGGTTTGTATTAATGTAAGTCGATGTTTTGTCTTAATTTAATTAAGATTGAATTTTAATTTTCAAAACGGTAACACATTTAATTGAGTTCATTTAATTTCCTACTTTCACACTCTTTAGTTTTAACTTTAATGGAGTAAGTTATGGTTTTATGAGATTTTAAAGCTATTTAAAAGGCTATTGATAAGGCGAAGAACATATTTTCTTCGGGCAAGTTTTTTTAATGACTTGGTAAGAAGAACCAACATTTTATCTTTCTAACACTTATTAAGAACTATTACATATATACAAATATTTCTTATTGCAAACAATTAACATCATTTAAAAAAATCGACCACCTTTAATCAGTGTGTTCCATCTCGGCTTTAAGTGTATCTGCATTTTGTATCTTGTATCTGCTGGTTTCGCAGCTCTCTTATCGGCTGGACCACACACCTTCAGTTTGGCTGGGCCTTGTGACCTTTGGCAGCCTTGACAATTGCCGCCGCCTTTGCATTTTCCCCCGCCTTTGCCTCAAGTTCAAGCCCGCTGGCAAACCTGAAATTGCCACATGCGGTGAAAGTAAAAATTCATAATTTTGCCCCCGCCCCCTGACGCAGTTGTTAACATTTTACCCAAAGAGGCCATAAAAATGGCAAGCCAACTGAGCTCGGCTCACTGGTGGCAGCGGCAACACCAACAGCCACACCAACACCAAATGCAATGGCATGCAGTTTTCCAAGCCCCTTTTTGCCACTTCATTAGCCGGATAGCAAGCGGGTCGAATTCGGTTGTCGGTTTTTTGGTTTTTGGCTTTGGTTTTCGGGTTTCGGGCCTTTCTTTTACTTTCGTTCGCTCGGCGAGGAGTTTTCCGAATAATTTTGGCCACCAAGGTGTGGGCCGGCCACACATTTTCAGTTTTTCATTTCACTCGCCAAGGCTGAGGCCGCGTTGATCATGAACATGACACAATATTATGGATTATGAGCAGCCTTTTCTACACACCGAGAAACGATTGGATGTTTTGTAGTTCTTTTTTTTAGGTATGAAACATATTGTGTCCTTTATATCCGCTGAGAAGAAACGTCTCTAAAGAGATTAATTAGTTTATTTTATGTGACATCCTCAAGCTTGTTCCATAAGCTAATAATATTTATTAAAAAGATTTAAAAAAATAAATAGTTTAAAGATAGGAAATAAAAGGATATGATATAAAGGGTAGTTTAAAATAAATTAAAAATTATGTTTAAGTTCTTGTAAAGATTAAATATTTATTTAATCATTTACATACATTAGTTTAGTTTAATTTTATTATCCCAGCGCAGCAAGTTAAGAAACTTATAATTATAGCGCTAGTCACATCATTATCATTACTTTTAATTATCTTTATTTTTAAATTTATTTTTATACATTACTATACTTTGTAAGAACCTTTTTTTCCCTGTATTTTTGGGTACTGCGGGTTACCGATTGCTTGTGTGTTTTTGTCTTGCTGCTGGCAAAAGGAAAATCTCTTGGTGTGGAAAATAGCAAAAACATTTCAATTTCTATTCCAAATTCGACGGGAGTTCATAACTTAGCGTTTATTTATGAGTTGTCAAGTTGGTCGGTACGTGACTTGTCGGCCTTGTTGGATTTTCAAGTTCAGGGCGCCGGCGCCTCCGGGTATCCCGTTTAGATCAACTTGATATTTATGGGTTTATGCAGAAATTTGTCTGTTCCCAGGCAGGATATTTTTGGCCCACACACGCACACGATCCGTTTTTGGTTTGTTTTTGGTCATGAATGGAGAACTGCAGGCGGGGGAGGACATTCAATATGGATCCTGGGCAGCCTTGAACTTCGGCAGCTGCTGCCGCTGCTGCTGCCGCTGCTGGGCATCTTCCATCTGGCTGGGCACATGGGAAAATTGGCCGAGCTTTTGGCCAGGATCAAATGACTGTAGCTATTGGCAGCTGGCTGGGCCAGCTTGCAGCTTCCGATTCACACGCTCGCTGCTGCTTACTCAAGTGAGGCCAAGTGAGGCTACCAAATTGGCTAACCATTTTCAAGTGGCTGCTGCTGCTGCTGCAATCATTGGATTAATTTTAATATGTCCATGGACTGGGCCGCTTTCGACCTAGCCAGCAGCAGCAGCAGCAGCAGCAGCATCTATGATTATGGGCTCACGGCATCGACTGGCCGACAAACACATGTACATGCATAAATGTAGCAACATTGCTGCCACTGGAATTGCGACCTCTTTGGCGCTACCAGCGCTGATGTTGCTGCTGCTGCTGCTGCAGTTGTTGCTGCTGCTGCTGCTGCTGCTGCTGTAGCTGGTTACGAAACCCCAAGAAAAACTTCCGCATTCATTTAAGATCATTTCTGTCGTTTGCTGCTCCAAGTGGTTACTGCTGCTGCCGCTGCTGCTGCTGCCGGTGCAAGAGTTGCAAGTTGCAACAAGCATCAACACAGCCCCCCTCATTTGGTGTTGCTTGTCTGTTGTTTGCTATTATTAATGCCGCCGCCACCACCACCACCACCACATCCACCGACATCCCGTGTCTCCAGTGGCTTTCTTCATTTGCTGGTTTCGCGAGTTTATGGATCGGGGAGCAACTGCGCACACACATGGAGCATGGAGCATGGAGCCAGTTCGTCTGCTTCCAAAAGACAAGCGCCCAATTGACAAGGTGTTTTGGTGATTGTCCATACCGGATTGCTGTTCCTCATTGCAGTTGCTGCTGCTGCTGCTGCTTGGGGGGCACTCGACCAGTCAGCTGATCTGATGCACTGATCAATGGCACTCGATTGGATAATTTACATTCAGAGGAGATTGACTTGGTGGGACACTTTTTAGCCTTTCCTGAAAAACGCTTTTAGATCTGTTAAATATATTATATGTGCAAAAAACATTGTCTACTTTTCTGGATTACTCAATACCAATTATATTATATTAGGATAACAACTTCTATGTATATACTGTGGTTTATTAGGGACTTGATTATCCTTTTTTTTTTAAAGTATAGCTCTCCGGCTTAGAGTTCCTAGTGTCAATAACAATTTCCTAACAAAATATATCTGGTATATAAAAGTCAAAAGACATCTAACTTACTCTTAGGATAATGAAGAAACATGGAAAAATGTATTTTTCAAACGAATGAAATGTTTAAGTCTACTTTAAAATATTTTTTTATTTTTTTAATAACACCGTGGTCCCCCAGAAGACATTACAAACCTATACAAATTGATACCCCTAACCAATTCGATTAATCATTTGAAATATGGACCAGATTTAGCAGTGAGCTCGTACGTGACAGCTTCCAGGAAGCCGTTAACCAGTCCTGCCATAATCAGGTCAAGCCTTGGCTCGCGGCCCGTTACATGGCCAAGACACCAGAACGCTTCCAAGACCGGAGATCTTCGTTCTTTGCGCCAGCCTCTTTTTTAGTTCGTGCTGCTTGGCCAATAAATTCACACTAACGGAGCGAAATGGGAGAGAAGTCAACGAAAAAGACTTTTACGTTCATCAATAATAAGAACCGTTAGCCCGGTCAGACCCAAAGCCTCCCGATCTGGCCAGATGACCAAATGTGGCCCGGCCGCTCGTGTGACTGTCAAATGTGGAGGCATGGGCATGCCGCATGCGTCAATAAATTACCCAGAAGCGCACCCAAGAGAAGGAAGAGCCAGAGCCAGGGCCAGAGAAGCCGAGCCAAGCCGACTTTGTTCGCGAGAAGGCCAAGAACGAGGCAAGAAGAAGGCCAACGAGAGCCAACGGTACATTATGCAATCACAGCATGAATGAGACACTCTTGACCGAGTTTCCAAAGCCAGGCAATAACGGTACCACGACACATGCGACAGCTGACAAGTGGCCCCAGCACTGGAGCCACGTTTCAGGCCCATGCTACCAAGAAAAGGCGCAAAGAGAAGAGCATGGCCAAGAAGCGACTAACGGGTTCTAGGCTGTGGGCCAAGCTGAGCAAGAAGGCGCTGAAAGGGCGGGCAGCAGGAGGGGAGCAGATAGCCAACAAGAGCTCGAAATGCAGGGCGCCCGCCAATTATGCAAACAATGCAGCAAGAAAATGCAGTAATAATAAAAAAGAAACAAAAACTCAGGAAGTTATACGTAGACCTGGATCCCAGCCATAAGGGGTTTCTTATATGCATACATATATCCCATGGGATTGTATTTTTTTTACTTTGTTTAAATTTGTATCTTAATCACATTATATTTAAATAAAACACATTTAACTTAAGATGAAAAATAACTCTTGCAATTAAGACCGTAACTTTAACTTTCCTAAGTCAAATAAACAGCAAAACTCAACCATATTTTTAGTAGTTTATAAGAAAAACATATTCTTAATATTGATAAAAAACCCATCCGCAAAATTCAACACATTTCAACACATTTTAAATTTAAAAACACCTTTCAAGTGTATCTAGTTTTTGGGTTTAGTTTGATTTGTTATTTCTTTTTAAAGTAAAGAATCAGTTATATGTGAATTATTCTTTTTCACTGCAGTCTTAAATCGTCATTATTGCAATCATAATTTATCATAGGATTTCTAAAAATATATATTGCAGGATTGAATTCCTGTTACTATGATGTTTTTATGCTAAAAAATTAACTCCCTTTTTTCCCTTTAATCTTTTAAATCTTTTTAATCTAATTTAATGCTTAAAGTTTTGCATTTGCATGCACTTGCACACGTAAATCAATACAACTGGGACTCAATAGATCTTGCCTTTATTAAGAGTAGTGATGCAGTTAGTGGACAGAAAGATAATATTGTTGGTTAGCTTTGCATATAAGTGTCTAAGTACAGGCTGTAGTATTAAAGAACGTGTCCGCCATGATATATTTAAGATTTACTTCTGCAGATGGGTCTTCACCAGGGAAACCAGAGGGGCAGCTGTGGGCATCGCTGGGTGCTCACCGGCACTGCCGGCAATATCAATATGTGTGTACTTGAGTGGCAACTTCGAGTCCAATCCGTGCTTGTCCAAACCAGAAGCCATGATCATGAAGGCGGCGGGCACCTGGTGACCTCGAGGCGTCCTCACCGATGGGGCGTTGTTGGCCTGCACGAGGTCCTCGCCAATTACCTTGCCCGCGTTGAAGGCAAAGTCACTGGGACGGAGTACGGACACCTCGAAGGGTTCGCCGAAGGCCTGACCAGCTGCCTGCAGTCTCCTGGCGTGATCCTCCCGGTGGGCCACGCTGTTATCAATGGCTATCGACTGACCCTCGCCGGCCGAGATAAAAGCGTGTCCCGTCAGAGTGGCAATGGTGAAAAGATGTGGATCCGGAAGGTTCTTCTCCACAGCCATCTCCTTCATGCGGCAGAGGGCGTCGGTCATGCACATCCGGCCCTCGGCATCGGTGTTGCCAATCCTCACATGGAGACCAGCTCGTGAGGTGATAATCTCATCGGCCACATAGCACTCCTCGCCCACCGAATTGCGGACCATGCACAGAGCTGCCACCACATGGACATCGTCCGGCTGCAGTTCATTGACCACCTGCATGAATCCAGCAGCAGCTGCTGCTCCACACTTGTCCCGGGACATACCGGCCATCACACCTCCGGCCTTGATATCGGCACCGCCGGTGTCATAGGTCACACCCTTGCCCACCAACATCAGAGTTTTCCTCGCCGGCTTGGGGGGCTTGTACTCCAGGAAAATGATGCGGCCGCGGTGACGCTCCACGGCATCTGCTGCCCGGTTCACGGCCGCAAACAGGGGATACTCCTTCTCCAACACCTTTGCGTCACTTATCACATTCACAGTCAGCTTGTCGAACAGCGGCTTGATGTACTTCTCCACCTGGATGGGCGTCATGCGCTCCGGGTCTCCAACTCCGATGTCACGGGCCACAAAGCGACCGGCCTCCAGTATGAGGGCTTCCTTGAGGATCTCATCCGCCTTGGGATCGTCGATCTGGACACTGAGCGTGGTCACGCGGGCGTCCTTGCCTCGTCCTGCCTCGCGCAGTTGAATGGGCTAAAAAAAAGAAGGTTTAAATTTTAATAACTCAACTTCTTTTAAAATTCATAACCGAAGACTTGCATTCATCTGTAAACATTAGTACCTACCACATAAAGCTGCTCCAGGGCTCCGAGAACAGTGCAGAGCTCGGCCTGAGGGAAACGCTTCACCTTGGGCACAAACAGCAACGGGGTTTGGAAGCCAGCCTGGGGAAATGCATTATTAAATAAATATTTTTAATATAATATTATCAAATGGATAAATATTCCCTTTGTTTTTATGAACACTCGATCAAAATAATGCAGAAACGAAAATCTGTGATCTGTTTTCGCACTACCCACCTTGAGCACCTTCTCCATTGACTTTTTGGCCGCCTCCTGGTAGCTCCTCACATCGTCGTAGTCGGTGAGCTCGGAAACGGGTGCGTAGACCACCGGCTGGTCCACATTGGGAGCCTTGAAGCAGGAGATGCTGCTGTCAAAGGACTTGTCGAAGCTGCGGTGCTCCTCGAACACCTCCTTCAGCTCGTTGGGCACTGCGTCGCGGTCGATGATGCACAGGCAGTCGCTGCCGGCCCGACTCATCAGCTTGTTCAGCCGGAGGGTGCACGGAACCATTCTAAAGGGGCAGCAATAAAGTGCGCAACAGAATTGTTATTGGGATTCATTAAGAAACATTTATGGGTGTCAACCGTGTGATTGCAGGGCATTTTATCACGTCGCAATGGGTTTATTAACTGATGCAATAGCTCACATGACATAACCACCCCTGACATACTATAGGTCTCCCACATTTTAAGGGGTTTTGGAATTAAGTTTTAAATAAAAAATAACCACGTTCAATTCTTAGACTGTTTTACCTCCTTTTTGTTCTCCTTCATGGCGCTGAGATTATCTTAACTTTAAGTGCAATAAAGAATTGCGATAAGCTTTTGGACTAACCACAATCATAATCTAATTTCCAAATTTAGAGTGCTGTCAAGCGGCCAAAATATTTACACAAAATAGTAATAAAAGGGTTATAAACTGACTTATTCGGATTTAAAAGCCATAAATATAACTGTTGAGGTAAAAAAAATATTAATTAGATCAATCTAAGGTTTCAATTTAGGAAAAACAGTCAGATATATGTTTATAAAATAATAAAAAATATAAAACCTGTTTTATAATAACTGAAATATAATCACTTTTCCATTTAGGAACCTATGCAAACCTTTCTTATTTTCCATTTCACTTATCGGTATCAAACTGTGGAATTTATAGCAGATGCCGATCTATACTATAGTGATACTAAAAGCATTAAATGACATTATATTGGAACGAAACAATCAAGCGATTTTATCTAACTTCAATGGAATGAGGACCAGGTTGTGAGGTATTTAACGGTGCTATAAGACTTTCCTTCACTGTAAAAGATGGCGAATCTCTGAGAGCTTTCCCAATCGGTCGCTAAGCGTGGCCAGATTACTAAGCCCTCATACTACTTTTTAAACACACCCTCTAATAGCAGCTACTTGTACTTACTTTTCGATACCCATGTCGAGGATTTTAAAAGGCAGCTCTTGCGACTTGGTCGATCGGCAAATGGGGCGTCACTGAACTTCAGATGGGGACAAAGCGCTGCAGCTGGAAACTGGAAACTTGGGAGCGGGATCTGGAACCGAAAGCGGTGACGGCGATAAGGAACGTTTCTGATAACTCTCTGCGGCAATTTGCAATGCTCCAACTGGGTGGCCAAGCTTTTTATACATTTGACAAACGCCACCAATTAACGAAAACAAATCGCACGAGCGATGAATAATCGCCTGAATGCTACGATCGTACGTAATACTAGAACTCGGATATAGCCCGAAAACAACAAAGGCACAGTCTACTCACGTCGCTGGGCTCGGAATTGTGGGTTTCCTCTTGCCAGTCACGTCCACGGTGGATGCAGTTTCTGGGCCAAACGCGAAAACAAAGGCGACCAGGTTTTTTCAGTTCGATTTCAGTGGTAGACCAGCCGGCATGTGCGAAAGCTTTCAAATGCCGGCCAGCTGTTAGCCGTTTGCCCGCGTTACCAACTGCAGTGCAGAGAATAGAAAGCTTTGAATACGAATTTTCGATACCCTAACTTATAACTTAGGATTTTCTTTACCTATTCTTTGATTTTAAATCTTATTCAGTATTGTTTCAAATGAATCCAGTAAGTTTGGATTTATAATAAATGTATTTTAATTAGCGTGGAATATATACAGTATTCAATATAATAACCATAAAACTTATACGATCGAATTTTTTTTCAAATAAATCTTTCTACTTAAGCGTTTAAAATGTCTAGATAAACATTCTTAAACGTGTGTCAAAATGTTGCTATTTTTAAGTTAAATAAAAAATGTTGAAAAATCTTTTTTAAAGGTTTTAAGACTGGATTGAATCTCGACTTATAAAAAAAAACATAATAAGACTACCTAATATCTGCTATATAATCTTCCTGCTTTGCTGCTCGTATTCCAAAAAACGTCCCTTCCTAAAGAAAATCAGAGCTCTTAAGACAGAACACCATTTATTCACCATTAATGAAGCTCTGTATGTCATTAATTAAGCTGTGGCAGCTGCTTGGCCTCCAGGGCAAGGAGTTTCCTGTAGGGCGTCATCACGGCATCGCCTTCCAGCCAATCGCCAGACATGCCCGAGTCCGTCTCGGAGGCCACAGAATACTCGAAGGAGAACTTGGCCCGATCCGAAAGCAACTCGTCCTCAGCGTTCGTGTAGTTATCTTCCGCTGGCTTTCCCTTCTTCGCCTCCTTCCTGTAGAACTTAACCAGGAGCAGTAAAGTTCCGAAGTCGAACTTCATTTTCTTGGCTTTGGCGGCGTCGATTTCCTGCTGCAGATTCTGCAGTAGGGGAACAGAGATCTGGGCGGGGATGTTGATGAACCGCTCGTTGACCAGGAAGCCCACCTGGCTCTGCTCGCTGTCCAGGATCTCCCTCAGCTGCTGCTGCACTTGCTCCGAAGCGTGTGACTTGGCGCGATCGAGTAAGTAGGTTCTCAACTGGGCGATGCTGGGCTGATCCTTCTTGGCGGTCAGATTCAGCACGGAGGTGATCCCAAAGACAGTGCCATCCTCGACCATGTTTTCGTCATCCGTTTCGCTCTCGGCGCCCTCGTCGTCGCACTGGCAGATCACGCTTCCCACGTAGTTTTGAGCTAGGAAAAAGATAAGTTATTAACATGAAAACTAAAATTTCGGCTCTTCAAACGAACCACCCTGTTAAACAAGGGAACTCACCTATAATCAGATCTGCCATTTGGTTGCAATTAATGTGGGCACGCAGGAATAAGCGCTGCAGTAGCTGGGAGATTCCCTGGGCATCGGGATCCACCGGAGCACGACCCTCGAAGTCGATTTGCACCTCCTGATGGAATAGAAAGTGAATTAACGCGTTGTTTGTGGTTTTCTTGAGGCCTCCTTTTACCTCGTTGCCTCTGTAGGCGTCCGGGTGAGGTTCGTCGTCATCGTCGTCCTCGCTGGAACTGGACTCGTCGTCCTTCGGGTCCACCTCCATAGTATTCAGTTTCTTTTGCTTACTTGCAGACATTTTATTGTGGTGTTTATTTACTGCTTCCAAACAAAAATTGAATGCGGCTTTTAAGCAGCTGTTTTTTAAACACACGTGTTGCTCTGCGTTGCCAACTTCTTCACATGCTTTACAGTTGTATTTACATTTGCTGTAAACATAAATCCATGGTCGCATTGGCTCTACAGCAATTTCCAGAAAACTGGGAATATTTTTATCAAAAAACAACCCAAACCAAAACCGTTAGATATTTAATTTCATCTGTTTTCGATTTATATATTTAACGATTGTTTAATTTAAGGCAATGGTGTCTCATGGAAAAATGCGAAAACATGGTCAACATATTTGATGGGACGCTGGAATTGTAAATTATTAACAAAAGTCGTTTAAACGATTTTCTTAACTGTTGAATGGCTTAATAATGAGGCTTTATTTGACGTTGAACAGTATAATTAAGGGCACAAATCACGTGCCCAGCTCATCTTTCAAAGCATCGCTCTGACAGGTTTCAGTATTGGGTAGGACATCTTTCTTGACCTTAAGACGCTCTTCGTACTGCTCCTGGGTCAGTAGATTGGCCTTGATTGCATCGCAGTTCTCGATTTTGGGCAGAAGGATGGCAAAGTAGCCAGCTCCCTCAGGCAGTTGCTCCAAGAGCTTAGGTTCCTCCACCAAAGCAGTGTTCACCTCCACTAGCTTGCCACGAATGCAGCTGGGCACCTTGTAGGTGTCTCCCTTTTCTGTGGTAAGCAAAACCAAGGTGGACTCCGCCTGGAGGATCATTCCGCCCTTTTTGCCCTTGCCTTTGACCACATTTTGGCTGCGATCCACGTTTCCAATGTCGAAGTTCACCGACGCAATGCCCTGACTTAGAGCAGGATGATCGGGAGCCAGGCAAATCAGGCAAATGCGGTTGGAGTGGTAGAGCACTTGGTAGGGCACGTCGCCTTTGAAGTAGTAATATCTGGTGAAGAAGCGATCCACCACTGTGGGATAGTCAACACCGAAACAGTCCGTTATGGGGCTAACATACTGCCCGCAGATCTTCTGCTCCTCGTGCTCAAAGTAGAAAGCTTCCAGGGGATCCTCTGTCATGGCTGACATCTTGGTTGTTTTCCGCTTCTAATTGCTCTCCCCCTGAAGCAACTTTTCCTTATACCTCGCCTGACGTTCGCGTGCCTTAGCGCGATTTGCGGCCGATCGGGCAACGCGTTCGCCTTTCAGACACTTGACCACCTTGTCGTCGATAGAGTTGCACACGCCCACAAACCTGGCAAAGGCGTTCTGCAAGGAAAAAGTAACAATTAGCTACAGTCTCCAACCGCCGAATCACTCACATTGTCGTGGCAGGCCTGGAGTTCCTCAATCAACTTATTGCAAGCGGGCGTGTGCAGATGGGCGGATAGATCCGTATGCATTTTCAGCTCTCCCAGGTGATTTTTGTTTTGATTCACGTGCGGGGTTTGTTGTCAAACGCTGTTAGGTAATTTCAATTTTGTGACACCAAACGAATAACAAAATGTGAATGACAGTGTGACCGTCACCGTGAAAAGCCGCTGAGAATGGCAATAATTTAAAAGCATGGACATAGTTTAAAATATAACTAATTATGTAGTTGAAACCATTTTATTAAGTTATAAATATATATTAGTTATGTAACTATTCAAAACTCTTACAGGTTTATGAATTAATTGATTATATTGATTATGTTAACCTAAATGCGATGTGAAGCAATGTGAATGGCAAACAGCTGTTTCACGGACCTGTTGTTATTCTTGGTCTTGCTTTTGTTGTGGTTGCTTTTCTGCCGTGCCGTCTCCGACGTGGATAGATCTATTTATATATCTATTTTGGTTTATTTTGGAACCACATATTCTCATCGGCATAGAACATATATACGCTTAAACATTGGCACTTTCTGTGAGACGGTTAAACAGTTCATTTAAACAAAGGCTGCTAAATGCCAAAGTTGTGAAAAGCCGGCTGATATTAGGACATTGATGATACATTGCCTTCACAAGACAAGAAATATAGATATTTTCACTGCGGAACATATATGTAGAAATCGTTGTCAAAACTAATATGGCCATTATGTAACGCACCGATACCTGCTCCAGCATATTTAACACACTAACGACACCCAAGGACCGCATCACCATGGACATCCTGGTGTTTTTGACGGCGGCGGCCCATCTGGTCTACACGCCCTTTACGAAGGTTGAGGAGAGCTTCAACCTGCAGGCCATGCACGACATTTTGTATCTGCGAGACAACTTTACGCAGGTATATCCAATAAGACCCCCAACTATCCCTTTAAGTAACCTTTCTTTCTGTTCTTTAGTACGATCACCATGACTACCCGGGGGTGGTGCCCCGCACCTTCATAGGACCACTGGTGGTATCCATGATCTCCGCCCCACTCGTGCTGCTCTTCGAGACTCTGAACATCAACAAGTTCTGGGCCCAATATGTAGGTAAAAGCAGTTCTTCAACTGCAAATCCGCCAATATTAATTAAAGTCGATCCTTTAGTGCGCCTTGTCCTGGCTGGAGCCATCTCTGTGGCCTGGAACAAGCTCCGTCAGGCTGTGACGAAGATCTATGGCGTTGAGGTGCGTCTGTGGTTCACAGCTATCACCATTACGCAGTTCCACTTCATGTTCTACATGACGCGGCCTCTGCCCAACATCTTTGCCCTTCCCTTAGGTAAGTCTAAGCGGTGTTATTTGTTACCCTTTTTCACGAGATTGATTCTTTCAGTGCTATTGGCAATTGCATATTGGCTGCGCGACCAGCACAAGCCGTTCATCATCTGCTCTGGGATATCCATCCTCGTCTTTCGATCCGAGTTGGCTCTACTTTTGGGTCTGCTGCTGCTGTTGAGCCTGCTGCAGCGAAAATTCTCCATTGACAAGTATATTTTTCATTCTTTTCCCTTACTTCTTAACACTCACTAGTTTATCATTAGGCTACTTAAGATTGCTCTGCCGGCGGGCATTTGCATTTTGGCGGCTACAGTGCTGGTGGATTCGTTTTTCTGGCGCCGCCTGCTCTGGCCCGAGGGCGAGGTGCTCTGGTACAACACCATCCTCAACAAGAGCTCTAACTGGGGCACATCGCCTTTCCTCTGGTACTTTTACTCAGCCCTACCACGGGCCATGGGTGCATCGTTGGTGCTGGTGCCCATTGGCGTTATTCTGGAGCCACGTATTCGTCCGTTGACTCTGGCTGCTGTGGTCTTTGTCCTCTTGTACTCCATTCTGCCCCACAAGGAGTTGCGTTTCATCATCTACGTTTTCCCAGTGCTAAACATTGCCGCAGCTTGCGCCTGCCAGCGAATGTAAGTTTAATATGCTCTACACTTTAATGGGAAAGTGGTTTTAATATTCTTTTCCTCCGTTCAGTTGGATGAACAGCGCCAAGTCCAATTGGCATAGCTTTCTGGCGCTAGCCTGCGGAGCTCACCTCATATTAAATGTCTTCATGACGGTATTCTTGCTGGTCATTTCGGGTACTAACTATCCGGGCGGAGCGGCTCTTTCCCGCTTGCATCGCTTGGAAGCTGGCTCTTCGAATGTCTCGGTGCACATTTCCAACCTGGCTGCACAGAGTGGGGTGTCTCGATTCATGGAAATAAACGATGGATGGACCTACAGCAAGGACGAGAGTATGAACTACACTCAAGCAGATCTAGAGGGGTTCACTCACCTCTTGGTCGAGGCAAAAAACAAGCAGAACACGGAACTGTGGGCTTCGCTCCAGAATGAGTTCGATACCATGGAGTTTGTCGACTGTTTTAACAGCATCGGCATTCAATACAACTCTCTGCTGCCGGTGCGAATAAAAACGAAGCCTTGCATTGGAATTCTTAAAAAGCGGCCTCTGCCTCCAAAGGAAAAATCCAAACCGAAGGAGAAGAAGACTAAAGCTGCCCCACCCACAGTTGCGAAAGTAAGTCCATTGCCTCCTGCAGAAGATATTCCAAAGGTAAGAGAAGAGCCGAAGACTAAACCGACCATTAGCGTGGACCTGGAGGACGACGATGGCATCGTGGCAACTGTTGAAGAGATGTCCTTAGAGCAAGACACGATTTTTGAACCTGCAGATGAGGTGGAACCCATCGAAACGCCAGCGAAGGAGATTAACTTCCAGGAGCTGCGGACTCTTGCTTTGGGACAGGCCACCAAGAATTCGCGAGCAGCCACCAAGCTGAAAATACGAAAGATTATCGAGCAGCACTACCGAGCTAAGGGCAAACACATAGAAAACGACTCGTTGGAGCAGACACAAAAAACGCCAGGTGCCCCCAGCGGTCGACCAGGAACACGTCAGTCAGTGAAGAGCATTATAAAGCAGGAGAAGATTAAGGAAATGATTGAGCAGATTGCCACGATGGACCTGACCCGCATCTGCGATTTGGAAAAGACATCGACAAAGGACTGTTTGAAAAAGGTCATAGACGGAATAGATGAAAGCGAGAGTTTGAAAACTAAGTGAACTTAACCAAATGTATCTGTTTTTAAATTAAAGCAGAAAAGAGTTTGTAAAAAGAATTGTCAATAAACAAGTATTTGTATAAATAATTTTTATGCAGGTCTGCAGTACAGGTTTCTTTCAGTCAAAATAATTAAGCACAGATTTTTTAGTAAGAGAGTTTTGAAAGTTCCGCCAAATGTAATAACATTTTCGTGACACGAGCACACATGATCAAAATAAGACGTTTTGGTTGAAAATCAATTAGTCTTAAAATTAAAAAAAAATGTGAATGATTGAATTTTGAATTTGCACACATAAATATATTTAAATTAAATATTGTAGTATTGCACAAATAAATATACTTAAATTAAATATTGTATGCGTGTTTCGTGCTCATACATTGCCCATCTCTAAAAGCGTCCATCCCCAACGCGATAGTGGAAACGTTCTGATTTTTTGGCAGTAATATCTAAATTAAAATTCCCAGAAGCTCTTATCTAGTTTATAAGGTCTGATAAGCCGGTAATAACAGATTTCGCCGCATGCGCATCGCTGGCAACTCTTGCAACCCAGTATTCACCGTCATCCAACTCCCCCGCAGAAGCAAACACACAAATCATATGTATGTTTTCTTATCACCTTCAGGTTGACCTCAGTCGAACAGTGGAATTCGGAGGGGAAACAGTGCACGGAAATGGAGTTGACTGGATGGGTTAAAAACTACGACTGGGGCCGGCAGGGAATCCACTCGGCTGTCGCTCAACTGGCCATGGCCAATGATCCGGACTTCAGGTTGAACGAGGAGGAGTCTTATGCGGAAATGTGGATGGGCACCCATGTCTGTGGTGTGTCCGTGGTCAAGGAGACCGGCGAAACCCTCGACCGGGTGCTGAAGAAGGACCTGTCGTACCTGTTCAAGGTGCTGAGCATCCGCAAGGCGCTCAGCATCCAGGTGCATCCGAACAAGTGTGAGGCAGAGCGGCTGCACAAGGAGCGCCCGGAGATCTACAAGGATCCCAATCACAAGCCGGAACTGGCCATTGCCCTAACGCCGTTCCTGGCCCTGGTTGGGTTCATGCCGGCCGTGGATATAAGGGACTACATTATTGAGTTCCAGCCGCTCAGTCAACTTATAGGAAAGGAGGCAGTGGAACAGCTGCGCGATTCACCAACTGCCGAGAGCGTCAAGCTCTGCTACGAAAGGCTGATGAGGACCGATGAGAAGGCTATCGCCAAATGCATCAGCGACATAGCTAAAGACTACCAGAAGGGTGAGGCAAGCTAATCTAGAACAGAGTCCTGCATTAGTAACTTAGCCATGCAGGGCTCTAATCCAGATGGTGGGTGATCTTAATCTAACACTGCCTTTTCTGTCCTTGCAAACAGAGCTGAAGTTCAACGAGCTTCTAGAGGTGTTCACCAAAGTAAACGCGGATTTCCCCGGGGACGTGGGCGTGCTGTCGCTCTTCTTCCTGAACCTGGTCCGCCTTCAGCCCGGTCAGGCCATTTACCTAGGAGCCAATGAGATCCACGCCTACCTGGACGGCGACTGCGTGGAGTGTATGGCCTGCTCGGATAACGTGATCCGTGCCGGCCTGACGCCCAAGTACAAGGATGTGGACCAGCTGCTGAACTCTGTGATCTTCGAAAGTGTGCATGCTGAGCGCAAAGAGTTCATCCCCTTTCGCGTCGATGAGCAGGTCCAGGTGTATATTCCCCCCGTGCCAGATTTTGCCGTGATTAATGTGAATATCAACCACACCGTTGAATCATATAAACTGGAAATCCAAGCCTTCGGCTCCATACTGATAGTCCTAAAGGGATCGCGAACCCTGCGGCTGAAAACGCAGCTGGGCCCCAAGGAGATCGTTCTGACGCGAGGCAGCATTGTGTACATTCCCGTCGAGGCGGCACCGGAAATCGAGTTCGCCCAGGCCGAAGATTGCGATGAAGACTTTTGTGGCTACATAGCAACAAGCAATTACTTTCGAGAGGCATAAAATTCTCAGTTAGTCTTAATCTTTTGTAAAGTGCAATAAATTCATAAACACGGCTTGGTGGTGAACTAATTTATTTTCAAATAATTGCAATTTAAGAGCTAACAATGTAAGCTTAAGTGGCAATAGTAGCGATAAATAAGTTATCTAATCAATTGGCTATACTCGTCGTAATACATACATATAATGGTAACGATATAACGAGAAATATCTTGCGCACAAACAGGTAGTTCCTTAATTATTTGGGATCAATGCAATCAACAATTTCAGTTACCTAAGCTACGGCGAAACGCGTTTGGTTACACTTACTGGGGATAGTTTATGTATATGTATGTACGAAGCATTGGGGTTCGAGTGCAAATCTAGATTAATTCAAAAGAATCTGTGCTTGGACTGTTGGGTTTTCGAGCTACCCCGATTACATGGCATCTACTTAAAAAGGGTTAACAATGGAGAACATAAAATTGGCTACGATATGGTACCACCCGTGTTTGTTTAGCTCTCGGTGCTCGGGGGTTGCGGTGGTCTACGAATTGTAAATATATCAATTCACATATATCCATCTCAGAAGTTGCTTATTTTGATTTCACAGAGTTCGGTAAAATGCTCAAAAAGTTTGTACCAAAAACAGAGTACATCATCCGGTAAATCTCTTAATAAAATTGTTTCCGGCAACTTGTTGGGTTGCGCTTTGTACAAGAGTATAGTAATAGTAAGTGGTTAGTTGGTTCGCCTTTTGCACGAATAAATAGACGTAGAAAGTAGTTAGTTCTTCCGGCTCGTACATCGAGTGTAGTGCTTGTAATAGATGGGTCTGTTACGTTTGCGTCTGGTCTGCCGCCAGGAGTAGAATGCTACTTGTATATGTATATAATATATGGTATAAATAACGCAATAGCAACCGCGACTGAGTTGCTATCACCTGCTACGGTTTGTGCCCACAACATTGGTCCGTTCCCACTAGAAGACAGAAGCGGAGGTGACTGGCTATCGTGTTCGCTATTGGTTTGAGACGTCCTTTGTGCATATTTAACTCTTGAGCAGGTTGTTGGCGCGCTTGTTCACGCCGTCCATGCGAATGTTGTTGGCGTCGCCCTTGGCGTTGATGCGGTCCACCTGCTTATTCTGGTTCTCCAGCTCCGAGCCCATGTCCAGGGCCATGTTGCGCAGGTTGCCCAGCATGGAGTTCACCTGGCCCAGGTTCTCGTCCATCTCGTCCTCGCGCGCATCGTTCGTGATCCGTGCCACATAGCCGGATTGCGGTGGCGCCCCCATTCCGCCGCGCTCCCGCTCATCGATGACGCGCTGCGGCTGGCTGGCCACGATCTTGCCGTCGTCGTTAGCCTTCCAGGCGCTCTCACCGTCGTCCTTGATGTTCACCTTCTTCCAGGGCAGCACGCAGATGCCGCAGCACTTCTCCATGCCGCTGAGATTCTTCTCCGCCTCCCGCATATCCGCGTTGATGCGGTCCATGCCCTCCTCGATGCGGTCCAGCTGCTCGCCCTGGTCGTCTAGGGCCACCAGTGTGCGGATGCCAGCCTCCTTGCTTTCGTCCATCAGGCTGAGCATACGACGCGTGCTCTCCAGGGACTCGTCCGCCACCTGGCCAGACTTGAACTGCAGCTCCTGCAGCTCCGTGCGGGGCTCAGCATTCTCCACGGCTGCCATTTCCGGACTAGTGATGACTTAAGCGGCGCGCTTAGCAAGTGGTTGCGAGACGTTTGTCTCAATGTGTTTGCGGAAATCTGGCAAGTGACTCACAGTCGCGAAATCTCCAACGGCCTTGTAAGCTGCAGGTGTAGTGGTGCAGAGTAATGAGGATATGTAGTTAAGGTGGGTCTAAGCTCGTTTGTGCTATTAAAGCAGGAACTTTTTCACAATATTTAATTATCTTTGGCAAAAATAAGATTTTTCACAAAACACTACGCCAATTTGTATACTAATAATCATCGATGTCATCGATGTTTCAGACATTGCTAGCATCGATGTTTGGCTGGAAATCAGTCGTATAAAATGTAAGTTTATTTTCCTATTTTCCTCATACATTACTCATAGATTATTAAAAATTTAGTGTTGCGTTTGTGGTGTTGGTTGCTTCTTGGAAAAAATTATGTGATACAATTTTGCGACATTCATTCTTAAACATATTTTAATTTTTTAGCTGACTATCGATAAACAGTGCACATTGTGATGAAAAAGGTTTTTTTTGGCATAAACTCTAGTTTTAAAGATACGGGATTTCGGTTTTCATTATTTCATTACATCGCCAAAGCTGCGATAATTCTTTAGCCATACCAGCAGTTCACCCCTACTAATGTCGAGTTGTTCCGAATCTATTAAAATATTAAGAAATGGTGCAAGTATGCGCAAAAGTTATTAGCTTCATTTAATCAAATGTACAATAACACATATTACCACATTTGCACTTTTCGTAAGCCTGAGTACACTTGCTCCACGAAACACAAATATTTATAGGTTAATTTCTACACAAAACATGGTTCAATAAAACAATTAACAGCACGAAACAAAGGCATTTCTAGTGTAAGCCCTATAAGCAATATTATACATACCTTGACGAAGATTTTCCATAATTTAACCGAAAGGAATGCGCGATATTTGCTAAAGAATAAATAGTTAAACTTTTGGCACGCTTCGTAGAAAAATTAAGGCGCACACAAGTTAACTCGAAAAGCTGACTTTAGAGGGCTGCCAAAGAGCCAGAGATGGTCAAAAAATATTTTTTAGTTTTATGATAGTTGAACATTTTTTTAACGGATTTAAAAAAAAATTTGGAAAATTTCACAAAATAATTTTGGATTTTATGCCAAAAAAAAGGCTTTTCATCCCAATGTGCACTGGTTAAAACGTTTTTTGTGTTCCCGCATCTTCCTGTGAGTCAGAAAGAGCATTTAGCTGGACAAGTCATTAGTGACCGTCGCACCCGGATCTCATCGACCGTTTACGATAAAATTGTGTTTTTGAATAAAAACAAAAATGTAAATTAAATGTAAATAAGTTAGAATGTAAGTCAAATATTAGGAATATATGTTTTTGTTAAATATTTTTATATTAATTTTAAACAACGTTGAAAATAAAATGAAAGGTTTTTTACGTTAACAATGTTCATTCAAACATTTTTAGAAAGTTAAAATAAAGTTTAAATAATAAAGAAACAATTGTGTTTGAAATTTTTTTTATTCTTGTTTGATAACATCGAAAACATCGATGTCCGCCAACATTTTGTGACCACCTTTATAAATGCATTTTATATTTATTTTTAAGCCATGGAACAAATTTTCAACGGCTGTTGGCTTAACATAGCTTTAACATGGCATAACGGTTGTAGGAAAGGGGAGGGAGACTTTAACATGAACAAAACCGCTGACTATCGGTTAACAGCGAATTTGTATGGGGATTTAACATGAACAAAAATGCGGACTTGCGGTTAACAGTGCCAAGTGTATGAGTTAACATGAACAAAAATGCGGACTTGCGGTTAACATTGGAGTTAACATGAACAAAAATTACGAGAACCGGGTAGAAATTTTAGAGTGACCGTGTTGGGGGCGAACTAATAGGCGCACTTTGACAACCTTGGCAACTCTGACTAACGGCGGTTTCTATACTTGCTTTAAATTTTCATTAGGGAAAATTATTTAAATAAAGTAATTAATGAAACATTTTCATTAATAAACATACACAATTTAGTTATTCATTTTTTAGATAGACCGTTTCCCTTTTTATGGTTTGAGACTTTGGTTTTGTGCACTTATGTTTTTTTTTCCCTGAAATATTAATAATCTAGCAACAAGGGCTCAACAAATCATGAAACGTCAAAGCAATGTAATCATTTAACTACAATTCTTGTATTGATAACATTGCTAGTGTTCGTGTTTTTAAGCAAATAAATAGTTTAATTTTGTTTTTACTTCTTCGAGGCCACATATTTTTAGCAACGCCGTTCCAGCTCCCATTGCGCGCGCAGTGTTGAAAAGTGTTTTTGAATTGTTAACGCTTTGTTTTTTTGGTACAGCGTCGGTTTTTCAGCTGCTCGTTTCCCGAATTTTTGTATTTAGTTGCTAGTGTTAATTTTCCTACATTCCTTCCGCGTGGCCAATTGGGCAGAGTGCGTACAGACAAGAGCATTAACCATGGACGATTCGCGCAGATCGATGGCGGGAAAGGAAAGTATACAGTGGTTTAATTCCGGACCTGGCAATAACCTTTTGATTCCCTTGCAGATGGATCCCCGCCGATCTTCGATCGCGACCAACGATGAGAGCGTCTCCATGTACCTATCCTTTGACGCGGACGACACGCTTTCCGGGGGCAAGTGGCAGTCGGCCATGATCACCCAGAGCAGCCAGTACCTGGAGGTGCACACCAGTAAGATGGAGGCAGCGGATGACAAGGACCTCAGGCGCACCGTCCTGAAGGATCTGCAGCAGCAGCTAGCGATCGGCGAACAGGACCAGAACTCGCCCTTGCGGCCATTTGACAAAAGTATTCTCAACAAACACAACGCACTGTGCTCCACGCCCTCCAAGGATACCCAGATGACCATCGACGTGACAAATGTGGAGGACAAGGAGAACTCAGAGCCGGACGGAGATGACCACGCAGGCGGCGACAACTCAACTCTGTCCAGTTCGACGGACCTGACTGCCAACACGGTGAAGGCCAACACCCTCAAGACCGGGGACGCAACCATGGACGAGGTGTCCGTGCAGGAGGCTTCCAAACCCAGCGGAAGCAATGTTTATCCGCTGAGTGCCAACGTGGTGCTTGAGAACATCACTGAAGGTGAGTTTGAACCTTTACCAAAAGTGGAGGGCAGCTTAATCAACCTTCTCTTGCAGTTTCCAACGAGGAGGTCTCCATGCTGGCCTCACCTCCAGCTGATAAGGTGGCCCAGGTCACCGAAGTTGTTAACGAAGTTTCCGAGCTGATTGCTAAGGCTCTAAAGATCTCCGCTGACGCGGAGAAGCCACAATCCTCTAAGCTAAAAGTTGAAGTGGGTAAGAAGAGGCAGTCTTTGGTAAATTCGGCGGCCCTGCCACGCCCACGCCGCTCGTATCTGCCCACGTCCAGTGCGGAGACGCGCACCTACTCTTTTAAGCAGCGCATGTCGGTGGTGGTGAAGACCACGCTAAACAGTCCAGCCCGCAAGCTGAGCGCGGGTGGCGGCCTAGCTGCGGGCCGTCGCAGCTGCTTGCCTGTCTCCAAGCTGAAGGCGGTCGGCACTCGTAAGTCACTTGCTGTATCCAGCCGCTCTCCCCCGAAGATCACACCTAAGCTTGCCAAGCCGCCGGTGAAAAGCGTCCCGGACGTCGTCCACAACTGCAAGACTTGCGGAGCCACCTTTCGCCTAAAGTCGCTGATGGATATGCATATGCGGATGCACAATCTGGTGGAGAATGGACCCAAGTCCCTGAAGCGGCTACAGTCCAATCCGGCTGCAGCCGGCGGCAGTGCCCCTTCGTTGAAGAACCGCTGCAAATTTTGCGACAAGAACTTCGCCCTGGAGCGCGCCCTCCACATCCACCTGATGCAGAACTGCGACAAGATACCGCCAGCCGAAAAGCGCAAGCTGCAGTTCACCGAACTGAACCATGAGAAAAAGGCCCTGCTACCAAAGATCGGTGCTACAAGTGTTATTGGGCAACCAGTGCCTATTCCGCAGAAGCCCCAGCAGCGCATGAGCACGATTCCAAAAACGGGTAAATTTTCCGAAAATCTGGCAGGCACATCTGGCAAGAGAATCTCAAAAATACCGAAAAAAACCAAGTTTTAAATGAAAACGTTAACAGCACAAAATTGAGATTTACACGCATGTTCCTCAAATTGGTTTAATTAAAGTTTAAATAACAGAATGGTTTGTTCGGCGATGTATTCTCTTAACTGATGACAATCAAATGTTTGTTTTCAAATCCTAATTCTTGACTTCTCTGCATTGCAGCTGCCCCGAACGTAGCCCAACCCATGGGCCCACCGTCCGTAAAGAAGGTTCCTAAGAACGTGGCGCATGCCGGTGTTTACCGCACACCCACCAAAACCGTGCCCTGTCACCTATGCAAGCAGTCCTTCAAGAGCATACTGGAGTTCACCAATCACAGCCTGACGGTGCACGCAAAGAGCCAGCTGCAGAAGGTGGCTTTCGGAGAGGACTCACAGTGTGCCAAGGATTAAATCAAACGATTCGTGTGTAGCCTAGTCTAGGTCTAAGTTGAATGTAATTTAATCTCTCCCAGTTTAAATGCAACTTAACGTAATCACTTGCTCTTCTTTTCTGGCGGAGGCTTCATATCCACACCCTCCGTCTTGATATCCAGCGGTCCTGTGGCACTGTTCATTTCAGAGCCGCCAGCGTTCAGCTCATCTCCCGTTGGCTGCGGCTGCTGAAGATTCTGCAGCATTGGTGGTATGGGTGGTGGGAATTTTCGCAGTAATTCGGCCAGCAGCATGTCCACGCGCTGCTTCTGGAACAATGTCCCGCTGTTTTCGTCCTTCGTCGCGTTGGCGTCCTTTTTGTCTGCCTTGGATTTGTCAGACACTGCAAAATGCACATTGAAATAGGGGAGACTTCTTCAAGTAACTACCATCTACGTACAAAATTTGTTGGAAGAGAAATCCCAGGTGTAACCCTTGTTAGGATGGTAGCGGGCATAGCTGCTGGCTTCCTCGAAGGCGGATTGCAGATTCACGACCGTGTTGAGCTAGAAAGGAACCAGTTACCTAAATTCTTCGGTTATCCGGGTGGGAATACCTACTATTCGGGCATTGATGACGTTGGCCAGGTCGGGCGCCTTGTAGACCGTGCCTCCGATGATGTAATAGTCGGCTATTGGAGTCGCCTCCGAGGGATTGTGTCGGTGCTGCTTGCGGATCACATAGAGGATCGGCTCGGCCACGTGCAGCAGGATGTACTCCAGTCCGATCATGTTGCTGGAATAAGGAATGAGGTTAGTCCTTATTGGAAGCGATCGAAGGACACCTACTGCAGGTGCTCCGGACCCAGGCGCTGCATCCGAACCGTCTCGTTGTTGCACATGTGGTCGTAGAAGGGATTCGACTTGCGGCAGAAGTAGTCCATGACGCTCTGCGGGCTCAGGGTGGCCATCATCTGGGTGTCGTGCCAGGAGAGCCGCAGGTGGTCGTTGGTCATCTGTCGGCTGGCCATCGTGGCGGATGCACGTGCTCTTCGGTTGAATTGGGGGTGGGCAAGTGGTTGCTATACTAAATGCGCTTGTTCACCGGCCAGACGACGACGCTGGCAATGACAGCGGCAATTTTGTGGGTCAATGACGCTGAGAGCGCTTCTTTCCTATTCCTATTCCCAGCGATCGCTTTTGTTTACAAGCTATTTTCGGCCGCACGCTGCCAATTTAAAACTGTAGGTAGAACTTTTTTGATTTATTTGTTGTGTAATAAATAATTTCGCAGACGGTGGCGTACGGGAAGTTGTCGCTGCTTTCGCCCACAAGACACTGCCGTTTATACTGTAAGTGCACGGCCAATTTGTTGGCTATTGTGGCGTACTTTTAATGTGTTTTCTAGTTGTGTTTTTGCGTTGCACTCGTAAAAAAAAAGAAAACAATTTTGTTGTTATTTTCGCTTGGACAGCTGCGCGCGTTTTGCAGCACTGTTCCGCTGGCTTCCCAGCTCTGTCCGCGTTGCCAGGTGGCAGCCCTGTCTGCACTTTGTAGCAGGGTGGCAGTCCTCGGCCGAAGAAGAAGCAGCAGCGTATGCGAAAAAGTTTAAAAATAAACAAATTCAGTTTTAAATCAAACTGATATTCAATTTTCCGGGCGCGCAATTTCCGCAGCCGTCGTGCTCTCCCTTCGCCTGTCGAATCGTGGCAGACCGAACGATCGCTGCCACAAACACAAACACAAACGAACGAGCCAGAATATTAAACTTGGCCCATTTCGTCGACGTCAATATTGGGAACCATATCAGTTCGTTCTGTTCACTTCGTCGTGGCGCACGGGAAGCAGACGCACAGCAGCGCGCAGCTCTCGCAATGGTAACCACCAATCAGTCACCTCATTTCATCAGTTACCTCACCAGTCCACAATCAATACCTTCGCAGCAGGTGTAATTGTGCAATTGTGGCGTACTCCAGACCATTTGTACATAGACGACTCCCAGACACAGCCTTCATCACCCGCACATCTGTGTATTACACTCAATATGTATACATACGTTTTCGTAGGCGGCCAGTCAAGGTCGTACGATTCTCGGCCAGGCGCACATACGAAAACGTTCTTTTTTTTACGCCTCACCTTGATTTTGCGTGATTTTGTTCTCGTGCGTGTGTGTGTGTGTGCTGTTTCCATGGCTGCAAATCTTTGTTTATTCCACCTAAGATATCTTGATATCTTTTGGGGGGAATCTGTAACTATCCTGTGTAAATAACCGCCGATATGTTCTGTGTGGCAGATGGCCTTCGACCAGAAACGACTCAACTCTATTCTCTTCTAGATCGCACACTTTAGTAACTTAAGCGGACTCCAAGATCCGCCTCTCAGTCAGTTTCAGCGATATGCGCTACGTAAAACCGGAGCCGTACTATGAAGTAAACGACCAGCAGCACCGAATCTCTTCCAGTCACCTCGCCGCTGACCGTTTAAGTCAGATCCACACTAATCAGACTCGTATTTGCAGGGGCTTCCACCATTCAATGTCAGCGGCAGCCCGTTTAACGTGGTGCCCATCCACAACTACCCGGAGTTGATGAAGGACACCTGCGCATTGATCAACGCCGAGTGGCCAAGATCGGAGACCGCACGCATGCGCTCGCTGGAGGCCTCGTGCGACACCCTGCCCTGCAGCCTGGTGCTGACCACGGAGGGCATGTGCCGGGTGATCGCCCACCTCAAGCTGAGTCCGATCACGTCCAAGAAGAAGGCCTGCTTCGTGGAGTCCGTGGTGGTGGACAAGAGCTACCGCGGCCAGGGATTCGGGAAGCTGATCATGAAGTTCGCCGAGGACTACTGCCGGGTGGTGCTGGACCTGAAGACCATCTACCTGTCGACCATCGACCAGGATGGGTTCTACGAGCGCATCGGCTACGAGTACTGCGCACCCGTAACTATGTACGGGCCACGACACTGCGAGCTGCCCAGTCTGCAAAATGCCAAAAAGAAATACATGAAGAAGGTCTTATAGACGTCAACGCCAGTAGTGGTGGTAGTGCGCTTAGCCAAATTGGGCCAAGCCGAGCCAGATCAGCGAGTGGCAGTTAACTAGTCATGGGCAAACGCTTGAATTCTTTACGGGTTTACCACCTGCCAGCAGCTGCACCGGGCCATACCCTGTGGACGTTGGAGGTGCACCACGTTCCCAGGGAAACTACGGGGCAGCTACAGCTTTAATTCCATTACACCGATAAGCAAACATTCACGATAGGCTTGTGTTGATTTTTAAATATTTCTTTCCGCATGTATTTTCTAAACTTTTTGGTTCTTTTTGTATGACACACAGGTGACCCCGGGGCTGTTCGGTACATGTATAAGAAGGCTTATGTTAACCTAATCCTAATTGTGTATAGTTATTTGATTTAGTTTTGCTCAAGCGTGTGCATAACTGCAAGACGGAAATCTACCTGCCTGCGATGATAATAAGAAGCTCAAGTATCTTCCAACGAAACATAGCATATAGACATATCGAGCCTTAGCATTAAGCACTCAACAAAGGCAATAACTTCCAATAAAATGTGTAGAAATGTACAGCCCGGTCTGTTCCTGGGCGGAAGTGGTGACGGAAACGTCTGTTTTGGCTGTGGCATGAGCGATGCACCTCACCGCAGATGACAAGTTCAAGTTCAAGTGCGACATCTATAAATTGATGTTATTTTTGCACAGCTACATTTGACGGGGGCTCGGTGCCCAAGTGGTTAATGCTCGCCCAGCGAGCGTCGTGCTTCTGTTACAGAAATAGCCTGCAGTCGCAGTGATGTAAGGCAAGCAAGCGGAGATCTCTCGGCTGCCAAAGATCTCTCTCGCTGGGACCACGACCAGGGTGCGACGTGCGCCTCTCTGAAAGCGGAAGCTGTTGATGTTTATGTTGATCTTTGCTGGCTCGGCTGGGGCACTGTGATTTTTTATGGTTACACATTTTTCGAATACCTGCCCGGCGTTTGGTGCGACAGGTGCTAATGTGGCGACATTTCGGGTGTCCGATGCCAAGCGATTGCGCACGTAATTGCAATTAAATTCGTATCTTCTAAAATGGAAAGTTTATTGTGCGCTCACATTACATACGGGTATGTAGACATTTGGCGAATTAGATGGACTACGATAGGAATATCAATTTAAATGTATTTGTACGACTCGAACGATCAGCTGCAGTAAGGCAGAATCCAGATGGATGACGTGCGATTCTAGATTCTTCTAGGCGGTCTTCGGGCTCTTGCCAATGCCACAGACCTTGCCGTAGTGCTCCGGCTGATCCAGACTGTCGATTATGAACTTGCCCAGATCGTATTTGGAAACCAGACGCCATGGGGCCTCGTCGTGCACCACGGTGTATGCGGTGGAAGGCTCATCGGCTATGTGCGGCGGCAGAATGGCGATCCAATCCAGTCCGGAGGCCTTGGTGAGGTCCAGCATGCGCTGGTGCTCTTCGTTCAGGCGGTGGAACACAGCCGGCACCTCGTTGAGGGAGCGCAGCAGGAACGAGGACATGACGATCGAGAACTTTGAGAGCTTGGCCTCCTTCATGGCCTTGATGAGGTTCTCGGTGCCGCGCGAGAGCTCCGTGGTGGCCTCCAGCTTGTTGCGGGTGCCCAGGACAACGGCCACTCCCTCCACACCCTCAATCAGGCGCTTTACGTCATCGTAGTTATTCACGTCGCCCTTGACCAGTTCCACTTTGGACTTAAATCGCTCCGGAACGGTGGCCTCAGTGCGATAAAGCAGTCGCACCGCAAGACCTGCAAGAGAGAAGGGTTTAATACAGGCGCGAAGTAGTTGGAAGCACCTACCCTTCGACAGGGCGTGATCCACGGCACACTCGCCGGTCATTCCGGTGCCTCCGATGATTGCAATGCGTTGCATAATGCCTCCTGGTCCTTGCTTCTGGCGATTCAAATGCGTCAAGTCCACTCTTGGACGTGCGAAAGTGCAGTCTCACCTGTGTTCCAGCAGGTGCTATTTATCTAGGTACGATTCACTTCAAGTGATTCCAGCGATTGCTTTGCGTTCTCACCTCACCGGCTGATTCCACTTATCTCTCTCTCTCTCACGAACACTAGCAGGTAAATAAAACTGTAGTTTGTAGAATAACACTGATACTGACAGTTAGATAAGATATTTGTGTTTGGCGAAAAAAAGTTTATTTACAAACGGTTATGGGCATTTGTCATGGTGATTAATATTAAAGTTAAAAATATTTGCGCAATTTTAAATTAGGGCGGAATTTCTCAGTCTGGCAGCCCTGCGCGCTTGGCTCAGTGTTGAAAAGTGCGCCGCAGTCAAAAGTTCAACCGCAAAAAAACCGTTATGCCTGCGATTCCTCGGAGTACGGATCATCCGCCGGATTTTTGGCCCGCCGCAGCGTTAAACCCATCTTCAGCTCGCTCATGAAATCCATGGTTGGTGGCTTTCGTTCGGGTCGCGGCTTGATGCCGCTAATGGTGGCCGCCTTCTGGTCTACTTTCTGCAAGATTTGAAGGAGGAATTAGATTTCCGGGTAAAATAATGCTCTTTCCGTAATACCTTCAGTGATACACCCTGCCGTATACTCGCCAGGAACGCATCCCGTGGGTCTCCGCCGGCTGAGGCAGCCGGAGCAGCCTTTGGCAGTGACTTCTGGATTGGGGGCGGTGGAGGAATTCCTGACATTCCAGCTGGAGGAGGCGGCGGTGGAGGTGGAGCCCCTCCTGCTGCTGCAACTGGCATCGGAGGCGGAGGTGGTGGGATTGCGGCTGGGGGCGGCGGCGGCGGTGGAACGGGCACGTGACCGCCAGTGACTTTTTTACTCTGCGTTTGCGATTGGATCGGTGGTGCATAAGTCGGCTTAACTGCAGGCGGAGCACTCTGCAGCTGCATCGGAGGAGGTGGGGCATAAGTAGATGGAGTCCTTGCTCCAGTAGATGGCTTAGCTGGAGGAGCAGGAGGGGGTGGCTTGGCAACCGGAGTATATTGCACCGGGGACACGGCATACACCGGTCCCATCGAGGCAGTCGACGCTGTATTGGGCACTATTGTTGGCTTTGGAGGAGCTGGAGGAGCGACGCGCATGGTTCCCGCCTTCCTCTGCGGCGAAATGGTGGCGTACGTCTCCTGGGGTGCCTTCGGAGGAGCCGTGGGACGAACCTGTCGAATGTCAATGGCCGCCGGATAGCCATGTGTGTTCTTTGCTGTGATCGCCGAGGGAGGTGGCGGAACCTTCGGCCTGTTCACCTGCTGAGGTTGCTGCTGCACCTGAACAGGCACCATATAGCCCACCTCCTGATGTCTAACAGGCGTTGGAGCAGCCGACTCTTGAGCAGGCAGATCCATATCGGAAATATCAACAAACCGCGTTGTGAGCGAGTTGTAGTTGGAGAAGTTCGGAACAGCCGCTGGCCTTTGAACAGGGGCCATAGGCTGCGGTGGTGGCGAGGGCGGAGGAGTGATCTGGTTGTTGGTGGAAATGGTGGCGTAAAGCAACGGCCTAACCGGCTCTTGTACCTTTGGATTGGCCTTCTGCTCCATCTTTGGGGGCTACCAAAGTAAAATATGGATTAATCGAAACAAACTCCTCTTCAAGCACCTACCATCCACGTAAAGTTGGAGTGGACAATCTTCTTGACCACGTCCTGGCGTCGCATATCGCTGATGTCCGCCTCCGTAATGCCCCGCTCCATCATGTACTTTCTCAGCACATTGTCGTTGGCATCGGCGCTCAGGTCGAAGGCGTTTCGCGTCCGATCCCGGGTCACATCGCCGGACACGTGCTGGAAGTTCACCGGGCCGCTGATCTCGTACTTGGATCCTTTGCTGCTGACCAGCACGCTGGTGGCGAAGCTGGGACCCGCAAGAGCAACCGCGGGCGGCGCTCCCGCATATCTGTCCAGGCTGTTGGAGGAGGAGGAGCTCTTCATGCCGTCGAGACTGGCGTTGAGGCTTATGTTGTCGGCGTAGTACGGCGGTGGGCGGACTGCTGGCGGCGGATGGGCGAAGACGTCGGTGCTCACTTGCATGGACGGGGGCTGGAAAGAGAGAAGCGGCTGCGTTCAGGACAGGGCTATGCACCATGGACGCTGTGGATCAGGGTGCGAGTTGCTGCAGGACATTACCACCCAGTAACCGGGCCCCCTATTGCTCCTAATTATGTCGTAAACGTAGGCCCGCCGCATGATGGCCGGCAGACGATCGAGGTCGTCGGACAGGTTGGCCTTCCGCAGATACAACTGCAGCATCTCGTCGCCGCCCTGGCCCCGCAGATCGAAGGTCTTGCGAAAGTCAATGGCCTTGCCCTCCAGCTGGCGGAACTCCACGGGCTCGGAGATGTAGGCGTATGCGTAATCCTCCATGACACTAGAAAAGCGGATACGTAGTGGGGAGCTGCGTTAGTACGGCTGCAAAGGCTGTGTCTCGGATCTCTCCCCGTAGCCGTGCGTCCACAGTGCCCTGCGCATTATCTGGTAGCCAATTTGCAGATAAGAATTGCTGGCACACTTGGGCACTTTTTTTTTATCAATTTTGGATTCGGATCGCGGTGGGCCTTCACTGCGGTGACTCATCGACCCAGTCCGAGTCACCAGGTTACCCGGGGTAATTCGAAGCCCGTGAGCTTGGGTGGAGAAAAGGCAGGTGCAGGCCTGCAGCCGGAAGCAAGGACCAATTACCGTGTTAGCCAGAGCTGTGTCCGGGGTGTCTGCAGAATCTACACAGAGGATTCGGATCGGAGCAGTTCGAACGGCACAGAGCAGTTTGTCGGACTGATTAACGGCGCAGGTATGTCATGTTAGGCACTGCGTTTACTCATTTCGCGAAGCGCCTTATCTTCGGCGGAGGCACTGGAAACTGATAACCGGGGGCCAGTAATCACCTGGCCGAATCCGACAGCCTGAGCCGAAGGAAAACATAAACAGTTGGCGTAAACTATATTTCGGTAATGGGTCTAAGATACACGCCTCACCTGTCATTCGCCTCGCAAGTTGGGTAAGTCCAGAATTGGAGATCGCGACATGTGAGTAATAATGTCCGCAAAAAGCGGAAACGACTTTATGAGCCATGTTCATTGCATTCCAAGATAGAGCATTTTCGAAAGAGGGATTTTCCTGCCTGCTGGAAATATGTAAAGATTTTATCGAGATGATATTAGAAATTAAAGGTAAACATGCAGGATAAATGTCCTAATATTTATTTGAAACCATGAAGAAATGTTCTGCAGTTCAAAGTATGACTCTACATTTTTGATAATTTAAAGTTTTATTTCATAGTAATGGGAAAAACTTATAAGAAAAATGATAACTTAATAATGAAAATCTTAATTTAGCATGTCAACACTTAAATCAAACAATTTGAAAGTTTCCTAATTGTAGAACCCAATAGAGTTGTCAGTTATTTTCCTGTCAAAACTGAAAACTTTCTTCCGTCACAGAATAAAAGGAAATTTCATTTCCGAATTTGTCAGCAGCCGGAACGCTTCGTAAAAATTACGTTAAAACATAAAATCGTTAAGAAAATTAAAACCTTTATTGTTTGAGTCCTTTTGAAAGTGTTCACTACGTAATACCAATTTCCACGATGAATACCGCAGACTTTTCGTCGCTTATTCAGGTCGACGGTCAGGGGGAATATACGCTGGCAGAGATTCAGGTGGAGCACGAGTCAGAGCTGAGTCCCAACGAACTGCAGAGTGGAGCCACAGTGCTGGCTTCCAACGATGGGGGTGACGAGGATCAAATACACTGCTATGCGGATTTGTCCAAGTACTTTACCGTAGTGCCGTCGACCTCCTCCATGCCAATGACCACGGATGTGGTTGTGCAGCGCACCCTGGCGGACCCAGCTCTTAAGCAGATCCTGCAGGAGGCTGACGGCAAGGCGGACTTCGATCCCCAGGCGGAGCAGTTGAAGATTCGCGACTTCTTGGCCGGAGTCAGCAACAGCAAGATGACCACCGTCCAATCGGTGTTTGCAGGTAGTCCGAGGTAATCGTAATTACATGAACTTTATTATTTTAAGTCTCGATTTCCTGCAGGGTCACGTTCCACTGGCAGCCGGATGAAGTGTCCCCAATGTCTGGGCCAGTTCGATGCCGCCACCTTCCATAGCCACTCCTGCGATCCCGAGAAGACGGTCGAGGGAGTAGTTGGTGAACCTTACAAGCCACTGGCTGCCCTTGCTCCGCCTGCACCTCCTACTCCGCCGAGTAAGCCGCTCAGCGAGCGTGTGATCCGTGAGAACCAGGTACGCCTGCGTCGGTACATGAAGGATGAGCTGAAGTACGACCTAACCACCGGGGTAGATGGCTCGCGCGTCCGGCCGACGAGCAAGGGGCCCAGCGAGTGCACCATGTGCGACCGCAAATTCGTGCATGCCTCGGGACTGGTGCGCCACATGGAGAAGCACGCCCTGGACCAGATCCCCTCGCAGACAAGCCTGCAGCCGCACTTGGCTCCGGCCGCCGGCCTTCAGGTGGTGGTGAAGTGTAACGCCTGCGGCCGCATCTTTTTTGATCCGCTGGTGGCCTTGGAGCACGGCCACATTCACTTTCCTGAGCAGCCTCGCCCTTGCGATTTGCTGAGAACCAAATTCTCCTCCTCCGACAAACTGGATTTCATGCAGCTCATGCTGGAGGGTGAGACGCTTATGGCAGGAGACCCCATTTCATCTGTGGCCCAGCAAAAGGCCAAGCATCTGGAGGCGGAACTATTTACCACCCTGATCCTGGGCAGCGTGCTGCAGTGCGAGTTCTGCGAGTTTGTGTTCGCCGACATCGCCGAGCTGCTCGTCCACTCGGCTGCCCATGTGGCGGAGCGGCGCTTCGAGTGCACCGCCTGCGACATCCAGTTTAATACGGCCAAGGAGGCCAGCGTCCACTTCCAGATGGACTGCATCTTCATGCGCGAGGCGTTCAGGTCGCTGAGTGTCTCGCTGGGTCGCTACTTTGTGTGCAATGTGTGCGAGCTGAAGTTCTCCAACACGGAATTGCTACAGGAGCATCGGTAAGGCGTTAGAAAGGTCGTTCTTTCTAATTAACTATACCCCTGCAGAGGTTTTTATAAGGTTGCTCCTACTAAGATATTTGAGTAGACATATACCCTTTTTTTACTTTATTTTTAAACTGTTTTAACAAAATCTGAAGACTACATCCTGTAGCTACAAGTGTCTTTATATTGCCTCATTTAAACTTAGTTAAATCTCGTTCTTAGTAAAATAATAATTCGAACAATAATTTAAATTTTTCAAAATAGTGCTAAAGCTTTACTTTAAACTTTAAAATCTTCCGCTCCGCCAGCTACACCAGCTATCACTACTTTCCGCGGCTCAGCGAGAACGGCAAGCGGCTGCTGCTGCCCTGCGAGTTTTGTGAGGTGAACTTCGAGTTCGCCCACCAGATCCAGCCGCACAACGAGGAGAAGCACCTGAACAAGAAGAAGCGCGAGAAGGAGACCCGCACCACGGCCGCCGTGCGCCTGCGCCAGTACCTTTGCGACATCTGCGGCAAGTCGTACACCCAGTCGAGTCATCTGTGGCAGCACCTCCGCTTCCACCAGGGGGTGAAGCCGTTCGTCTGCCAGGAGGCAAACTGCGACAGGAAGTTCACCATCCGGCCGGATCTCAACGACCACATCCGCAAGTGCCACACGGGCGAGCGGCCGTATCATTGTTTGGTGTGCGGCAAGCGGTTCCTCACGGGCTCTGTCTTCTACCAGCACCGGCTCATCCACCGCGGGGAGCGGCGCTACGAGTGTGAGGAATGTGGCAAGCGCTTCTACCGGGCGGACGCGCTCAAGAACCACCAGCGCATCCACACCGGCGAAAAGCCGTACAGCTGCCTCTTCTGCACCAAGACGTTCCGCCAGCGCGGCGACCGCGACAAGCACATTCGCGCACGACACGCCCACCTGGACGCCAACTCGCGGCTCATGATGCAGATGCAGAAGTTCCAGTTGGAGACGGCCGCAGCTATGAGGGCCAAGCATGGTGAAGGTGGGGTCAGTGCCTCGGCAGTGGCCTCTGGATCCGGTTTCCAACCGGGAGAGGCTGGAGAACAGCACCAGGAGGCAATGGTGTGCGTGGATACAAACCAGCTGTCACCCAGCAACCTCATGGTGTCGCAGTTCCTCCCCGTGGAGGAGGGTGCCTCGGAGCAGGAGCAGCAGATGATAATTTTTGAAGAGGCTGCCCCGGAAATGGGAGTGATCAGCGTGTTCGTGCCGGAGGGGCAGGGGCAGGATATGCAGGAGGGAGGCAGGGTAATGGTTGTCAGGAACAATCAATCTCAGCCGCTTTTTTCAGATTCCTTTATGTTCTAATCAGATTTGAATTCAAATAAAGCGCCAAGGTAGTGGAGATGCCACCAATTCATAACGTTCTCAGTGTTGGATAGCGGGTAAAAACATTGGTAATAGCACAAACAATCGATATGAAATCATCGAAATATCGATAAGACACCGATGTTTGTATGGCTATACTGCCATCGCTATTTCCCTTTTCTTTCTTTTCGAATTTTTCGTGAACGCCAACATGGGTTTCGCTACTCTCTGGTACTCTCACCCCCGCAAATACGGCCAAGGCTCCCGATGCTGGTAAGATTTGTGTGGCCCGCAGCTTGGCGCACCGATTGATGTACAACTTGTTTAAATGCTTGCCCCGTATCCCCGTATTTTGCACGATTTTCGCATGCTTGTAGAAAGTGAGGTTAATCACGCCCCGCCTTTTCCACGCATGGCGTCTGCCGATTTTTATTGCTTGCCGATTCGTTGTTTGCTAGATTTTCAATGTTTTCAATGCCTTCTGCCCCCGGTTGAGTACGGAAATACGTGTTTAAACATCTTGAACAGTTTCCTTAATTAAGGGTGGCCAAAGTAACAGCTGCACGCGGCGACAGCGCACTTTCCACCGGGAAAATGGAGCAGCCGAGTGCAGCGATAGCTTTGCTACGTTTATAGCTGTGCCAAGAATGCTCTGAGCAGAACCAAACTAATTGTGACTCATTCCAGCCGTGCCTGCTCTAACCGACATGGTCTGATCCGCAAGTACGGCCTGAACATCTGCCGTCAGTGCTTCAGGGAATACGCCAACGACATTGGCTTCAAGAAGGTGAGTCCTCCACTCTGGCTTAATGTGATTCAACTTTAAACTAATCACTTCTCTCCTTGCAGCTGGACTAAATGTCCTCTTCGCATTTTGACACGCGTTAAGCGCGTCTCAAAACAACATTCGGCATATTAATATAAGCAGTCGCCAGAGCGGGACTTCGTATATTAATATGCCGGCAACAGCAACAGCATCAGCAGCAACAACATAATCATTTGGGGATTTAAGCGATGACAAAGCACATCTGGATCCGACTCCAAAGTAATCTCTAAGCAAGTAACCAGAATGGCCCCAGAGCACACCAAATTCTAACCACCTTCCGCGAAGGATCTTTGTTAAAACACTAGTTTGTTTAAATCTCCGTCTGATTAAACCCATAACAAGAAACGTAATCATATTTGTGTTGTATTTGGAAATTTATTTGTTTTGACAAGTGCCGGAAAATTGTGGATTTCCTCATTTATGGAGTGGATAGTGATCAGTCAGTGTCACCTAAAAACACATTAAGCCGCATACGAAAGCGAAAACAACCGGTTTGTAACGCTACTGACCGGGTCATCCTCTTATAGAGTGGCATTGTCAAATCGCACATGCAGATCTTGGTTATTCAACATTTTGCAGGTTGCAGGAAGCCTGTTAATTGCAAGCGGTGGTCTATTCTATGTGTGCAATAAGCGAGAAACATGTAGCGAATTGGAATCCATTCAAAACACACAAAACTATCAGTTTCTATAGCAAGAGGTACAATAGATTTTGCTGTTTATTGGTATGTTGGAAGTAATAAACAATTAATGTCTGTAAACATTGTTAATAACTACTGTGTAAAGTCAAGAAAGCTTTTGTTAGATTAACATCGGGAACATTAGACTATTCATTTAAACTTTTGGTTCCTAAGCTTTTTTTTATAAGTCATATAAATGGGTCAAAAAGGTAGTGATAAGAGCAAGTACATTTCAGTAATAGGTATATACAAAAAGGTGAACAGACGCACATTCTTTTATAAACAAAAGTGCACAATTCCCCAACTAAATGCTCTGTTAAGTAACCACCATGATTCCCACGCGAAAATGTCAGTAGCCAGTATTTACCCTTATAACTGATGAAGTCCTTTTGGAAAGCCGGAAGCAATCTCCTGGCCGATGGCCTGCATTTCCTCATTTCTATAACAGTGGGTTAGTGGCATCCACGCCAACGCTTCACCGCCGTCACAGCACTCAGTGCAGTGGAAGCCAGCCAAGAGCCCCTTAGGCCGAGAGTCGGTGGAGAGCCAAAACCAGTTTGGGGCCTGCCCCACTGCGGCGCTAAAGAGCGGGTCAGCCCCCGCTTAAGCTCTCTTAGCCAGCTCCAACTCAGCTGGCTTCGCTGCCGAAAATACAATTTTGCACATTCGCCAATTGGGCTTGGGAGTCTGAAACGTTCGCTCGGTGTCTTAACAACATAGTCGCGCTTGGCCAACACGAACAGCAGCATTCCCTGGCAGAGATGAGTGATTAGTTGCCCGCAGGTGCTTAAGATTGCAGTCGCACTCCTACTGACTAAAGGTCAGTGGATCAGTGACCCCGCCCCAAGTGATTCAGACGCGATGAGATTGATCTGGCTGCAGCTCCTGGCTGCCGTAGGTGCTCTCTACTTGTCAATCGGTTGTGCAACCGCGGCCAAGGTATCCACCAGCCGCGGAGTTGCACAATATAAGCTCCCGCTCCCAGCTCCATTGCCCGACCATGAAGCTGCCCGAGAGCAGGCGCCAGGAGCGACTCAGGCCCCCCAGCGTAGGCGCACACAGGTCGTTCGAAGGCGCAGGCCAGCCTCCTCCACATCAACAACCACATCCACCAGTACAACCAGCACAACAACCACAACATCTACGACTACAACAAGTGAGTGCACAGAAAAATCAATAGGTATAAGATCAGAGTGAGTGGATGGATCACTTTGATTGCAGATCACACAGATTTCTATCTGTCTTGTAAGTGCAGGTGGCCGTAAGTACCGGAGACCGTCGAAAAGTCATGCAAACTGGTCGAAGATGCTGGCACTGACCTAGCTTCGGTTTCGACCATAAAGATTGAAATTGGCTATGCGAATAAAGCAACAACAGTGATAGAGAAGTTGTCTGGGAAAAGGCTGGCCACGAAAATCTGGAGTACCCTTTCCTTATAAGACATAAGACATACCTATATCAAAGAAACGATAGAAAATATGGTTTTAGGAGTATAAGTTATAGAATTACTCTTGCTTATCTTAATTTTCAGGTTTAGTAGTTCAGTAGGTAGTTCAATAATTTCAGTAATATTTTCATTTGAGTTGAAATGATTGATTTATGAAGTTAGAAATTTTTTAAAATTCATTTTTCCCACTAAACTAACAATGTGATACCGAAGGCTTTGACGTATGCAGCCAAAAGTAAAATATATTATGCACAAAAATAAGTCTGATAAAGAGATTCGCACTTCCATTATTCTGACCGCTGACCGCAATGATGTATTCAAATCGTTGACCAAACCTGATATACCCGTTTGGAGTTCGTTAACGTCCATGGGTGCATAGGTTAGGTGTTGAGCACCAATAACTGGAGCAAGCTTTCGAATCGGCTTCAGCTGCAGCAGGAGGCCTTGGCTCAATCCGAACCAGAGAGACGGAGACAAGGCCGCGAAGTATTGGGGCCTAGGCCTTTGGTGATTTGCATGATCATGATCGTATGTAATTCGGTTTTAGAATCAGACAGACATAATTTCTTCTTCCCATTAAATTAAATGAGAAGGTTACTCTCCATTAGCCTGTTTTATGGGTCGGAAATTTAAAGCGCGTCTTCTGGGAAGTGTCGTTAATTGGGGGTAATGCTCGGCTCATCGCAGATTTTAAGCGGGCGAATCACTTGGGTTCGAGCTGTTGCAACAAGCCGTGTACAAAATTGCGCTGGGAACGGGTCTGTGGAGTGGGTGGGAAGCGTTGGCCAACAGGCTGCGCACCACCGGCAATTGTTGCTGCTGGCTGAATAATAAAACCAAACAAAATCAAACGCTCTTTATGAGCGGCGGGAACTGCGCTTTACTTGACGTGTAATGCCTGTTATTTGGAGCAGAAACACTAATGGCCACTGAGCACACAGCTAACCGACTTTCCACATCCCCCAGCTCCGCGTCCCAGCCTGGCCAACGGCTTCAACTTCTTCCACTTTAATCCCAGCTTCTGGAGCTTCGGCCAGCAGAGCCTAGTGGCAGTGCGTCCGCCCACCAAGCAGCCCCATCCACCCAAGAAGTTCAGTCCCAAGGAGGACAAGTCCAGCCAGCGCAAGCAGGCCAAGACCACCACGAAACCTCTGGCCATTAGCTCACCCACAAGGGCTAGAGCCTCCACCAGCACCTCCACGACAACCACGCGAAAACCCTCCACGGACGGACCCTTTCGGATTGCCCTGCCCACCCTGAATTTCCCCAGCGATGACAGTAATAAAAACAAGGACAAGGAGAAGGGCAAGCGGGCGGCAGCTGAGCTTCGGTTGAGGTTCGATTGTCCCCGAGAGAACGAGGTGCGCTTCCAGCTCTTCCCCAAGATCTGCAAGACGGATCGGGACTGCGCCGTCTGGCAGCGGGATGAGCTGTGCTGTGATATATTCGGAGCCAGCAGCTGTGTCTCCGGAGTTCCAAAGCCCCTGGAGGAGACTGCACATGCACGTGAGTTAAGCCAGTCCTGTGGTGTCCAATACCTTCTCTTAGCCCGCCCTTGTCTCTTCATTAGCCATCTTGGGCTTGATACCTCGCAAGTGTCCCAGTAGACCGCTGGCAGAGCTCTGGTGGGATGTCCAGGAGTGCAGCACGGACATGGACTGCTGGCCCAGGGTTTGTTGTCCGGACGGGCGGAGAAGATACTGCCGCACCTCGCAGCCGGAGCTGGAAACCGTTCCAGTGCCCGTAAAGCGCTCTTTCGACTACCGTAAGTACACATAATTTTTACGTGTAACTATGTAATCCTTCTCTACTATGTATCTTATCACCTTATTTTGTAGTGACCGAGTACCTGGAGTGCACGGCCCCGCCCCCGCCCATTTTTGACCTTCACCCCAAGGCGTGCACCTCCACATTTGACTGCTTCCCGAACGTCTGCTGCCAGGAGGCGGGACTCAGGCACTGCCGGCCGCCCAAGAAGTCCGTGCTCACCCTGATGGCCAACTTCCTGAACGTGGACTTTGTGAAGCGACTGGCCGAGAACATCGTTATCAAGTAGGCTGCGCATTTCCCATTATTATTTTCCACCTGGGAATTGCGCCGTGAAGTACCTTCAATTGAAACGTTTTGAAACTGTCGTGATATCTCGCCCCTATTTGCTTGGCCACGCTGATAACCAAAAAGAAGACATGCCCACACATACGTTTCATATACATATACATGTGTACATATGTACTTATACTGCGCACCAAGTGCACCCATTCGACTCCCTGTAATCCTACATTAATGTTCACCTAGCCTAGTATTAGACATAAGCTGCATTCGTAGGCTAACAAAATAAACGCGAACGATAAACACCTGATGAGGGTTCTTCGCTTCGAGGTCTCGGGGTGTACTATAGTGTCTGGGCCATCTGGGGTGGTGGGGTCTCTCGTAACCCTACCCCTAGGTCAGGCGAGTCGCGCACTTCAGGTTCTTGTTCTTGACTTATTTTGTCGACCTTAAGAGAAAATTAATGTTTTTAACTTTGAGGTTCTCGCACTTTCGTGTTACTTGAGCAAAAAGGTTTACTGTAAGAGCACAAAACAGAATGAATCATGCTTAAAGAGGCTGTAAAGTGATACCTAAAAATAACAATTATGGCTAGCACTCTTACCTCTTAAAATGTTGTTATCTTAGGTGTTTACCTTTTATCATTGGTCGTCTTATCATCTGAACATATTTAAAAGAACCGTTTCTAAATTTATTAAAATATACGATAAGATCCAATTAATCAAAGTATTTCAAAATATTCGGGGGTGCCACAGAAACCGTTCCGCCCGAATTCCAACCGAATGTCTAACCCCTTCTCTATGTAAATTCCAACCCTCTTCGGGAGGAACGGTTTCTGTGGCACCCCCGATTAAAACGCTTTAAAGTTCTATACCATGTTGACGTAACTGAGCTTGCTAGATGCGATAACATAATCAAGCCATTACCTACTGTTCTATATTTGTGCCCGCTGCTGTTTATCGTATAAATGTATGTACATACAAGTCAGAAGTTCAACCCGCTGGGCTCTGAAATCCAAGCCCAAGTCACTTCAGCCTCAGACAATAGAAGAGCAGCGACTATTGCTCAACTGATTTAATTCATACTGGTGCGCACATGTGGAAAACACTTGACCATCCGTTTTCCACGGCGCATAACGTCGAGCACGTATGCCCAATAAAAGATAATCTAACCCAAAAGGCCCCCAGAAAAACTGATTACGCAACCCGAAAAGACGCAGCTTAGGTTTCAATTACTTTAATTGGACATTGTGTGCGGAGAGGAGGGAAAATGAGAAAACATTTGGTTTGTGGGAGAAAATGTAAAGAAATCAGTTCGGAGATAAGGGGTTGCCATCCTCTCCAGATCTTCTCATGGCAGCTCACTTGGAGCAGCCGCAGCTGGATTTCTTGTCGCCGCCGCACTTGCAGTCAGTGCCGCAGTTGCAGGAACCCTTGGTCGTCTGGGTGGCGCATTTGCATCCTGGCAAAAAAGAGGAATTGGGGATTATTACACGAAAGATCATTTTGATCCTGTAAAAGATCGAATATATGTATCTTTGAAGGATAATTTTCCTCTTTAAAATGAGGAACAGAATCTGTTCCAAAAATATAAAAGTTCTTTTCTGGAAAGCTAGAAGGTTCCTTCTCTCTCAAGACCCTGACTCAAACTTACCGCTTCCGCATGGGCAAGGCATCTTGGATATTTTTTGGATGTTCTTGGACTGGTTCACTTCACAATTAGTAGGGATGGGCTAACTAGGCCTTTGAGTGCACTGAGATAATTCACTTGTTATTGCTGCTGACCACAACTGATGCACTTTGGCCAGATGCTCCCGGTTTTATACACTTCAGAAACGCGGCTTTACACACGGCCGGGTCTTCCAACTTGGGTCTTTGCACACGCCGGCCGGCGGATTCATATTTGTTGGGAGCCGTGTGCAAAGGCAGAAGCTTTCTTCGCGGGGTTCGTGTCTTCGCTGAGGGTTCTTCTGCGACCCAAAAGCTTACCGTTATTCGCTTACCGTTTTGGCGCAGGCGCAGAACTACCGTTGTGTGTGGGGCGGTGGGTGGGCGGGTCTCTTATCGGAAGCAGAGGCAGAGGATAGGACGGCCTGCAGCAGAGAGCTAGTCACATCGGGCACCAGATCCTGTCCTTGTCCTGCAACGAATCCCAGTGCAACGAAATGCAAGTAAATACTGCGACGCAATAGGGGCACATCCTGCGATCCTGCGGGAAAACTCACTCGGTCTCAGGCCCCAGTCCCCAGGCTTTTCCCTCCCGGGGCTCGCGTGTGTGTGGGTGGCAAGTGCAGCGCAGATAAAATCGATAAATCCAAGCCAAAATAAAGCGAGGAAAATCAACGGCAACGGCAACGGCAGTGGCAAAAAAGTGAGGTGTGCGGTGGAGGTGGAAAAACAAAAAGTGTGAAAACAGTGCGAGACAACAAAAGGGAAGGGAATCGGTGGGCGTGTAAAAGGTGCCGCCAGGACAATCAAGCGGAAGTGAGCAGTTACGGCCTTGTGTGTGTGTGTGTGACTGTGGGGGCGTGACGGGTGGACAGGAAACCCTTGCGGGACCTTGCCTTCAAAGCCCTACTATTTATACCCCAATCATAATCGCAGTGATAATTATGAGAGGCTGAAGCCGATCTGGAAGTCGAGCCAAAAAATCAATACTTTCCTTTGGCACATGTCTTAAATTAGCGACCCACTCACACGCATTATTTCCCCCTTTTTAATACCCTTTAAGAAGGTATTCGAGTTTTTGTAAGAAGATTGCACAGGAAGAGACTTTCCATTAAGAAAACATTAGTATATATTGTGTCCTTGTGTCTGTCCGTTTGTTCGCTAACTAGTATTAAAGTATCCTTCCAATTTCGAATATTTCCGTTCTTTTGGAAACTTGAATTTCAGGACAACTTGAACTAGATAAAAAACTGGAACATCGCTCCTACCGCTGTTATAAAAACGATCCGACCAAACATATAACATATCAACTTACCAATTTTTGGGTATAACTGCTAGGGTGTTTTAACGTCGGCTGTCCGAAGGTAGCATTCCCTTTTGTTTTTTTCTGGTGCCACCCACTCACACCCACTAACCCCTACGCACTCCTACCCGGAAAGGTTGTGCGTGCGTGGGCGTAGTGGCCAAGCTGATTTGCTCTTAATCGTTGCAGATAAACGAAAGCATGGCGCCCAAGTAGAACATTCCACCAGCGCCCGACAGCAAGCCAACAAGCTTCAGCTCCTGCTTCTCTCTCAATCTATTGCCACTTCCGATAGAGTCCGCTACAGACGATTGCAAATCCGATTCCACTTTCGGGATGACGGAGCAGAAGAATCAGGTGCAGCGCGCTCCGTCGGAGCAGAGCAACGACTACCGGGTGGTGGTCTTCGGGGCCGGCGGCGTGGGCAAGAGCTCGCTGGTGCTGCGTTTCATCAAGGGCACCTTTCGCGAGAGCTACATTCCGACGATCGAGGACACCTACCGACAGGTGGGAAAGATCCCTCTGCTATAAAAGTCTTCCTGCTAATCCTGATCGCTCCACAGGTCATCAGCTGCAACAAAAACATCTGCACGCTGCAGATCACGGACACCACCGGTTCGCACCAGTTCCCGGCCATGCAGAGGTTATCCATCTCGAAGGGACACGCCTTCATCCTGGTCTACTCGGTGTGCTCCAAGCAGAGCCTGGAGGAGCTGCGGCCCATCTGGGCGCTCATCAAAGAGCTAAAGGTAAGGCAATAATTTCAAGTAATTAAATTCTGACTGAAGCCAACACTTTGATTTCCACAGGGAGCCGACATTCCGAACATCCCCGTCATGTTGGTGGGCAACAAGTGTGATGAGAGCGCCGAGCTGCGTGAGGTAAGAAACATTACTCTTTTTCTATCTTTTATACATACATATAACTATAGGATTTTAGCCTCATCTTAAGCTTTAGCTTAGTGAAATAACTTAGTTAGTTATTACCACCTCCTTACCGCTCAAACTCCACTTTCGCAGGTCTCCCAGGCCGAAGGACAGGCGCAGGCGACCACCTGGAGCATATCGTTCATGGAGACGTCGGCCAAGACGAACCACAATGTGACCGAACTGTTCCAGGAGCTGCTCAACATGGAGAAGACGCGCACCGTCTCCCTGCAGCTGGACACCAAGAAGCAAAAGAAGCAGAAGAAGGAGAAGAAGTCCAAGGACACGAATGGCTCGATACCGGAGAACGGGGAGGCCAGCGCCAGTGCCAGCGGTGGGGCCAAAGAGAAGTGTCGCGTTATGTAAGCATCGGAGGGCATGTGACCCGGGTCACATTGCGTCGAGCCAAAGTGAACGGAGACGGTGACAGACAAATACTCGCCTTGGGGCAGCAGCGTGGGTTGGGTGAGGTGGATGAGGTCGTCTAGGTTGCACCTCCCAGCCACCCATCCACCCACACGGGCCACGCACCACGCACCACACACACCCCACACCCAACACCTCCACAATCACTTGCCCACATATAGAGTTACAACCATACCATAACGACACACACATGTATTTAGGAACTGATGTAAGTCACACACCACGATTGCAATTACGATTACGAGTATATTTTGCATAGGTTCTATTCGGGCAGATCAGATCTTTCTAGTCGCACAGAGTACACGATACAAGATACGATACTATATTACACTCCACGGAAGCTAACCCTAAGTTTACACATAATCGCATCTGAAACGTAACGGCATACATATCAAATGTTTACATACTTGCATGATCCACCACCCCATTCATAACCAGATATCGAATGAAGCTATACACTAACTACATATATCTCTAACGAAAGCCAAAGTACCTACTTAAAGACATAGAATCTGTATCTACTACGATATGATAACAATATTTACATGGATCCATTCCATCAACGGAAGACTATTCCATGGTCGCCACAGAGACCATCGTGGGGCATCCGAGCACTGATGCCTCCCCTGACTATCATTGCTGTTTAACTATTTACCACCTAACCAGAAAAATACAGAACTAGACGAGCCCCAGAAGCCACATAAGCTAATGTATAAAATACTCATAGCCAACCACACAGTCGCATCCCAGGCGATCCGAGAACATGAACAAATTTGACATGGCATTGTTTTTGTATTATATTAAATGTGTATGTACAATTTTACACTTATTTGCTGAAACTTATTGACGAGAGCATTTTAACAGCAAGAAAACAGAAAAGATCAGATCGAGAATTAGCCTAAGTCAGAATCAAGTTCAAGTACAATTGCATTCGTCAAGCGAGCCAAGGAACACGTACATCGAAGGATATTTGAGGAGCGTTTGGAGCATTTTTGCAGTAGCGTAGATGGAATATAAGTTGCCTGTTTTTAAAACACTTATGTATCGTACGTATTAATTAACATAAACCGTTCCCAATTGTGGTATTCGTTATTTTAATAGTTGGTTGGCTTGTGCATAGGCGTAGGAGTTTGAGAGACAATTTGTTTCGCATAGTTTGCTGTTGTTTGATATTAAGAGGATTAGTTTTTTAAATTGTACCAGTCAGACTAAGTGAATGATATGCTTTAATCGCTGCTAAACCAATTAGCCAAATAAGGAGCAATGCGAATGCAAACTAGCGGCTAATAATTACATTAATTATGATGTTGCTCATCAAACTGGTATCTATGACTGCTGGTCCGCCGTCCAGCAGTGCCGGACAAATAAGTAGAACAGCCAACACAAGTCAAGAAGTGAAATTACACACTAGATCTAAAATAAATTGTTGAATTCGAGTAGAGAAATTATTAATCAAGATTATGATAGCGGACCAATTTGCGTATAAGATTTGTGAAATCGATTTAGATAAATTCTCTCGGTTTGCCATAGACATGGACGATTACAAGTATGCCAGCCTTAGTTTAAATTATAGTTAGCCTGCCTGTCTTTTGGGTTCTGCTTGGTGTTTTCCTAGTTTTAGGTACGTTTAATTATAGACAGCGAACTGGGCTTTATCTATTCAGTATGTGCCGTGTATTCGATTACATTTCGCGCACAGAACATTTCACAAAAGCGTAAAATTACTTTGTTGCATAACAATTATAATAAAGATGAATTGTAATAAAAGCATAATACATTTTAAGTGCATGATTTAAAATACAACGAATAAATATATTTACACCGAAATTCTTTTCTAATTTTTCTTACAAATATATACACACACCATATAGATCTATATACATAGATATATAAATATATTAGTTGTATACATATTAAATTAGATTTTACAAGATTCGAAAAACCGAATATTTAATTATCGCTTACATTCAATTAATATGCAACTCACACAGAGCGCCCACTGCTAATAATATACAAAAAATCGCCTGAGCGCCAAGTTGTAAATATAAAGGATCAACAAGTTACATAGAAAATATATCAGATTTTTTGAATGGCCGGCAGCTTAATAATAACAAACTAAATATAAACAGTTTGGTGGCCTACTTAAAAGATCTTATTGTTGAAGATTTATCTTAATAACACTTATCGTGCAAATGAGAATAAGAACATGCAAAATAATTTAAATAAAAATTTAACTATGACAAATCAACCAAAAAAAATTGAATTATTTGCTGAGCACTTACACACTCTAATAAACTTGGTAAAAATCACGGACTTTACACTTAAAATACGGCTTAAATTTACAGCTTGCTGCTACACATTATCGATATAATCATCATCGTGATCGTCGACCAACGTGAAGCCTTCCTCCTGAACGCTGCTCCTGGTCTCACTGCTCTTGCTGCTGGCATCGCTCTCATCAAGATTTTCCTTTTTTTCCGGTGTGGGAGGAGCGTCCAGGGGTTCCATTAGCTCTTGGACCCCCGAACTGGCGGGTAGGGATAGCGTTTGTTGTGACTGCTGCTGAACACCCGAACTAGTCCCGCTCATTACATTCAACAACATTTTTAGGTTGTCGCCCGATATGCAGTCCCCAACGGCATCCCTAGCTCCAATCGACTGCTGCGCCGTTGGAGCGGTGGCCGGGGCCGGATTGTTGTGAATGAGTGAGGCCCACGCTTTTGGGCTGATAACGTATTTAAACGTTAGTTTTATTATGTACCCCACCAAAACAATCAAAAATATAGGGGCAGCAAGGTTAAAAGGCCATGGTAAATCATCTGCGAATAAATATGGTTAGTTCATGTTGTAATCGTAAACTAGAGGTTGCAGTTGCAGTTTTTAAAGATCTGAAAACTACCGAAATGTTTCAAACTTACAGGCGAGTTTCGTCATCGTCTCCGAGACTTTTTCCAACAACATTTGTAACTGCGCAATAAACAGATCGTTCATATATATCATAAACACACGATCTGGCATGCAGATTGATAAATTGATCTTTGAAGATTTTCTAAAACGCGAGGATTATTAGGTTAACATTAATCAAAGATTATATTCCTACCTCAGCATCTCCAGTTGTTTGGCCTCTGGCGAAGGTGTATACACATAACTTTTAAGTCGACCAAACCAGGACATTTCCGCGTAGCTCCTTGTTTCCTGGTGACTGTTAATGACCTCCATCATGGCTTCAACTTCAAGTTTCTAGAACAAGCACCTAATGAGCACCACTTCGTTCGTATCGATCAGTTACCTACCCTGTTACACTCAAAATAGGTGTAAATATATCCACACAGAAAAACACCTCCAACAACAATGGAAATAACTCGGAAACGGAAATATTTGTGCGTAATGCACACAAGTGCGACGGACACCGCCGCTAACAGCACAAATTGGATCTGGAAAAACACGTCAGTGTTAGAACGACGCCAAGTTTCCATTAAAGGCGCAACAGGTACCTCGGACGTTTTCGTCAACGCTACAAAATCCTTGAAAATATCCGTCACCAGGGCCAGTACCCCCTGTCCCTGGTTGTCATAGGAGCATCCGGACTTGCCCTCAAAGAGCGGAGCCTTCTCCGCGCTGTCCAATATTTTCGTCAGCAAAATGTCCAGATCCCGGGCATCGTCCACGCTCTCCAGCTCGTCCAGCTGCGACGGCAGCAACGTGAAAAGCAACGATCGCTTGTGAAGCTCCAATTTAGCATCGTACTGTTTACACCAAAATTACATCCATGACGTCATGTTACCAAAAAAGGTTTAAGCAGCAGCGGTCTCACCTGCAAACGCTTGCGCTGAAACAGCATATTGGCGAACTTCTTGAAGTAAACTAGAGCTAGGGCATCTTCTCTCGCAGCCAGAGACGGCTCCGGGATCGCAGGACACTGGCAGAGCCCGTCCGGCTGATTGAAATCCAAGGAGACAAAGTCTGACCAGGCGGAATGCGGATCCACCCAGTTCTCCTCGCTGCCGCTCTGGCAGCACACGCTGTGGAATATCAGCAGGAAGCAACTGACCGCTGCGTCCGTTCTCATTTTCCGGGTCCTTGGTTCTGGGTAAACAACACTAAATGTAAAACAACTAACTAATTGAGCTCTGGAATGGCGCGGTAACGCAGCGGGTTGGTGGTTAATGTGGCCAAATGCAGTTAGCGAAATCTACCGCTACGTCGAAAGTGTTGCGAACGCAGTAGGCTCCTGAATTGTTCAGGCAATTAAATTCAATTTTAAAAACTTATTAATTAAAATTTATTTCAATACTAAAAGAAGAAAGCTTAAATTGTAAATTGTAAATTTAAAATTTTACTACTAAAGAGAGTCAAAATTGAAATTGTTCGGAATTAATTCTTAATATAAATAGTATAGATCTAGCCTTTTATAGCTAACATGATGGTTCCTGGCTTTTTGCTGATTGGTAGCTTGGGCACACTGACGGCTAAGTGCCGCATTTATTTCGCGTCAGGTTGGCAGCACGGTTGTTGTGAATAACTGTTTAGCCAGGTCAGCACCGAAAATTGCATGTGCCTTAACTCCGGATAAAATCACGAGGAACATGGTTAAGTGCGCACCGGTAATTGCAGTTCTTGCACTAGTTCTGCTAGTCGCCTCGCAGACAAGCGCCGACAAGAAGCAGAGCAAGAAGTACACCCGAGAGGCCAACGACCCGCAGCATTTCAAGCAAGTGGCAGATGAGAAGTATGATCCGGACTTTAAGAACATCCAGCGTCCATTTCGCATGGCCAAGTTGAATCTCGTGTGGGCGAAAGCGCAGAGCGTAAGTGGGATTGCACTCAGGGAGTTCTTTAATATTAAGGTATTTATCCGGCTTGCAGCGTTTAACAGAGCCCAAACTGAAGTCGCTGTATATGGAGCTGAAAATCCACGATAAGGAGGAGATCGCTTGGAAGCAGCTTAACTCGCAGCACAAGGATAAGGATGGCCTGAAGGACGACGAGCTGCGACGCAAGCTCATTGGCATCATGAGCAGCTACGATCTGCTGGAGCACTTTGACGACACCCAGGACTCGGAAAAGTTAAAGCCCTTCAAGGTAGCTCCCCCTTCATTGTTAAAGCAACAGGTTCTTTATGATTTAACTACTTTGCAGAAATTCCACGATCCCGAGGAGCGCCACAAAAACAAGAGCTTGTTCAAGGACAAAAAACTGAACAGGCTTTGGGAAAAGGCAGAGATTTCTGGCTTTACTTCGGAAGAGTTGAAGTCCCTGAAGCAGGAGTTTGAACATCACCAGGATAAGGTTGATGTGTACTACAGCCTGCTCGAAAATATTGGCACTGTGGATACCGACAAGCACGAGAGTGAGTTTTGGTAAATTAAACAGAAAATATAATTAAGTAAATTTATTTCCCCTATTTAGATGCCATAAACACCGAAGACCTGGACAACTACAACCTCATTTCCAATGATGCCAACGAAAATGAGATAAAAACCCACGCACAGAATGTTAAGAGTTTTGAAAACGACCTAAACACTCTCCGTGGCCATCACGTGGGTATCAAGGATCACTACGACAGACTGGAACGCTTGGTGTCCTCCGGTCCACACAGCCAGGACTTTATCGAACCCAAGGTGCAGGGTCTGTGGCGAGTGGCTCAAGCAAGCAACTTTACCGAAAAGGAATTGGAGTCCATTAAGACTGAATTGCATCATTTTGAGAGTCGCCTATTGAAGCTGCGTCATTTGCATGCTGAGCATGCTTTGCACAAGGAGAAATACAAGGTACGATAAGAGATTTATATATATTAAAGCAATCTTATTAACCTAAACTTCTAGGGCGAAAAACACCAGGACAAAAGCAACCGCTTCGAAGACATGGAGGATCAACTGAAGAAGCAAACCCGCAAAGTGGAGAAACTGCAGGAGAACATTGAAAAAACCATCTTTAAGCACACAGAACTTTAAAAATGTAGCAACCACTACACGTGCCAAGCGAATAAATTAGATTTAAGTGCAATTGTTTGTGTAAAGCACAAAAAACCCTGAAGCTGCTATAAAGCATAGGTATAGTTTTGATACCAAATATCATTTGTATGAAAATAAAATCTCATGAAGTTAAACGTGTGCATTAATATATACTTAAATATTAAAAAGATTTCAGACTTGACCCTGCACAGGGTTAAACATGAACCGTTAATTGCCGGTGATATTTTCAGTATGACCATATTCAATGTGGTATTAAGAGGTGTATTTTCACCTTGCAGTAAGACCGTTTAAAGTATGACCGCACCTCAGTCCCGTTCTTGTTGTTGTCTGTTTCGTTTGGTAAAAAATAAAATAACAGCGTAGCGAAAAGTACTAAATACAGATGTGCAGCGGCCACTGCGAGTGCTAAATGGGTACATAGTGCATATGTACACACAGCGACATGGGCATGGTGGAGGCGACGACGTCGGAGCTGCGCCTGGAGGCCCCAAACTCGTACACGTACCTCCTGGCGACCCTCAGCCTGACGCTAACTTTCATCGTGATGCTGGGCGCTTGTCTCTGCTGCAAAAAGCGTATCCCCAAGTAAGTTTGTTCAATCCTCCCCAGATCAGGAGCCCAACGCATCGTCGATAAGTTTTATGTCGGGGGGAGGGTGGTGCTGGCCAGCGGGAGAGTGAAAGTGGGTCTCTTTCCGCCGCTACGCCGCCCAGTTCCAGTTGGACGCACCCGTGCCACTAATCACACTCTCTACTCTACCCCCTCCACGCAGAAATGACATGATGGGCCTGGAGGGCATGGTCAAGCTGAAGAATCCGGACGAGGTCGTCGTGGTCACCAGCCTGGTGGGCAACAGCGAGTCCCAGGCAGAGCTGAATGCTTCCACAGTCTCCAATGCTGACTCGGAGAAGCGGTGAGTGGTTATTACTCACATGACAGAAGGGGGAATAACCGAAAACTAATTTCAGATCGAGCACTGCGGCTCACCGCAGTTTGCCGGACATTCCCGTAGCCGAGAGCAATGATAATGGGTCCGAACTATACGAGACCGTGGCAGACAAGCAGCTGGTGGATGCTCGCAATGCCCGCAGCCAGAGTCGTAAGTGGTCAATGTCAAATCTGGGAATGCACCTAGTACATATCCTGCTTACAGCCCAGCCCAGCATGAAGAAGCAAACAAGCGTGTCTCAGCACAGCTCCATCAGCCAGGCGGACGACGTGAGCTCACCGTACTCCCGGGTCAAGGGTCTGCCGCACGACTACGCCAAAGTGCGGGGCACGGAGCATCCCTACGCCCAGCTAAACGCACCGTCCACGTCCCATGTGGCCAACCACGGATCTGCGGCAGCCGCTGCGGCGGCGGCAGTTGTGGCAGGATCTTCCACCGACGGAATCGATCCCATGCACCGCAGTTCGCAGCACAGCGAGGGCTCCAGGGAGCACAATGACTCGGTGCCGGCACAGGCTGAAATTCCCGCCGCCTCCGCGATAGCAGGCATGATCTCGGCTAGCCAAGATCTTCCCTACATGACGCCGCCCATCGCAAATCAGCATTTTAGTGGCGACTCGCAGGACTCGTCAAGTAAGTTTGCAACCCCTACGATGATGTCATATCCCTAAATATTTTCTTGCGCAGAGGGATACACCAGCATCAGTGTGAGGGAGCCGCTGGCAAACATTCTGGCCCAACAGCCACCGGGAAAGCCGTCGAACAGGAACCCAGCATTGTCTCGGGACGTGAACGACTCGCATTATGCCACCGTATCCGACGATTCTGGTGAGTCACAGGGGAAATTACTCAGTTTAAGTGAACTGCACACTTACATTATTAATCATAGTGCGACTGCTGAAGCTAAAAATATCGAAGTGAATACAAGTCTCATCTTTTTTTCGTTAAAAACCATTTTTGTTCGTTCTTTTCCAGATGAAACGTATGCGGCTATTGAAGACCCCAATAATCGCCACCAAGCAAATGCCGCCGATATATACACGAGCGGTTCGGAAACCTACGCACAAATCCAGCCCATGCAGGCCAACCCCATTGTGGTGGCCGTTGAGATCAACAATAGCAGCAGCCTTCCCACCGCGAGTCCGTCCGTCGTTATGGTTGGTGGCGGGGCCAGTAGCGGAGTCCATAGGCTTAGCAGCAGTAGCGGTGCTGATCATGGTATGCCTGTTCCCCCGCCCGTGGACAGCTTGCGAGCCCAGATGCACTCGCGTCAGGCCTCGTCCTCGTCCAACAACAGCACCTCCGTCTGCAATCTGGGCTCCCCCAAGCCGGAAAAGCGCCAGGCGAACTCGCCGCTCCCACCAACGCCCAAGGCTAGTGTAGGTCAGTCGCACCACCTTCACGCGGGCAGCATCAGCAACCTGGCTTCCGGTCGGAACTCTGTCATATCGGTGATTGAAGCGGGTGGCGATGTCCACGAAGCGGAATCCGGAGAGGCGTCGCCCCAACGCAAGCACAGCAAGAGTCTCAGTCCTTCCAAAGAAGAGGGCAACAAGAACATTGAGGGAATGTACGCCAAGGTAAGTCAAGTCTCTTCCAGAATAAAATATTGTAGATAAATCATTTTTTAATTCCCTTATTTAGGTCATGAAAAAGCACAAATTTTCGCGGAACTCGCCCTCCTCGCAGAACAGCTCACCCATTCTGAACCGGAAGCAGCAGCAGGATGCCTTGGGTGTCAGTCCGCTGGACAGTGCTGCGGCTTTGCTAATGGATCCCCAGAAGGGCCGTGGGCGGAGTAATAGCTATTCGGCCAAGGATCACGGCTACGAAACGATTCCAGCCGACGGCCAGGTGATGCACGAGAACCGCAAGTCGGATTGCTACGCGGCCAACATGCTACAAAAGGAGCGGCAGCAGGAAGGAGGAGGTGCGTCGAAAGCTATTTACAGCCCCTATTTAACCGTCCCTGCTCGACGACTTCAGGGTAAAATTTGTGATCCCTGATCTGCTCGTGTATTTTACCCTGACTTAAGTCGTTAATCCCTGCCTAATGCCTAATCTGCCTGTCTATCTATCTGTTTCTCCTGTCTCTCCTTCATTGCCTTCCCAAACTTAGTTGCTATGCCAAAATGAGAAATTTTCGTGTTTGGTCAACTCAAACAGCGAAAATTTCATGAGTTTTTGTTTGGAAGTAACCGTGGTTAGTATCGCCTCCTGGATACCCATCAACTCTTCTTTGCATCCAAGTTATTTCGCTGTTCCAAGCTGCTGACTTATTCATTCCTTTCTCTGCCGCCCTTTCAGCGATCGCCCAGCCAGTGACGATAGCGACAGCAATTGCGATCAGCGCAAGCACAAAGCACTACGAGACTATTCTTAACCAGCCCCAGCCGCCGCCGCCCCCGTCCAGCAGCAACAACGATCCCGGCTACGAGCAACTGCAATTGCACCCTGTACCCGCAGGCGAGGATGAGGCCAAAAAGTCGGACTACGATCCCAACTACGAAGTGCTCAAAAGTCGGGCCCACTCGGACGACGGCTACGCCAAAGTGCTGGAGAAAAAGCGACCGCCTGCCTCCGCAGATAAGTCCGGCTACAGCACCATTCCAGGGGCGGACGCTAACCACAACTACGCCAGCATCCTCGAAACTAAGGCCGCCGCTGAGACGGATCATTATGCTCGTATAGCGGAAAGCGCTGTGGCTGGAACGCCGGGCAGCGGCAGCAGTCGCCTCACCCTCACATCGCCCAGCTCCACTTCCAATTCCGTCTCACTTAATTCCTCGACAGTGGCCACCAGCACGCCTCTGTCCTCTCAATATGAATCGCTCACGGGAACGGGTAGCGAAACGGATCCCAACTACGAGTCGGTGTGCTATCTGACCACGGCGGCTACCACAGCAACGACCACAACAACGACCACCAGCACGGGCAGTGGGATGGAACCCGGATATGAGCCGCTGCAGGCGGATCAGGAGTCAGACACGCAGGCGAGCAGTCCGCTGAGTGCGGCAACCTCCACGGCGAGCGAGCAGTTGCTGGTAGACGACTACTTTCACGTGTAGCCCGTGACAGTGGCCAGTGAGCTGGATCTCCCCTCATCAGTTTTTGCTTAGCAATCCTTTACGCACATATCACCCATTCGATGCACAGACACCCCCACAAACAACGTAGTTAGGAACGGCGTTCGCTCAGCGACAGTCTTCGATTGCACTGCAGAGGGTCACTGACCCGCGTGCACATCGGAAAACATTATCCCCATGTCCCATATGGCACAGCTTCATATCGGTTTGCCCTTTAGAATATAGCGTAGCTTTAGGTTGACTTTGTGTACAAACTATTTGTATGACCGGCTCCACAATTGCTTCCGTGGCGAGTATCTACTCTATTATGATTATTCTATCTCAGTACCAGTGCGTCCTATTTTAGGTAAATTGAATGCAGGGGTCTTACTAGACGCGCCATTTGATTAAATTAAAAAGCACACCGGCTGGTTGGTGGCAGGTTGTTGTGCTTAGGACAATGATATCTAGGGGACGGGCAGGAGAACTTCCTACTATACATATATGTATATTATATATATTTTTATATGTTTTGGCGTTTTTTGCTGCTTTTTACTTTACTGATGTCCGGTATAGGCGTAGGATATACACGTATTTACACTTACATACCCACGAGAAGACAGAGCAAGTATTTGTATTTGATAAATGTTAATGGAACTCTTCCAAGTATTCAACCATAAAGAAACTAAGATAAAATGTTCAATAAATTATTGATGACTCACAGCACGGTTGGTATTCTGATATCTGTATATAATTACGTTTATTTATATTGCATATGTATAGTGGTTTGCGGATTGCAACAAGGCGGATCAATATTAATGTGAGGTGTGTTACTAGGACAGATTCGGTCTGGTCTGGATTACACTAATTAGCGAGTGTCAAGATATGACCAAACGCTCTATCAATTTTTAATAACAAATAATAATTTCCAAGGACAATAGACAAGAGAACAACGAACTTTCTTTGTTTTAGGCAAACTAATCTTATCAAGTGTTTTAGACCAGCATTTGATAAGGTTTCGAATCTGTTCCAGCTTGACACCTTCAAAAGTTGTGCTAATTATAGATCTGTTGCAGAAGTCTTATACTCTGGTTTACATTGCTTTAACTATGGTTTTAACTAATTTTCATAACTTTAACTAGAACAAAGGCTTTTAAAAAATTACTTTTTCTGTACGATCCACAAGTTCGGGGCACAACAAAGAGAGGGTTACGGGGAAAAACACATTGCACTTGCAACCACATCGAGCACATAATATGGAGATTATCTGGTTGGGTAAATGCCTGCTGGCAGTCCATCACGGCCCAGTGTCTGAACCGCGGGTGAGTCGCGTCATCCAGACGTAGAGGAGGGCGACCACCACGAACTGCAGGAATATAAACTGGTAGTCGAAGATCAAGCTACACCTGTGAAATGTGAACGATGAAACGCGCCCAACAAGCGCCGACCAGGCAGCCACTTCCACGTCTCATTCGTTGTTGTCGTCAGCCATGGGGATGCCAGCCGGCGCTGGAGGCGGAGGCTGCATCTGGGCAGGGGGCTGCAGCTGCGCAGCCATTGCCTGCTCCCGATTGAGCAGGGCTATGTTGCTGGCCTTCATGCGGGCTATGGAGGAGACCATTCCAGAGCCGTTGCCCATAACTGATAGACACGGTGACATACAAGGTGTTGAGCATAATGAATTGCTGATTTCACACTGATCAAGTAGGCGGAGAAGCTCGTTGGTGTCGGGTCCGCCGTTGGTTTTCTGCTGGGGCTCGTCCTTGGAAAGCAGGGCCAAAGCGGTGGTTAAGTCCCACATCTGGATGGCCCCGTTGCAGTGACCAGTGAGTATGAACCGGGATCCCATGCGCGACGATACCTCGCACTCGTGCACACAGAAGGCCGAAATGGTAGAGCTGTCCACGGACCGGATGACACACACCCGGTCTCCATTGGAGGCCAAACGCACGTAGAGCTGATCCGTTTCGGGTACCACCTTCTGCACAAAGATCATGTCGTCGTAGTCGCCATAGGGACCGAAATCGTTTCCGGCCGCATAGCTGTAGCTGGTGTCGGTGGCCTCTAGCGAAACTATCTTGAAGGAGGCCTCTGGCGTGGAGCCCGGCTGGGTGGAGAGCATTCCTCTGAATCGGGTCAGGCTCCAGGTACGCACGTGGTGGTACTCGCTGCATACGGAGACCAGGTACTTCTCCGACAGCATCACCTTGGTCACGGGGCTCTGGTGCACAAAGAAGGTCTCGAAGAGATGTGGTCCGTGACCAGCCGTCTCCGGGTGCTGGACGATTATCCGCACAGCCCCTGATTTGGTGCCGTAGGCAATCTCAATCCAATTGCCGCTGATGCTCGAGGTTTTGGTGTAAGGTACACCGAGATGGCCGTAATGGGGTCCAGGGTTACGTCCTTGTACAGCTCGGTGACCAGCAGATCGTTGTCCTTCATGCGGAGCGGGAACTTTTGCATGTCAATGTAGTAGATGGAGCCGTTGTTGCAGCCCAGAAGCAGAAACGAGCCTGCCGAGTCGAACGAGAGTACGGGCACCAGGTCCTGAATCTGCCAGTGCTGGGTCATCGCGTGCCACACCCCGATCTTGCCGGAGGAGGACAGGGCCACCAGTTGGCTGCCGATGAAGAACAGGTACTCCACCCGCACATTCAGATTAAAAATTCCCACATCCGTCTTCTGGCCGCCCTCCTGGATGCTCCACAGCCTGATCTGACTGCCATATGATATGGCCACCATCTTACTAGGCACTGGCTCCGCCGTCGACGTGTTCACCTTCGAGTTGATGGCGATCCGCTCGATGGTGGCGTCGATGTGGGGCGACGTGAACACCTGCTGCCAGCCGCTGGAGTCCTTGACGCGGTAGCAGGTCACGAAGTGAGCGTAGGCCACGGCTATCCAGTTCTGGTGCGCCTTGATGATTTGCACCCGCATCGGGTCCACCCAATGCGAGTTCTGGGTGGGGCTGAACACCATTCCCACCTCGTTCCTGAAGGCCTTGTTCAGATCCGCCGAGGAGTTGCGCGAGTGCCGCATGAAGTCCATAGAGGGATTTCGCGAGTGCAGCATGGGTGCTGGCGGATTGGGACCGTTGCCACTGCTGCCCGTGCGGCCCAGGCGCAGATCCCAAGACGAGTTCCGCGAGTGCGAGGAACGCGAGGGTTCCGGGACCCGCACCATGGAGCCGGGACGACCACCCACGGCACTTGCGGAGGTGGAGGGCAGCGGCTCGTCCACGGCCGCCGGCACAGCTTCGTTAGAGGGCATTGAGGGCGCCGCCAGGAAGCCGTAAAAGAGCACATCGCCGCAGGACGAGTGGTTGAGGTCCTCGCAGAGCGCGAGGCGCTTGGTCAGCGGCGTGATCCCATAGTACTCGGCCTCGTGGCGCAGGGCGCGGATCTCGCAGTTCTTGATGTCGATGTCCTTGGTCCTCAGGTAGTTGAGGATGATGGAGAAGAGCGTGGGGTCGCGGTCAATGAAGATAGCGTTGTGCTCGTCCCGCAGGCTGGAGATGCGTCCGCTGAGCAGGGCCGTGAAGAAGGTGTCCGGGATCCACGTAAGCGTTTGCCGCGACGTGGAAAACCTACGGAAATCGAGATGGAGATTGCATGCGTCATCAATGCCATCACTGGCCAGCTGCAGTGCAAGGCTTAGCCTAGTTCTTTGTTCTTACCGCTGACCGCCCACATTGAGGTTGACCAGGTCACTGCTGGCCGCGTGCGCGAAGTAGGACATGGCTTTTAATCCGATGATCCGTGCTGCCGCAGCAGCGGACGGAATACGCTTACTGCGTTTCTATTTGTGTGGCTTCCGTGCTCCCAGCGCTCCAGCCAGCGACTGATACGGCCGAAGTTGTGGGAGCCCAACAGCGCCAGCGGAGATGATAGCTCGAGATTGAGGTCCCCAGCACACTTGACGCGCTGCAGGGTGCAATTTATTCGTTTAATGCTTGGGGCTGGCGTATTTATTTATTTATTATTTGTTGCACTGCACTGTGGAATCTGGGGATGGGAGAACTTTAAGTGCGTGTTAGTGGTCATGAAAAGTCACAGTCACGAGGTCAGCTGTGTTTATATTAAGTTTATGTTAAATACACAGCTAAATAAAACTATTTTGGTTTGTCAATAATGTATGTTCATTGTACAATGTACAAATGTATATTTTCAGGATTTACCTACAATGTACATTGTACATATGTTTATTTTCAGGATTTAATCAGTCACTGTATTATTTTTTAATAACTTCCATCTCTAGCATTCTCAATAAAACTTTGGACATGGTCACCCTAAATCTCTTATGGTTGACAACGGTTCATTTCATTGGCGGTAAATTTAAAACTATATCGTAGTGGTGCCTTAAAAGAAACCGCATCATGGAGCTCAATGATCTATCTGTCGGTACTTAGCCTCAAAATTAATAAATTTGTTCAGGATCATTCTCAAAATTCGAAAAGGGTGTAGCTGTCTGTGTCCACAAGCCTAGACCCCAGCCAAAATGCCTACAAAGTGCGCGTGCACCAAGAAGGAGGCCCGAGTCCATGTAATCTACGTGGGCGGGACCATTGGAATGATGCGCAACGAGTCCGGAGGTGGGTGAAAGTAATCATCGCTAAGATGGAGTTTAAAATTTAAGCTTTCAACGGACGTATTTAAATCTAATCTTCGTAACAACCTCCTATCCTCCATTAGTGCTGGACTGCGTACCCAAGGCATTGGCTCAGCGTCTCCGGGAAAATCCCTGCTGCCACGACAACGGGTACAGTGACAAGGTAGAGGCTGGTGACTTTATGGCACTACCCGCGGGGTCAGAGGCTCCATATCGTGTTCTCTATGACCTGGTCGAGTTCTGTCCTCTGATGGACTCCAGTTGCATGGGCATCTGCGACTGGCAACGCATGGCCAAGGAAGTGGGCGTAAGTTTCGTACAAGAGACAGCTAAAGTATTTCTTTTAAAGTTTCGAATACTATTTAAAGATGAGAACCCTTTTTGCATTTAGTCTATAATATAATTGCTTAAAAGTCTAGCAAAATATCCTTTATTATCCCTCCTTGTAGGTGAGCAATATGCGTAGATAAATTAAGAACAAGTACTTTTCTCCCACCCCAGAAAAACTACCAATCCTACGACGGCTTTGTTATACTCCATGGAACGGATACCTTGGCCTACACTGCCTCGGCGTTGGCTTTCATGCTGGAGAACCTGAACAAGCCAGTTGTTATCACTGGAGCGCAAATACCGATTTTCGAGGCACGTACCGATGGCCGGGACAACTTTCTGGGCGCCCTTCTGGTGGCAGGAAACTACAACATACCCGAGGTGATCGTCTTTTTCGGGAACAAGATCCTCCGAGGCTGTCGCTCCACGAAGGTAAACTCGGACTCGTTCCATGCCCTCGACTCACCAAACTTTCCACCGCTGGGCCGGACGAGTGTCAACATTGAGATCAACAGCCGCCAGATCTTCCGGCCGTGCAACACCAAGCCGTTTTCGCTGCATTGCGAACTGGAGAAGAACGTGGCCCTGCTGCGCATCTACCCGGGAATAAGTGTCAGTGTGGTGCGGGCCTTCCTCAAGGAACCCATGGAGGGGGTGGTCCTCCAGACCTTTGGAGCCGGCAACTTTCCAGTAACTCGTGAGGATTTGCTGGACGAACTGCGGGAGGCGGTTCTCCGAGGCGTTATCATCGTGAACACCACCCAGTGCGGTGCGGGCATGGTCACCAATAATTATGAGACGGGCCATGGGTTGTACGATGTGGGCGTGATCCCCGGGTATGACTTGACCCAGGAGGCTGCCTTTGCCAAGCTGGCCTACGTGCTGTCCAAGCCCGAGTGGGACCTGGCCAACAAAAAGAAGGTGATGCTGCTTAGCTTGCGTGGCGAACTGACCACAAACAAGGTGGCCAAGATCAACGACATCGACCTCATAGAGGGCGTGGCGCGCACCCTGCACATGTCCACGGCACTGGAGCGGCAGCAGATGTGCTCCACCTTCTATCCCGCACTGGTGGCGGCCGCCGTCACCGAGGGCGATGTCCACAAGTTAGGGGATCTGAAGGAGTACGGCGCGAATCTGTGCGACACCAACTGTGACGGTCGTTCCGCCCTGCACCTGGCCTGCTTTCTCGGTAAGCTCAACTGCGTCTGCTTTCTGATATCCAATGGTTGTCCGGTTAACGTCCACGATCGATTCAACCGCACGCCGCTGCACGAGGCCATTGACACGGATAACCATGCGATTATCCAGGCCCTGCTCCAGAACGGCGCCCAACTAAACGATCAGCCATTGGTGCAGGCGGAGTTGTTGCGTGCCCTCACAGAGCGTGGTAAGATCAAGCGCTTGGAGTCCTTCCGGCTGGCGGGAGCCGATCTCACGCTGGCTGATCGTACGGGACGCACGGCTCTGCACTACGCCTGCCAATTGGGCAACCACGAGGTGGTGGAATACTTGCTGCCACACTACAAGAATCCTTACCTCAAGGATGAGCTAAGCATGGCACCGATTGATTACGCGAAGGCAGCCAATCATGCCCACATACTGACCCTGCTGCGATTCCGAGAGAACGAGTTGGCGAAGAAAGATCCGTGCTCCTGTTCAAAATAGAAAGCACACTTAAGCCCAATTTTTTTTACTTCCAAATTAAAGATTAATCAACTACTTTTTTTGTCAAATTTCAAATATTATTAGCTTATACCTTGTGTATATATAAGTATGTATAATTAGTGGTTTGTCCAAGTCAAGGGCGACGACGTTATTAGCTTGCATAGGTAACACACAAAAATCAATCTCTACATAGTATAGTCATACGTCGAGGACGCACTAAAATTTTGTTAGTAAAACAATACACTCTGATGTTCGTATATGTCATATAGTTGAATATAGAATATAGTATGCAGTATTTATGTGGTTATTTGATCCGTTCAGCGAGTAAAGGTCTACAAAAGTGAACCGTTGGGATACACAAAAAGGGCAAACAAATATAAATAAAATGTTAGGCAATAAAAACAAAATACTTAATTCACACGCAGTTATCAGATAATGTCATCTATGCATAGTTATGGGCTTTTGCGTTCACTTAGGCCTAGGCTATCGACTTAAAATAAAATTGATTTGCATAATTCGAATACTCGGCCCGAAGACAAACTAAATACTAATCTGTTGTTCAACTTACATGACTAAAATGACACATGGCTTTTGTTTGTTTCTATTTCTCTTTTACGTTTGAGCTACAAATTTGTTCTACAACATTTAGACATGAAATATTGCTTGGTATTTTACGCTTGGTAAAGGCTTTTGATTTTGTATCTTGTCCGTGTGCTGTTTCAGTAGAATTCGCATAGATTCGCATGAATATATAGTGTGCTGTATTTGTATTTGTTTAAATGTAGTTATGTTATGTGTTTACTATACTCATATATTCATAGGTTAGTTTGCTGAAGCATTGGCTGCCGCTAATCTAGTGTTTTGTTAATACTTAGAATTGCTTTCTTCGAATTGTTGTTAGTCAGGGGCCGACTTGCTCGCCTGTGTATATCTCTCATTAATATCTATGGCTTACACGTAGTTTACGTTAATTGATGTAATTTTAAAATCTCTACTAGTCTACATTACAAAATTGTTCTTCACTGGGTTCGAGAGGATTCCTCCTTCGTTTACAACATTTTGACGTTCAAACAAATGCATTGTGAAATAAGGTTTTCCTCCTTTCAGTTTTTCATTCGTTGTGACATAAATGGGAAATATGTTAGCTATCTTTGCGTTGATTTCTCCTTCCATGGTCAGTTAAAAAGTGAAAGCTTTGCGTGTGAGTTCGTGTTAAACTAAATTGCACATTGAGTTAAATTTTGAACGCAAAAATATTTAGTTATTATTTACATACAATTAATTGTATTATTGTGTGTTTCGTTTGTTGGTTTCTTTCGAATATATACAGCAACACGTGAGATGTGCGAGAGATTTGAGAGTTTGGCCTTAACGACTTAAGATATAGCTAAGGTTAGGACCGTGGTCGAGCTGCCGATGTCAGTCCTCTAGTTGACCATCAGCGTGTGTGATTCCATGGGCGCCGCCGAGTCGTAGAGCGTGTCCGTGTCCTGTGTGGGCTCGCCCTGCAGTTGACATTGGTTGGACAGGGTGCCAGCACCGCAGTCGCAAAAGAAGCTATGAAATATAAAAGGGTTTATTACTTTCAGTTTCTTGGAACTATATATGTTTGTAAACTCCTCGTTTTTATTTCGAAAGGGGGCAAAGGTCAAAATATAGAAATACTCACCGATCGTGTCGTATAAACTCCACGTCATGTCCAGCATGACAGTTCTTGATGCAATTGACGCAGATGGCATTGCGATCGGTTGTGTTGCAGGTCTGGCAGCGGTAAAAGTCGTGCATGGGGAAGGACGTGTAGCTGCTGATCTTGTACAGGCACTGCCCGCTGGAGACGGCCTTCTCCACCTCGTCCTCGTTATTGAAGATGTTGTTGCCACGCGTAATGGGCTGAACACCACTGGCCAGGCACAGCCCGCCAAACTTGTTCTTAAATATCTGATTGTGCTCCAGCGTGGCCGTAGCGTTATTGGTAATCTCCACGCCTGCCGCCTGGCCGTCGTAGATGCGATTCCTTCTCAGGATTGGGTGTGACTGCGTCGAGATTAGTACTCCCGCCTGTGTATTGCGAAAGATGTCGTTCTCCTCGAGGATTCCCTTGCCACCGTTAAAGATGCAGATGCCACCATCGCGACCGTCGTAGATCTTGTTGCGTTTGAGTGTCGGGTTAGAGTCGGTTTTGATCCACACCCCGGCCATTGCGTTGTCAAAGATCTCGTTCTGCTCCAGCAGCCCCAAGCCGCCGTTGTACACGAGTACTCCGCCGTTCTGGCCGCCCCAGATTTTGTTGCCCCGTATCACCGGATTGCTGCCAGTACGGATCTGCACGCCCGAGTACAAATGGTTGAATATATCGTTGTCCTCCAGCTTGCCATGTCCGTTGTCATAGAAGTAGACTCCAACCTGTTTGCCCGAATGGATTCGGTTGCGTCGCAGAACAGGAGTGCTCCCAGTGGTGATCCACACGCCTGCCAGCGTGTTGGAGTACACCTCGTTCTCCTCGATCAGTCCCTGTCCCTTCTCGTGCACGTAGATGCCGCCGTGTTGGCCATGGTGGATCTTGTTGTGCCGCACTATGGGGTCGCTGTTGGTGCGTATTTGAATTCCGGCCAGCGCATTTCCGTAAATGTTGTTGTGCTCGATCAGACCACGACCCTCGCCAAAGATGTACACACCACCTTGGTGTCCGTTGTAGATCTCGTTTTTGCGGATGGTGGGGTTGCTGTTCGAGGTAATCCACACACCTTAACGAAAAACATTTTAGGTTAGAAACAGTGATTGGTTTAGATTTGAAGTCGTCTTACCTGCAAAGTTATTCGAGTGAATGCGGTTCTCAATGAACTGACCCAATCCATTCTCATGAACATAGATGCCACCCGTCTGCCCATGATGGATCTCGCACTTGACCACGGTGGGATTGGCTCCGGCCTTGACCTCGAAGCCAGCTATGCGATTGTTGTGAATGTCATTCTTCTCAAAGTATCCCTAAAAATAAGAAACACAGAGACTCATTAAATGTTAGTACGTTACCGGAAAGCAGTTGTTTGTGGGGAAAAAATGTTTCTTAATAAGGGTTTGTCTAATTTGAAATTATTTATTCTTGAAACTATATAACACTTTAACTAATCTTAAAGTCTTTCGTTCAACTAAGTCAACTTTAAGTCATTAACATTGGTGTCACGGAATTTAAATTTGTATAAGTAACTAAAAATTTAAGGTTTATTAAAAAACGTTAACAGATCCATACCAACTAGGTGACCCCTTGATTATTCCCACTTACCATTCCGTTTTCGAAAGTGAAGATGCCCACATCTCGTCCGTGGTGTATGTGGTTTTCCCGCATAATTGGACTGGCGAAGTTCTTCACCCAAATGCCCGCCAGTGCGTTCCGGCTAATCTCGTTGTGTTCGTAGGTTCCCTGGGCGTAGTCGGTGACGTAGAGGCCCACGTTCTCGCAATCGCTGATATCGCAATTGCGGATCACGGGATTGGCGTTTCACTCCACCCACACAGACGGCAGCGCCCACCACTGAAGTGGACCGAATGATGCAGTTGTCTACGGTGGGGGAACAGTTCTCGCCGATGTCCAGGCAGTAGTGCTTGTGATGGGACACCGTCGAAGTGACTTCCGGCGAGAATTTGAGCGTGAGGTAGCCAACGTAGGCGTACTTGGCTCCCTCGACGAACATCACTGTGGATCCAGCTTCCCGCTCCAGGATCACTGATTCGGCCACGTTACCGGGCGCAGCTCCAACTAAAGCGACGTCCGAGTCGATGAACAGATACTCGCCCTTGTAGTGGCCGGCGTGAAGGAATATTAGCGGTCCGGGGTGCTCGGTGGGGGCGACCTGCTCCTCGTAGATGTTAACCAAAGCATTGACGCTGGCTCCGTTGGCTCCACCTCCACCAGAGGCAGCACTGGTGTTGGACAGACCGGCGGAGACCACATTGCCGCCGCCCGCGCCTGATGGTACGAAGACCCCAGCCGCGGCCCGCTCCTCTGGGTAATCCAGAGCCGCCTGAATGGTGTTAAAGAAGACAATGCTGCGACCGGAGCTGCGACGCTCCTGATAGCCGGGGCGCACATGTACGCCGCGGTACAGCTGGTGGAAGCTTTCCTTCCACGGATTAGCGTACTCAGACTCCTCCGGCTTCTCGAAAACGAACTTGCAGAGTTCCGGGTTGAAGAGCGGCAGGTCGTACTCGAAAACGGATTGGTAGAGACGCTTCCACAGCTCCGTGTCGTTGGCGATGGTGTTGAAGCGCTTGCAGACGAGCGCCAGGCGGCAGAGGTCCTGCTCCATCAGATACGAGAAGATGGCCAGCAGCACCTCGTCGGGCAGCTCGTACTGCAGGTACTGGGCTGCAGTCGGAGCACAGCCTGCTTGTCCGGCTGACGCTGTCCCACCTCCGGCTGCCTCCCCCGTGGCCCCCGCAGCGGCTCCCATCTCTCCGCCCTGGGTGTAGAGGCGACGCGACCTCTTCCGCGCCGGCAGCATGTAGTTGTTGTCCTCGATGGCCGCTCCCACGGGCAGTGCTCCGCAATGCTGCTGGGGTACCGAGCTGTGGACATTGGGTGGCTGCGCAAGCGTGGCTCCCGTGGTAGGGGCATTGTTGACGGGAAAGGTGGCACTGGTCGACGGCGCCTGCACATTGGACGAGGAGCTGGAGGACGAGGCGGACGAGGACGAAGAACTAGAGGAGGAGGACGACGATGAGCTGGAGGGCGAGGCTCCTGGATTCACCAAAGGCGGCGAGCTGCTCGCTGGTCCGACCACCACGGCGGAGGAGGAGGCGGTGGGCCACTGCTCGTGGCTGCTGGCGGAGATCTTCCTGCGCAGGTCGTAGGGGCTCTGGTGACTGCTGCCGGATGCGGTAGATGCAGACGCAGCTGCTGCGGCGGCGGACGTGGATGCGGAGCTAGAGCCGGCTGTGGCTGTGGCGCAGGTGGACTTGGAGGAGGTGGCTGGTGGCGTGGAGCTGGCTGCCCCACTAGAGCTCTCTGTGGTGTCCATCATTTGCAGGGCGTTGTAGAAGCTGCCGGAGAAGCCAGCACTGGCACTGGAGCCACTGGAAACACTGGCTCCCTGGCCGCTGTCGAAGTACTCCGCGGAAGTGGAGGCGGATGCTGCAGCTGCTCCACCCGCCGCAGCCGTTGTTGCCGCTCCTCCGGCAGCATTACTGCTGTTGCTCGTCGAGGTGCTCCCACTGCTGGCATTGTTGTTTGCATTCCCACTACTGCTGGCTCCGGATGAACTGGCCGAACCGGGTCCGGCGGCCACGTTCTGCTGGAGCATGGGATCCATGATGTTGCCCGTGGGCCGGTTGGGCATGGCGATCCGGTTGGCTCCTTTCCGGCGGGAGCGGCGCACGTAGGTGCGCGACGAGGTGAACGAGGCGCTCGGCATTTTCCTCAGTTAATCAGCCAAAGACTTTTGCGCTTGAGACGATGAGTTTTCACAGTTTTCCAACCCCATATGCACACGCACTCACACTGTCATACACATACACACACTGGCCCACACAAACACACACGCAGGTCGCACACATGCACGATTTGGCTACGTCTTTAACGTTCCGCTCACTGTTTTGCAGTAACCTGCGATCAATAAATCGGCTGGTGTTATCCTCGGTTTATTATCAATTAAACTCCATTTGTTTCAGTTCATCTGTCTGCGGCTGCTTCTTATTGCAAGTGTGTGTGAGTGCCTTTTTCGGGGTTTCTATCCTTTGTCTCTCCTTTGTTTTGTTTTATTTGGTTAGAGGAGCTGCACTAGCGCACACACTGGGCTGCTGCCATCTTGCTCGCTCATTGTTACTCTTGTCTCCCCCTCAATTCGTCTTTGCAGCAGCCACTCTGCTTCCGTTCCGCTGTTTTCCCGGCCACAAAACACTTTTCGCGATGATAAAACGCAAGTTCAACCGAAAATCTATTGCACTCGACACAGTAACACACTATTTTTCGGAAAATTCAGCAGCGAAACCACCGATTAAATCCGAGTTTTGTCCAGTGTGACCGTGGTTTGACTGCCTAAAAATACCGTACAGCTGTCTACAATGTGCCGAAAATACATCAAAAAATATACCGAAATGTATCAAATTATTATCGATAACATGATGACATCGAAATTTGGGTTTAAAACAAGGTCTGGCAACTCTTTACTACCGTTACCAAATCAATAAAACTTTAAATTTAAAATTGAGTAAAAACATGTTGAACTTTATTGGAAATGCGCTGCCCTTGACATTTGTGCATCATTTGAAAATACTTAAATTCAGCTTTAATGCTGTTTTTAGCTCTTGCATATGACACTGACCTACGAACTCAAAGTGTGCAACAAACTCAGCCTGCCAAACCGTCAACATGCATGCAAGGTCTTTAGCTGCTGCCAACCGACAATTAAGGTCGTGCCACGCCCCCTTTTTCGCCTACTCTTCTGGGCAGAAAAAACATTGTTCACCTGCTTGTCATTGTCATTTTGCGACATGTTTTGACTGCTTCATTGAATGCGCTCAGCATTGAACTTCGCACACGCGATCTGCCACAAAATCGACAATGAAAAATCGAGCTTTGGTGTTTCCTTAAATAAATCCACGCTTCTGGGGTGAATTAAATGTTCCGTAATTGAAAATCCTTACCATATTTCATGGCTAGCTGCAGTCTATTTACCTGTAACAGCTGAGCAAACCCGCAAACAGCATGGTAGTTGATGACGAATTTCAAAGAAAAGGTGGTATAGGTTATAGGTGCGAAAATACTAAATTCTTAACAAACTACACTGAAGAAAAACATGATTGCTAAAAGTATACATCATTAATTTTAAAGAAAAGACGGATTTGTTTTTGCTTTTGCATTCAACATTGTAATGACTTTATGATGTTAACTACAATTGTATTAACTTTAAAGTTTTTGTGTGTTAAAAACATATTATTAATTTATTACATATTTTGTTAATAAATCTTTCAGTTAAAATATTATTAGAACACATGGTTTAATCCCTAGCCTGTGACATGTAAAAACTTTCTTAACATAATAGAAAGAAAGTTCATTTAGGATTCGGTGAGTCCTCTCATAGTTTTCCTTAATTTTTCCCCCGTTTCCCCTTCTGTCCTTTCTGCTTTGAGTATTGTTTTGGTGTGCGCTTTGTGCTGCCCATTTAGTGGGCATTACGCTGCGCCTGCTTCCTCTCTCTCCGGCGTGAATGATAATGGCGTACGCATCCCTTTGGACCGACACCCGCTCTCTAAGGAAGGGGGAGAGGGGGAGGTGGAGCGACTATGGCCATATGTTCTCGAGGGCCGGCTGCCCAATACAACCCCCACCACCCCACCGCCCCTCGCCGCTGACCTTAATAATAATTTCGTCTAATTGCTTCGTAATTATGCCGCGCACATGCTTTTCTTGATTCGCCCGCAGTTGGTAATTCAGTGGGCTCTGGACTCCCTGCTCCTCCTCCTCCCTCACCTTCCTATCTTGTCCTAGCTTGTGCGTGCTCTTCTTGCTCAAGGATGTGCTCCCAGTGCTCCCTGTGCTCCTTGTGGTCTAGTGTTAGCGTCGGGTGGACTCCAGTCGGCCATTTTGGCATGTTATTATTTGTCTCTTTTGTTTTGCGCAATTTTTCGTCATTTGCTTCATTTTCTGTCATTAGAGGCATTTAACTTTTTGCTGTTTCGCCTCTTTCCGATTTGCTTTCATTATTCATGCGGCCGCAGCCATTCGCAATTCGTGTCCTGGCCAGGCCAGGCCAGGAAAATGGAGTAAATGGATTTTCCTGCGGTCAGTTTAAAGGGTACGAAAAAAACTTGGCTGTTGTTTTTTGCAGGAGAATTCAAACACCTAAAAAATATATAGGCAAAAATATTCTATTTAAGCTTTGTTTTCATTTTTTGTTATTCATATTTTATTCTTTTATTTTTTAGAAAACCATTAAATAGATTGGGACGTTGAAATGCAACCAAATTCCAATACAAATACAATTGTGTCGCTTATTTTAAAATTTTAAACCTTAATGAGTTTAACTATTTTTTTAAGCTGCATTTTGGTGCTGCACTTGCTCATAAAAAAATAATGATTTGTTAAATAGTAGAAGTAAGGTACTTATGCTGTGGTATACGTGTCGTATGAGTAATTTTTATGGATACATATTTATTTTGGAACAGTATAAACGATTTTGAGGGGCTTAAGTTACTCAAAAAAACCGCCCTATTGTTTACATGTAGTGAAAGATAATTAAAACAATTAAGTTTTTAACCTACATAAGTATGAGTTAGACTTATGTACAAAAATTAGAAAAAACTTATGCGTTCTAAAATGTTATGTTATTTTATGTTCACCAAAACTTACCTTTGATTTATGTATTTATTCCTCTATTATTTCTAATAAAAAAATTCCTCGCAACATATTTTCCCTTTTTTTACTGACATTTATTGAAATTACAAATTTACAATGTTATTTTCCTTAATGACAGGAAAGGAATTTTTAAAAGAAAATATTTTGGAACAGAAAAAACCAAGCAGTGATATAATTTCTAAGACACACTTCTTCCATTAGCGCAGAAATCTTTACGGAATTCACCAGCTTAGCCCACTTTTTCTAGCTGAATGTATGTAACGTATGTGTTTTTGGGGGGCTTGCAGCCAAGTAGCGTATCAATGTGTGTCAATGGGCTGTTGACTCCAATTGGATTCACCTGTCCGCTTTTAAAGTGCAAGCCTGCCGTCTGCCTATATTTTCGCTGAATGGTTTGCCTTGCATTCAGGATATGTGCAGTCATTTAGATGGTATCACATCACTCTCGTTTTTAATGACAACTAATGCGAATGTCCTTTGAGCTACAACCGCCTTCTCCTTTTTTCCCCAGCTTAATCACATTTCGAGGTGGCTGCGGTGAGGTGTGTGTGAAGGCGTCTCCCGCTCTTTTGGCACAAGTATGTCTAATGCGCAGAACTTTTAATTGAGTTTAAAATTGTATGAAGAAGGGACGAACAGAAGGTCCTGTGCCAATGGAAATCGGCAACCGTAATTACACACAAGTGTGTGTGTGTGTGTGTTGTGTGAGAGCTTATGTTCGCAGTTTTTGAAGTGTGTCGGTTTCAATCTCGGTAAATTGCCCATGAAATATTAACTTTGCCATAATGAGACGCAATTTTTATGCCTCGTAATTTGCCTAACAAAATTTGGGCAGCCCTGAAAGCCCCCTCATCACACACATGGAAAGACAAGCGAAAGGTTTTCGGCCTTTTATAAATTGTTGGTTTTATGGCCATAGCCTTTCGCTGGATAATGTTAATGCACCTGCCGCATAATCCAATAAAAAAAGGGGGCTGCGAGAAAAAGCGATATAATCCTTCTTATTCAGCGGTCAAGCCCCGCACCCGCACCCGTACACAAAGGACACATTCGTTGACCCAATTATGGCCACGGAATTGTGACACATTGAGGCCTCGCTGCAGTCGCCCACGCTTGACTTACTCGATGTAATCCAGCGCCGAGTGAAAAATTACACAATTTGCAATGGCCGACACCTAGCAACCCTCCATCGACACTTGTCCTCCTCTCCCTCATTACTTTTACCGCAGCCCCAACCCTCATAAGAAGTAATTCCTTGGCCCGGGGATAGTTGGTGGAAAATGACTCTGCTTATAAGTAAAATTTCTCGCAATTTCTCATCGACAAATGACTTTTGGTTGCATGGCACGTGCAATGGAAAAAGCTAAGAGCAAAAAATAAAACAAAAAATTCGACACGACGGCAAAGGAAAACAAGCGAGAACATATGGATCGAATATTCCGACTGCCAGATATCCGGCTACCAAGATTTATTCCATTGTGCACCATGTCGAAAGTTGTTTAATTGGAATTTCCACAGGCGTGAACAACGTACATACATGCGTGTAAAACAATTACAAGAAGGAATCCCCTTCCGAAACTCAATAACTTAAGCTTATAAGGTATAAGTTCTCTCTAAATCAAACCCTTAATGAATTCAATAGACTGACATTAACATACATAAGGATTTGTTCTTAAAAAGATAGCCTATTGCATAAGCTCTTTTATCATGACTAAATACCAAGCACAAACTCGTAATTTATATGCATTTGTACTATATATAGGTAGCGAGTGCAAATAAAAGACCCAAATTAGAAACAATGTATGTAAATGCTGCTTATTTTTATGCTGGGCGAATGACTTTAATTTCCAATTCAATGGGAGTGCGTTTCGTGGAGCATGCATGTGTGAACTTTGATTAGTCGCCATCGAGCTATCATTTTGTGTGGAAGTCGGTCACAAGAACCACTAAAAATGGCTGATTTTCTAAATAGGACCCTGCTGATTCCTGCAGATCCTGTCCAGCTGCCACTCATGGGCAGTCCCTGGCCCACGCTTGTCATTCTATCCTCCTACCTGATCTTTGTGCTCAAAGTGGGAAGAAAGTTCATGGAGAAGCGAAAGCCCTTCGATCTCCGGGAAGTGATTAAGGTCTACAATATCGTGCAGATCCTGTACAACAGTGTGGTTCTTCTATTTGTAAGTAGAAAAAAGAATTCCAACAAAATTAAAAACAAAAATCAAGTAACTTGCCTCAAAATCTTTTCAAAATTTTGATATGTTTATAGAAAAAACTTTAAATTGGATTTAAAAAAAAAGGGTTTTCAAACTTTGAAATTCTGAAACCTTTGAACTATAGTTCCTAGATTGCAAATTGGAGCCACTTGGTAAGGTTATATGTCGAGGTTTGACACAATTTATAGTGATTATATTCTGTGCGTATTCACAAATTGGTCATTTCAGGGATTGTACTTCCTGTTCGTTCTGAGGGCATACGACCTTAGCTGCACCTCCCGACTGCCACTGGATCACGAGTATAAGGACTGGGAACGTTGGCTCAGCTACTCGTACTTCTTCAACAAACTCATGGATCTGCTGGAGACGGTCTTCTTTGTGCTGCGAAAGAAGGACCGCCAGATATCCTTTCTGCACGTCACCCACCACTTGATCATGGCCTTTGGCACATACGTGTACTTCACTTGCAGCGGCTATGGCGGCATCTACCTTCCGCCTGGCCACTTGAACTTGGCCGTGCATGTGGTCATGTACTCCTACTACTACCTGTCCTCCGTCAGCAAGGATGTGCAGGCGCGTCTGTGGTGGAAGAAGTACATCACCATTGCCCAGCTGGTCCAGTTCGTCATCGTGGTGTTCATCTTTAGCTACACCCTGATGCAACCCAACTGCAATGCATCCCGAACTCTGATATATTCAGCAATATTGGTAAACTTGGCCTTCATTTTGATGTTTGGAAACTTCTATGTCCATGCCTACATACTGCCCGGCAGCAAAAAGTCTACGCTGAAAGTGCAGTGAACTCTAAAATTTTGCAATTAAAACTAATAAACATTTTTACAAAATTAAAATATTATCGACTTTGATTTAAGACTTACTTTATCCAAAAAATGTAGTCGTAGGTCATTCGCTTGTCATGTGGTATCTTGGAATAACTTACCATGGGTTCGAATCTAAAATGAGAACGCTTGTTGAGTTGAATAAGTAAAAGAAACCATTAAGTTGTAAGTAATTTGTAAATATGTAATACTTGCTTATCATAGGCATTAAAGTTATGGGTTTTTAATATCCAAGTCAATCAAAGCTCTACTGATTGATGAGTCAACCACTTACAACCACTGAAAGGATACTTCAGAATATCCTGTCCAGTTCCTCCTCTTGATACTTCTTCTTACAGATATTTTATTTACATGGAGTGTACCATAGTTTATTTGTTTTTTTAAAGTGCAACCGACATTTACATTAAAAAAAAAAACAAAATAGTGAAAAATATATACAAATGGATACCCAAGAATTGTTGTACCTACTAATCGACAGCTAAATAAAGATTACTTTTATCGAAAGTACATACTACATATTGTAGTGGGTCAATAGCCACCTTTGTCATATCGAGGAATAACTTAGCATAACTTTCGGCGCTAAGAAATTAAAAAAACAAAGCGTGCCAGAACGGCTAATTAAAAATGCGGTGATATAGTGAAAGTGAAAGTGACAGAAAGAAAGAGACAATTGTAAATACTCAGTATTTAAACACTCCAGTTTTTAATGGTACCGATCGGTAAAGATCGATGTTGAAAAAGGAATCAAAGTCCGTAGCTTTCTTGATACTATCACTGGGTATTTAAAAAATGATAAATAACTAAACAGAAATGAAAGATATTCCCAAGAGCACGGTCGGAGAACCCAACAGATTTTAAGGTCGTATTTTGGCCGTCACCAAAGCTCCTCGAGCTTTTTCCTTTACGTCAGCCACAACAGTCTGTACATAATTAGACTCTTCTTACCTTGGAACCATTTTGTAGCTCTTTACATTGCTATGCCACGAGTACATAGTCGCTTCCTGTATACTCACTTAAAATGCGACCTAAATGGCGCTTTGTATCATTAATGATACCACTAGGTTAAGCATAAAACTGAAAGGCTTTCGAGTTTCCGATTCAATCGCGGCACGTATGGACTAGAAGAAACATAGATCAAGAGTGGAATTAGGCTCGCGAAACTCGCCAACAATCCGTGAGATCCTTGAAAGCACCATGCTTACACCGGTAGATCCTGCCGTGATTCCCTTCTTTGGGGATCCATGGGCAGTTTTGGTGACCTTGACGGCCTACCTGCTGTTCGTCCTGAAGGTGGGCCCCAAGCTCATGGAGGACCGAAAGCCCTTCCATCTGCGTGGCGTCATCAAGGTCTACAACATCGGCCAGATCCTGTACAACACTGTGACTCTCGCATGCGTAAGTAGTATGCCTTAAGGGAATGCCTTGTGCAGGACATAATCCGATTGATTTTTTTCAGGGATTACACTTCCTGTTTGTACTGAGGCCCTACAATCTGGGCTGCATCACCAACCTGCCGCTGGACCACGAGCACAAGGATAGAGAGCGCTTCCTCTGCAACTTGTATATCGTCAACAAATTCATCGACCTGGTGGAAACGGTGTTCTTTGTCCTGCGCAAGAAGGATCGGCAGATATCCTTCCTGCACGTATTCCACCACACTTCCATGGCCCTCACCGCATGCCTGTACACCCACTTCAATGGATATGGGGGTCTGGCGTTCCCGATGTGCCTCCTGAACGTGGCGGTGCACGTGATCATGTACACATACTATTACCTCTCCTCCGTCAGCCAGGAAGTGCAGAAGAGTCTCTGGTGGAAGAAGTACATCACCATTGTCCAGCTGGTCCAGTTCGCGATTGTCATGTTCCACTGCATCTACACGCTGGCTCAGCCCAGTTGCAATGCCTCTCGACCGTTGGCATATGGATGCGGTCTTCTGGCTGCCGCCTTCACATTGATGTTCAGCAACTTCTATATTCACACCTACGTTCTGTCTGGCAGGAAAAAAAAACCTGAAGGGATACACCAATAGGCATTCCATAGGTCCAAAAGACAAAGTAATTTGTTTCGTATTAGAAAGGTGTTTCAAGAAAGGTTTTGAACTGGGAGGTTCTGTAAACTGCAGATCAGTAGCGAGTTACAGAAAATGAAGGACTTGATTCCAAAACTTCCAGACTAGTTTTTTAGTATAATTAATTCATTACCTTGAACTTACTACTCAATTTATTGTGAATTTCGAAAAAGAAAGTCCAATATGTACTATAAGTTTAGTTATATGTAAGTCCATTTAGTGTTAACCTTTGTTCTTCTCGCTATTTTACTTCCATAAATAAAAATCCTAATACGCCTTAACGTCGTTATATATCCTCTTAATTGTAGCTACCCCTTCAAGAATTTTTTAATAAATGCCTGAATAGAAATATTTAGCAAAATCTATTTATAAACATTTTTGTGTTGTTGAGTATTTTATTTATGGACGAAACTATTTTTAATTGCGAAGGGTGAAACAAAACACAGCCAAATGCCAAAAACTGTAAGGAGGGGAAAATCCTAAGGGGGAACCACACAATGCACGTTAAATGTCATTTAAAACGGCAATTACTCAGCACGCTCGGTGGTCCGACCAGCGGAACCAAATGAGACCAGAACCCCACAGTCACAGTCCCTACTCCAAAGACCCAAAACCCAAGACCCGCTGCACTTGACTGTGGCTTCGCTTTAATGTCACTGCATGGCCGCAATTATTTAGCTGGCACTTCGACTCTGATTCGCCGCATGCGATTCCCATGCAAATCCGTGCACGGCAGCAGGAGCGGGCTGACGGTGACGGTGACCCCTTCCTTCCGGAGCCATAAATCGCTTGGCCTGGACTGGCCCAGCACGGCTCTTGTGTTCTAATTAAAAGCACCATGGAACAACCCAGCACACGTGCCCGGCCCCGTCCTGTAAGTCATGCAGATCACGTGCTACCCACGGGCAGCAGAACTATGAGTGTTATTATTCCAGGGGAGCCAACTCCAACTTGACCTCCACGGCTGCATTTGAATACGGTGTCGATGCATTTGAATTAATCCATTATTCAGCCGGTACATACATATGCAAATCGATGACTACACTTAGTTAAACGTTTGCAAATCCAGAATACGTTTAACTCGTATTTCCTGAACCTGAGATTCGTACAGAACATTTCAAGTCTATATAAAAACTACGCTTTCTAAAATTTTTGTGTTATTAAGACCATATTTTCAGTCAATCACATACAGCACACTCTCATTTTAGGATAACAAATACAATTTTTTTTTTAAAGGAATACATTTTTTTTGACGTTTTTACTAAAACTGAGAGAGAGTAATCTACATCATTTTATTACGTAAATACGTAACACGTAAATACTCATAAATAACGAATAGTTTTTTTTTTTTTAATAAAAACCGGGAGTGGCAATTTGTACTCAAATGATCGCTTATTTTAAAAATATGGTTGACTAAGTCTTAAAATAAAATTTAAAGCCGTTAATAATATCAAACAGGGAATTTGGTTACGAATTTGGTTTGGGTCGGTGCTTTTCCCAGCAGTGTAGTAGGTGCAATCAGTTAACCTTGCCCGAGGCTTTGACCCGCTTCGGTTGTATGTAGGTCTTCACGTAAAACTTGGAGAACATCACAAACATGAAGGCGCTGGCTGAACCAAGGGTGAAGATGACGCCCCGCGAGGCCGAGCAGTTGGGCTGGACGAAGGTGTAGGCGCCGTGCAGGAACATCAGCAGGAACTGGACCAGCTGGCCGAGAGTGAGGTACTTCTTCCACCAGAGGCTCCCCTGGACATTTGAGCTCTGCGAGGAGGCGTAGTAGTAGCCGTACATCACCATGTGCACCAGGATGTTGAACATGCAGATGAAGAAGACGTGGCCGCCGTAACCGTAGAAGCGGATCATCAGGTACGAGGTCATCACCATGAACACGTGGTGGAAGACATGCAGGAAGGTGATCTGACGCTGTTTCTTGCGCAGCACAAAGAAGATGGTGTCCAAGAGGTCGAGCACCTTGTTCAGATGATACAGGTAGGACAGCGTTCTCTCCGTGGATTTCATCTCGTGGTCCTGTGGCAGGACAGTCATGCACCTCATGTTGTACGGCCTAGCTACGAATATCAAATGACAGCCCTGTAGAATGTAAAATCAGTTTAGTTTAATCACAACACTTTTTGTCCTTCTAGGTTCGAACAAAATAAGGACATTAAAAAGTGATAGAGGATTACTCACCCAAACAAACATGACCGTGTTGAACAGGACTTGTCCGATGTTGTAGACCTTGAGGACACCGCGCAGCTGGAGGGCCTCATGCCTGGCCATCAGCATCCCGCCCAGCTTCAGCACAAACAGCAGGTACACCGTGAGGATAGTCACTGTGGACCAGGCACTGGTGACCAGTGGCAGCTGGACAGGATCCGCATAGGGCTGGTCGAGGAACTCAAACATTTCCGCGCTGGTTTGAAGGCGACTTATCGGGTGACTAGGTTTCTGCTTTCTGGTCTTCTTTTCGATGGCCTCAGGAAGTCAAACGCAACTATTTTGCTAATTTGTGCAAATTGTCGGTGAAGTAATTAAAAATGGAAGCGATATTGACCTTCATCATTGTTTAAAATGTTAACTCAAAATGTAAGCAAAGTGCAACCAGCTGCATTTAAGTAACGTTACCTAAAACAAACGCTTAAAACAAAAAACTACGATTTACTTAGTATAAAATTACAAAGTAGTGAATCGTTCCTACAGTAACTCCTTTGAATTTAGTGACTTGGCCAATACCCAGACCATCAAGGTTTTTATAACCAACGTCTTATTTTTGGTAGCAGGTTGTCTGAAGTAGAGATAAAAAAACCATTATGTCTCTCTTAAGTTAGCTAGCTAACGGAGATGATCGTAACAAATTTATTTTTTATAGGGTTGAAAACTCTTTCTTTTCACTGAAACATATACTTACACAAATACCCTCAGTGTGACAATATAAAAACCTCAATCTGCGGTCTTCGTATTTACTTGTACAATATAATCTTAACCTTGCTAAAACATTTATATTCACAATCGTGCTATATCTTTTAAAGTATAAGTTTAAAAATAAACACTCGTTCCCAGAACGGAATAGGGAGTAAAAGGGCTCTTAAATTTTAATTTCTTATGATGTTTTACAATCCTTCCTTTATTCACCGTACCGCTCGTTTGGCCTTCTTCTGGGGAAGAATGTAGGCACGAACGTAAAAGTTGCTGAACAGAATAATGAAGAAGACCGAAACGATTGAGGCGCACTTTGCCGACAACCGGGGTATGAGACAGTCCGGCTGGCTGAGGACGTAGATGCTGTGGCCCAGCATGATCCCGAACTGGACCAGCTGGCCGATGGTCATGTACTTCTTCCACCAGAGATTGGCCCGAACATTCTTGCTAACGGAGGACTGATAGTAGTAGGTGTACATCATGATGTGCACGACCATGTTGAAGAAGATCAGGAAGAAGCCATGTCCACCGGGGCCATAGTAGTACAGGTACATAAAGCTAACGTGCAGGGTGTATACGTGGTGGAAGACGTGCAGGAAGGATATCTGCCGGTCCTTCTTTCGCAGCACAAAGAAGACCGTCTCCAGCAGGTCCATGTATTTGTTCATGTAATACGCGTAGCTGAGCCAGCGCTCCCAGTGCTTGTACTCGTGATCCGGCGGCAGGTTTGAGATGCACTTGAAGTTATAGTTTCCAGGTCCGAGCATGAAGTAGGCCGACTGTGGGTCAATAGCCATTACATTCCGTACTTATTTATGGGTGGTGTTCAAGATCACTTACCCACAAGAACAAGACCAGGTTGTACACGATTTGTACGATGTTGTAGACCTGAATGGGGCCCCGCAGATCGTAGGCCTTTCGGCCCTGCATGAACCTTGGACCCACCACTTTAACCAGGACCAGGTAGGTGGCCAGAATGGCCAAGACGGGCCAGTGGCTGCTGGTCAACGGCAGATGCACAGGATCCGGCGGGGGTCGGTTCAAAAATTCCAATATCTGGGCAAACATGGCGAGGGCCTGGGTCTGGTCTATGCGGTCTGGGTGTCGGTGGAGCGGCGACTAATCGGTGCATTATAATGGATCGCTGCGCTGCGCTTTTCGATTGAAATGCAAATATACGGTGTGGCTGGTTATACAACTACTTACGCAAGCGAAATGCATTGGGTCCTCTTTTAAAGCGAAAGGCATTGGCCGCGTTCACAAGCTTTAATGGTATCGTTTATCAAAACAAGTGCACACTTATAAAAAGTAATATGTGTTCAAGCGCTTATTACAGGCCGAAAGTCACTGTAAACAGGTTAGCACCCACAGATTTGAATTGAGAGACTCCCATTTTGAAAGAAACAATATTTTTAACTTTTTCTACGCTCCTACCGAATTTAAAATCAATTGGACAGGTACTTATGGTTATAAAAATTAAATGTTTTACATAAGTCAACATAAACACATTTTTTATACGAACTGAGTACATGGTTCGGGTATAACACCGTAATGTTTGTTTTGTTTTACGCGACTTTTCGTTTGACAAGGGCTCCATAAATGAATTTATTTTTTATAAAATTAAAAATAACAAATCACTTATCAAACTATGTTGTTGAACGCGGCCATTCTATTTTAAATACTTACGCAAGGTTACGTCTCTTACGTTTTCTGCTTTAAACATTGCATTTTGTTCATAATTATTAGAGGAACACGTAAGGAGCATTGGGAAGTCCAGAAATATTTCGTTCACAATTTTATTGATGTTTTAAAGTTAGGTGAGTAAAATGTCCTGACATATTCGATACTCTTAAATTGTTTTTATTCATTTGCTTACAGGATATGGTGAACAAATGGATCATAATAACAATGCGGCTTATGTGGATTTTGAACGCTAACCAAGGTATGAAACTAATTTAAAAATGGGGGTGAAAGTTTAAGATCATATATTTGCGAATTTAAAACAGACTGTTAGGACAAACGAATTTTCGAATGGTGTATTGTTATATCCACGGACCTCTGTTTTGTGCAAAACGTTTAAACACCTTAAATTTAAATTCATACAAATTTTGATTTAAAAGAAATTAACGACCAACTAAACAACCCCATTGATTACAAGAAAGATTCCAGTTTCTCCACTAAAGTAGCTTATAAATACATATGTGTGTATGGTATCACCACAGAAACGTACAACTTTAATTTGTGTTATGAAATAAGGTAATAATTATTTTTAAACTCATAAGATATATTTTTTTAACTCTATAGAGACCTATCCACTAACTTTATTTTACTCAGAGCACTTTTTGCTCTGGGATTTGTTGGGTCGAATATAGGCTTGATAGTAGAAGTTGCTAAAGAGAATGATAAACACAACAGAGATGGTGCCGGCACAGGTTGCCGAGAATCGGGCTGAGGGGCAGTCCGGTTGCCTGAGGGTGTAGACGCTGTGCCCCAGCACGATCCCGAACTGGATCAGTTGGACGACTGTGATGTACTTCTTCCACCAGAGATTGCCCCGAAACTCCTGGTTGAGGGAGGACTGGTAGTAGTAGGTGTACATCATGATGTGCACGAGCACGTTGAAGAAGCACATGAAGAACCCATGGCCGCCGTAGCCGTAGTAGTACATGTACATGAAGCTGAAGTACAGCATGTACATATGGTGGAAGACGTGCAGGAAGGATATCTGTCGGTCCTTCTTCCTCAGCACGAAGAAGACCGTCTCCAGCAGGTCCATGAGCTTGTTGAAGAAATACGAGTAGGTAAGCCAGCGCTCCCAAGTTTTGTACTTGTGATTCGGTGGCAGATTGGTAATGCACTTAAAGTTGTACTCTCCAGGCCCTAGCATGAAGTGGACGGCCTGAAAGTTAGGAGTCATTAATTATAGTCCGTGATTTCCATGCTCACACTTATTACTTACAAAAACGAACATGATTATATTGTACAGAATCTGAAGGACATTGTAGACCTTGATGAGGCGACGCAGATCGAAGGGTTTTCGATCTTGCATAAGCCTCGGACCCACCACCTTTATAAAGAGCAGGTAGATGGCCAGAATGCTCAGGACTGGTCCATGGCCGCCCAAGAGTGGCAGACGCACAGGATCCAACGGCTTCGTGTTCACAAAGTCCAGAAATTGGGACAGCATTGCGAGTCTTTGTGCTTTCTGGGTGGCGGTGGACAGACGACTAATCAATGTGTTTCTTTATTTTAGTATCTAATTGGGTCTGCGATTGAAATGGTAATTTAGGCATTTGAGCGGGGGTCACCTAAGTTTGTTTAAAGTGGGTTATTCTGTTAGATATTATGTGGGGTACGCACTAGAAGAGTTTGTTATTTATTTAAAGTTTTACTTTTGGCTGTTCGCCCTTCTTAATAAACAGGAAAGCTACAGCTGCAGTTGTTTACCCACTGACTTCTATGAACCCCACGCAGTCCAAGTTTGTTTATAATTTATGCCTCGCACTACGCAAAATGGTACAGAATAAATTTGTGCTTTTATCTTTTTATATTTTGTAACTGGATACTCGAGATTATTTATTTTTTTTTAATGTGCAAAGGCTATAGAAATTAAATTGAAACTGATATCGTTTTAAAGAGATTTTAGTGACACCCATTACCATGGAAATTGATGCACCCAGCTGTCAATCAATACTAATAATACAAAACTTCCCAGGTTCCCTTGCAAGTTGCAACTTTAAACATGATTATGGAAATTCCATTAAAAGTTTAATGGGCCCTCTGGAAATGTTCGAAAATCACGCACGTGCGAAATGGTTAGGGTTACGGGGAGGAGGTGGTTACCTTTGGAGCTGGAACCGCATCGAGTTACGCAGTGGGTGTGGCCGAGTTGAAACTGCAGCGCTTCCAGTTACGGCGGATGCGGAAATGGGACGTAAACAAATTCCGCCGCATCACGCACATCCGGTGCAACAAAAATGGCAACAGCCAAACAAATTTATAACATAGTATAGCTTAACTAGAAACCATTTAAAGCGTATGCAAATTCTGTAAAAATCGAATTTGAATGGAAACTTTTTGAATGGAACTATGTTGTGTGTTTGTGGGAAATGCAAATGGACTGACAGTGAAAATAGTTTAATTAGATCGATTTGAAAAGAAAGAAATATCAGACTTAGACCATTAGGAAATCACTCGAAGTTGGCTGTCTCACTAATGGCCAAGTATTTTCGGTTATTAATGGTCACTATTTGCATGACTGGGGGCGTGATTTTCTTCCCTTCTTTGGCACTTGATCTATCATTATCTGAAATATTTGGGATATTTTTTTCCTTTAAATTCCCGTCTTCCCATGGATGGATTTCTGTCAGAGTTTGCTCCTGTTTTTCCTTGGCTTCTGCTTTCTCTTCAGCTAAAATCAGGGGAATCACTTGTTCCGCGGTCTCTGGACTTTTCGGCTCGCAGATTTCTTCTTTAATTGGCATGGGAACGAATTGAACGCTCGGATGCACTTCTTTCTGGGTCTTCACTCGTTTCTTCTGCTTCTCGTTTCCATAATCCTTGCTGTTAAAGCATTTCTGCGAGATGGGGAAATTTTCAGTAGAGGACAATTTTTTTTTGGGGTTTTTCCTACAGGACACACGTAGATTAGCTTTAAGGTGATGGGACTTTTGACCACCTTCCGGGTCCTGGCCTGGCAGATGGAGCAAGTGGAAAACGGAGCCATGTTGGAGGAGTGCAACAACGAAAATGAAATGACCAGACCAAAAGTGATAGCCGTAAAAAGACAGATTGACTCTCCCTTTTTCCTTTCGAGTGACAGATAGGCAATAGAGTTGGAGAAAAACTAGTTTTTTTTTTTCGATACATCGCACATAGGGAAAATTTCAACATTTAGGGCGACAAAATTATTTTGTTGTTTATTATGGTAGTAAACCCGATATAATATGCATATTTGATACTTTAATTATTCTGACTCAAGATTTGCAAGCGTATTGGTTCATAGAGGGTAAGACGCCAATATCTCGAAAACTAGACCCAATCCAAACAAACGGATTCCAGATTTGAGATCAGGGCACCAATGTACTTTACGAACTGTACTCCTCTTTATCGCGAAAGAAGCTTTTTGCCTAATATTATATTACAGAAACAATACTTTGTTACTTATTCACACAACTTTGCACCTGATTTTTCGCAAATGGGGCAGTTGGACCTCAATTTTTTTGACAGTTAGCTGGTTTAATAATTAATTGATTGTCATAGAAATAAAAGCTTGGACGAACTTGAAAGGTATTATTTTCACTAATGAAGTAGAAAAATAAAGGGAAATTTGTGTATCTTTGACGGCCTTTAGCTGGTCGAAATGTAGACATTGAAGGTAGTTTTCTTAAAATACTATAAAACAAACCTGTATTTTCAAAATCCATCACTTTATTATTTTTTAACTTAAAAGACCAAATAACACCACTTTAAATAGTTGTATTTTTAATGTCTATATCGATTACTCGTAGATCAAGTTTCGGCTGGCTCGCAGGGACGCACGGGCGCACTTTTAAAAATTAAATTAGTACCTTTGTTCGTTCGGGTGTTCTTGTCACTTTAAAAATGATTTTCGCCCTAAATGTTTTTTCTGTGCATCGATTCTTTTCGAGTTTTTCAAACATCGAGTTTTTTAGGGTTTGGGTTTTTTTTTAATGAGCGGCAACATTCTGTATAATATTATAATGCCATCACCAAGAATATAAACTTCTTTGTATTTGTATGTGCTTAAAGTTTACCATTTAAAATGAAAATTTTTAGTCAAAAAACTCGGAAAAACTCGAGTTTTTTCATCAAAAAAATCGAAAACTCGATTTAATCGAACATCGAAAGGTTGCTTTAGTTTGACACTTTCATTTTGCTATATGTATATATTTTGCTATATATATTTTACGAATTTGCTTAGTCTGTGGAATTAAAACTGGAATGAAGCAAAGTCGGAATGTTTTTCCATTAGCATTCCTTGCCAAATTGCTGAACTTTTTAAGTGCCTTGATTTGCATTGCATTGCATTGTGAGGGAGAGTGGTTCAGCCCATTAAACCATTGGCTTGGCAACTGCACCCAGTTCCCAGCTCAATCCGAGTTTGCATCTGCAGATTCTGCATCTGAAACTGAAAATGAAAAAACCCAAACCGAAACTGGAGCTCTGTGTAAACGACCTTTGATGTGGATGTGGATCTGGTGGGTCGTTGGTTTAGTCTCGACTCGTATTCGCATTAACGCCATTAGGCCAATTTGGCACTTTGCCCTGGCTTCCAAAGGCGCACGGAAAACTTTCACAAACAAGGTAACAAACGGGCGGCACGAAGCTGCAATAGCTCTTCCCATACCCCAAACCCCAATCCCCATCCAACCCCAATCCCAACACTTTACGTTCCGCTCCACGCCACTCACATGCCAATGCCCGTGTAAATAAAAGTCAAGTGAGAAAAACAAATAAATTAGAAGCGCATCCTCCGCTCGTTGGCAGAGGGCATTTCTCTTCGTTATTGCGCGACTGCCTTTAATTACGACACGAGGAGGCCAGAGGAAGCGGGAAGCGGAGCAACTGGGTCCTAAGTCCAAGGCAGTGCACCCGGGGATTCCCCGTTGCCCATTCTCAGTCCACCAACTGGCGCAGCATGCTCAATTTATGTTTATTTGCGAACTGTTGCACTTGACTAATGTCCTTCGCCTTTGCGAAATGTGGGACACTCTCAGTTCCACTGACCGTTGGTCACCGAGGCCATCTGGTTTTTTAGGGGTTTTAAATACACATCAAGTCCACCGCCAAGCAACTACTTGGAGAGAAGATTAAACTCTTAACAGCATTTAAAGATGCCTCAATCTTAGCGATAACATATGGTATAAGTCTTACGACCTTTAAATATTTTATTTATTTTTAATTAATACACAATTTTTATCGACTTTTACATTTTGATAAAGGTTATTTACTTGTGCACATTTTGGAAGTTGTTAATATTGAACAAAGTTCACAAGGAAAAGTCAGAAACTTAAATTAAATGTGAAAATGTTTTTTTTAACCTTTAAAAAAAGTTTTTTTTAATTTTTTTTTTTTTAAAAAAAAAAAAATTTTTTTTTTTTTTTTTTTAAAATTTTAAAAAAAAAAAAAAAAAAAAAAAAAAAAAAAAAAAAAAAAAAAAAAAAAAAAAAAAAATTTTTTTTTTTTTGGATCTTTAACAATTATAAGTATATTATTTCAAATAACATTCTTAATGGATTTAGTATTTGTTTTAATAAATTCAAAATTTCTTTGTTTTGTTAGCCCAAGAGCGCTTAGATTTTTTCCCTTACTTAAACTCACCCAAATACACAACAAAATCAATCTATCGATCCATAGTCCAAGTGGATCCGTTTCAGAATAAATTTGATTGTAATTGACGGCGCATTTGATTTATTAGTTTTCTCATTAAACAAATTGTTGAACAATGCCGACCAAAGAACAATACATTGTACTGTACCGACACACGCACACATGCCGGCTTTGTACTTACGCTTATTTATGTAGATTGATGGTCATTCGTGTAAACACATCCATTGACGTAAATTTGAATAAACATTTTCATTAGCAAAATGTCCATGAGCCCCCGGAGACATGGAGAGCTTGATGTCTGATGTCCGATGGCCAGACATCCTGGCCTGGGTTGGTAATGATGACCTGACCATCATATTTGTTCAATTGGTTTTGATTTGGACCTGCTTTTGGGTAATTTATTACAAAGAATCAGATTCAATCCTTTAAAAGATTGTCTGACCAGCAATTGGCTTATTGCTTATTACAGCTGCAAAAATTGCTGAAATAGGCTCGAGGATTTTTATTATATATCTAGAGCATTTTTATCTCCCATTTAAACCAGGCTTGTTCATAGATTTAAACCAACCAACTCTCAAGTCATGTAGGATTACATCATAAACAGTCCATGTATTTAACCAAATAGTTAAAACCTTTACTATAAGAAAGTACTGTAAAACTTGTAAGTTTTTACACATTAAAATCAGTCCTCAATAATCATAAATCTATTTATGTTTTATAAAATCGTTGATAACATATATATCGATTTTTATGAGAAATAAGAAAATATTAAATACTTCGGAGTCTTAAATTATACAATCAATTTGCCAGCTTTCATTTTGAATGGCTTTTCAATTAATATTACCTAACTTAACATTTTATTTGTTGAGAGTCACACATGTGTATGTTATTTCCATAAATCTTAGTACGGTGTGTTATTTAGTTTGTTTACAAATAAAACATTTTCAAAAGTTTCCTTGGCTTTTTATAACATTTTTATAACGATTTTAACAAAAACAAATCTCACAGTATTATTTCACTTTAAACTAAAATCGCTGATATCTTTTCAAACCAAAAATTATGTTGCTTCGAAGCTTACAAAAATATAAAACAATCATATATGTTTTGTGAGAAATTCTGAGGTAGCATCTTCTGCGCATATTTTCCATCTTTCGTAAAAATATATAAAACTAAGTTTAAGTATGTACATTCCCTTTTAAATTTTTTTTCAAAAAATCATTTTACTTAAGCGGATCCTTGTCATTATCGTCGTTATTGTTCAGGTCAAAGTCGGCGAGGGACACTCTGGGAATATCGCTGAGCAGGTCTATTCGGTTCTGGAAGTATAAGAAATCCAAGTCCGCTATTTCCGGCACATTCCAGGAATCGTCCTCCACGACATAATCGGGCTGTGGGTCGTAGTAGGGCTCGATGAGGGTGCTCAGCTGGAACTGGCAGCGCACCCGTTGGAAAAGCAGGATCTTCTTCTGCCGCTTGAAACGCTCCTCGACGATCGCCTGCTGGAAGACGGGGCTCATCTTGTGTCGAGTCTTTGAAATCCGGGCAACGCTCACAATAACCGCCTGCACCTGGTTGTCGGTGAGCCTATTTGCGTCCAGGTGCCTCTTTCCGGCCCATATGTCCAGGCAGCGGGCACACAGGCCGCTCACGAAGTCGTACACCAGGTTGGGGCACATGTCGCACTTGGCCACCGGCAGCATACGATTTCTTCGGGTTTTGTTCATCTCTCCAATTAATTTCTTACAAGATTTAGCAATTAAAAGTCCTCTTGACAGGTCACGTGAGTGTGGGCAGTGTTGGAAAACAGAGCTATAATATTTGACCTTAAGAGTGACCTTATACACTGGTTTGGGGAAACGCTTTTATAGGGTTCATAGTTTTTTGGTTAGAGAAAACTCTGAAGGCTTATGATAAGCTGTGCTTTAGGGATATTAAGTTCTTAGGCCTTACAGGCTTCTTAAAAAATCTGGAGTTTTAAGATCAGCATTTTCTGCCATTTGACAGCCGTTAATAGGCATTTTGAATAAAACAGTGCTGTATAGCATCCAAGGATTTGGGCTTTAATTTTGATATCAGCTGATTTTATGTTAAGTGTGTAAGATCGAGTAGATTCATATATATTGGCATATTTTCTTTTTTGTTACCACACAATACATTATCTGCAGTTGGTTCTGATCAATATTATACCTAACGAGTAAAGACATATGAACAGGTTTTAGGATTACCGTTTGCAGATAAAAAGTAAAAGTTTTTAGTAAAAATTAGTGGTTTTTTGTTTATAAGGAAAAAAAGAAAGAAATTTGCTTCACATAAAATTTTATACTTAAAAACGGTGAGCTTTTAAGTAAAGTAAAATACAGTTTTCCAAACAGAGCTACTGGCTTTATAACCTAACCCAGGCAGCCCAAAAGAATCTCCACCAACTGTCCGTTAATAAATTGTCCTATAAATGTTATGTAGCTTCCTAGTGTCATGTGGGCAAAGCAAACCTTACGAAATCAGAAGCTCCTGGCTTAGGGTCTCCGCAACTCCTTGCCGGTCGACGCTGCTCTCTTTGCAGCCCAGAACGGAATTCGTTTAATTTCTTAAATTGAAATTATGGTAATTTCCTGCAGTCATGCAAACCTTTTCATACTCGTTCGTGTCTGGCCGGAACTGATGATGAGGAGAGGGGAGGGGAGGGCATGGGAAGAGTGTGATGGCTGTTAGCTAACCGAAAGTCAAGTTCATAAATTTAAGGCCCAAGGCCCGAGGAAAAGCACCTGTCCAGACTGGGCGGCCGCATTCACCGCTGCAGCAGCACGCCAATCCTCCACAACCCCCATCCAATCCGAAGGTTAACCCGGCTAATCGATAGCTCTCCATGGCAATGGCCGGGGTGTTGATTTATGGCATTCCTGACGCACCGAAATTCGCTCCGGGAGCCGACGAAAGTGACACATTAATGTGTTCAATTGGAGTGCCCCCTCCGCTCCTCCTCCAACTCGTCAGCAGAGGAGACAGTCGGAAACAAAAAGCGCCGCTGGTGCTCTGGCAGCTTGTTAAGCTCGTTGTTCCTTCAATTGCTCCTCCAATTGGACCGCATCATTCCGCCACCCCCTCACACCTTTCCACCTTTCCTGCACATTTTTAAGCTCATCAATCGGTGGTAAACCTGCAGTGTGGGGAAAGCTACAAATGTTGAGCACAGGTGAGAACAGGTTGCGAATAAATGGGGCTCCATACCAAAAATTAAAGAAAGTACAAGTTTTAAACATCAAAATTTTAGTACAATTTAAGTAAAGGTTGTATTTAACCACACTAGTAAATTACAATTATATATTATACTTATTATCTCTTTTCTACTTTTAACTGTCGTCTTTAAAATGCTTTCCTCAAGATTTAAAAATAATACTCCCAAAATTTTCGTTAAAATGTTTGGGAATTCAATTTATAAAATAAATACATAATATTTTTTTAGTGGGTTGTTTTTAAAAGTAAAATCGATCAATTTTTAAAGAGTTTTAGATGCATACCTTTCAAAAGAAATGGTTCACCTACATAAACCAAACAGTAACTACGATTTGGTACAGACATACCCACTGATAAACAAATACCAGGACTGGATACTGGTTACCTGTTGAGAGATGCGTGGCCCGAGGTCTTTTGTCCATGTTGCGATTTGTGCTCGCAACTTGTGGCCGGGTTTTGAGGACGAGTTTCCGGTATGAGCCACTCGCTTCCTCCCGACTAATCGATGCAGGATCAACTTGAAGCTTACGGTTATGACATCGTTTTCTGCCCCCACTTTTATCCACTGCTGGGCAACATTCCTGCACGGAAGGCGACCACAGGGTAGGGATAACTCAGTTTTCGGGTTGTGGCAGGCAAACAACTTGGCTCGAACGAAGGCTGTGGCTGCTGCTCCACGGAAACCACGGCAATTTCTTTTCCCCATGCTCACTGGGGCTGTGGCACGAAGATTGTGTCTGCCAATGCTCCAGCACAAGTGCAAACATCATCTGGTGGCAAGGATGTGCTTCCCCATAAAGCAAACAAAGTCTGCACAAGAACAAAATGTAGTCCTTGTCACTTGAAATTTTTCCATGTGACGAAGACGTCCAATAAGAAATAAGATTGAGTTTATGGTTATAAGAATGACTCAATAGAGACATTATTTTTTGGGTATACATTTTAATAATTGGTAAAATGTGGTCCTTTACTTTAAACATTTATAAGCAGTTGAATCGATTTAACACCGGCAGGTGGTCAACCAAAAAATAGCCAAACAAAATCCTTAAAAAATATATATAAAATTGAACATCAATACTTAATTAAATATCGTTTTTCCGAATGCTTATTAAAATTGTATATTTTGTTCTACCTTATACTTTATTTGAAATATGATATGATTTTGAATGCATAATTTGTAAAAAGTACGTCGTTATTTTTTATAATATGCTCGCATATGTAATGATAAAATTTGGTTATAATAATAATATTTCTATTAAATTTTTCGACCAGTGTACGTTGCTCGTCCTAGCCCCAACTCCCCAGAGTGGCGATTGTGCTTGTGTGTGCCCCCATGATGCGTTGGCTTCTGGTGCCTCCAACGATGGATGCCTTTGATTTCATTTCACTTCATTTCATTTTGCTGTCGGTGGAGGCCGACTCGCGGCTGCGTCGATACACAAGGGGGCAGGCGGTCCCAGGCCCAGCCCACCTCCTCCCGAGCCCTTGCAAACCACCACCCAAGCCTCCGCCCATCGGTGGTTCCAATCTCTCGTAGCCCCCACACTGCATTCGAGGAAATTCAACGGCCTGGAAAGACGGACGACGGTTTGGGATAATTTCTGGTGCTCAGGCTTCTGTTTTGCTTTGGGTAGAAATGCTGTGGATTTGTATAATTTACCTCATGGAGTGGAGCATTAAAGTTGCTGAAGAAGGGTAACATACATACTTATCCATTATTCCATTCAGTCTACAAATATGCAATATAAAAGACCAGTGAATGCATCGGTTTTGTTATGTTCTTTTTAATTTCTTTCAATAATATGTATGTCTCATTTATTATTCAATATGCGTTCTAGTTCTATTATTTCCATTATTTCTCTCGTCGTTATATATGTATAAATTAATGTCCATTGTTTAATGCGTGTTGTGTCCGCCTTAAATGCCAGACATGCTGAATTTATAAAACGAATTTCCTTGCACTGACAAAGCCAATTTGCGGTGTATAAAAAATCATTGTGCAATTCTCAAATACAAATTTCCTTTATAACAACAATGATAATAACAATAATAGTAAGAAATATGCGAATGTTTATTGCATTAATTCCTGTAACAACAAAACCAATTAACGAGCCCCGTTGAGGGCGTGTAAAATGGAATAATTTTCACGGCTTTTCCTCAGTAGGTTTTTTTTTTGTTTATTTCTCTATTTGGTTTCTTATCGTAGTACCTTTGCCCTCTTGCTGTGTCTTAAAAAATGTATTAAAATTAGCTTAACTATCAAAATTATATGCACTTTGTTGTAGCTTCATTTGTTTCTCTTAGTTCGTCTTCAAAAGTTTCTATTACCAATCTCTAGTCAGCTTATATACATTTGTTGTTATTTGTGTTTGTTTTTTATTGATTTATTATTATTTTGTTTTTCCTGTGGCTTGCCTTGTCTTAACTATGAACAATTATCCTTGATGCCATCTCGGTAGCTATACTTATGCTCCTGTTGTCCTTAAGTTTAATGAGTGGCATTTACATGTGTCTACATGAATATCAAAAAACTATGCAGCTTCCTCTAATTCCAACAATGTTCTGCAGCTTATACAAATAAATGTTAACATTCAATATCTCCCAACTCTCCTTGTCCTCGTCCAAAGCCTCTGTATCTCAATGTGGAACAGAATAAGCGGTTTTAGTTACAAATTGGGCGCAGCGTGTCCTGTGAGTTGTGCTGATGGAATGATTTAAAACCTCCATTAAGAAATTAAATATTGTCAAGCACGAATGTGTGTGTGTGTGAGTGAGTGTGTGATCAGCCTCGAAACTAAAAATGATAATACAAATAATTTTAATGGGTCAAGTGGGTGGAGTGGAGGATTATCGGGGAGTGATCTAACTACACTACTAATAATGATGTGGAAACAAAGAAACTGGTGCTGGCGTGCTGGGTTGATTGGTGATTGAATCAAGAGCGAGAAGTTTAATTGCTTTTCATTAGTTTTTGTTGTCAACAACAATACTCAATAATATCATATTTCTCTATATATCATTCAAATGATCACAGTTAATTATTGAAATATCTCTTTAAACATTTTAACCTTTACATTTTACTACACCACAAAAAAAAGAGTAACAATAAAACGTAAACAAACAGAAAACTAGAGAAATTTCTTGATTTAAATTTTTTTACCAAATTCTTTCAACTTGGGGCACTTTGTGAAGGGCATAGAAATTTCGTCTAAGACGAAGTTCCTCCCGATTTCTACAGCAAAACCAAAAGCGATTGGTGGTTGTTACAAAATGTGGGCGGTTTCTATATAAAATGAGGCGTGGCGTGTCTACTTCTGTGTGGAGCGATTAACCGAAGCGTAAAATGTTATGCCGCTGGCCGAATTTCTATCTGAGTTTCCAATTGCATTTTCCTTGTGATTAGCTGAACATTTGGTTGTATTTAGTTACTAATGCATTATAAACTTATTTATTACCTAATGCAAAATTGTACACTTAAGTTTAATGTTCTGTTTTTTCGGTTTCTGGTTTCTCCTTCAGCAGTACAAAAATTATTCTTTGCATGTTTCTTTTTGCCTCTGTTTTACATCCGTAATGATTCAGTTTTAACTAAATTTACACATTGCCAAATTTGCATATACTTTAATTCGTACCGACACATGTATATTGTATATGCGGCTAGAGATACAAATTCACTAGAACTAGACTTCGATTTATTTCAATAACACTTCTGTTTTTATTTCTCTGTCTTTGTCAGCTGGTTTAAAAATCATTTACGCTAAAAATTAACTAAATTTAATCAATCTTAGGAATTATTCAGTTGGATCAATTATGAATTTATGTGTGTGTTCGTTCGTTTGTGTCTCGTTAATCTGATTCTGTATTTCCGTTCTGCTAGTTCCACTAAAACCTCTGATAGTGTCGGGCGTTGGTTTCAGTGCCTCGATTTCTTTGGCCGCCATCTCTCCGGTTTCCGGTTTCCGTTCTCTTTTCTCCGTTCGAAGTTCGACTGGGTTGACACTATGCTGGAAGAACAAATAGATTATCCTTGGCTAGTTCCGCAGGGTGCTGCTAGAAGTCGCTACTCGTCGAGGGATTCCCTAAATTGCTCTCCACAGTGTCGTCCTTGTGTCAGAGAGGCGGCTTGTAGACTTCAATAGCAGGCGTGAGCATATCCACTCGCGTTGATATCGAAGTATCACTGTAATGGAAGAGAACAAGTATTTAAAATCAAAATTAACCTTTTAAAGATTTTTATATATTTTTTTTTAATTTTTCCAAACCATAAGTTATATGTCAGCAGTTAATTAATTATTTTAAATATGAAACCATTTTAATGAGGTCACATTTTCATGCCTCTTTAAATTTTATTGATGCGTGACAATTTTTTGCAACAATTTAACATTTTCGCGACATATGCTATAGTCACGAATAAACTTCTCTTTAAACATAAAAACTTTAAAGACACATTGTAAAGGGGAAAAGGTGTTTGAAATAAAGCTGCAGGGGAAAATGGGAAAGTTGGGAATGAAGGGAAAAGCTGAAAACTTTATCGCACCGAGTGCAGGCACACAACTGCTGCTCTTTGCAACACGTTGAGCCACACAGCACAAACAACAAAAGTTAGTTATCTAATTTCAATTTCACCATCAGTCAACAGTGTTTCACTAATTGCATTGTGTTCTGGCATCCAGCATATTGTGTTTGTAGTATCTGTTTTACAAACACACATTTTAGCCTAAGCTGTTTGTTTTATGAAATTGTGTATAAAGTTTGCTTTAAAAATCTTAACTAATATTTGCAGCTGCTTGGTTTGTTGGTGTTTTTATAAAATATTTGTATAAATATGTTTAGTTCTATACATTTAAACAAAATGTTTTCTTGTTATTAAGCGCTAGTAAATAATTGTTTATTTTTACATTTTTATTTCCTTTGTATGCACCTGACATTGCCACTTTATTGCTGCAATGCGTTTTTCTCCAGGGTCTTGATTTCATTTATTCGGTTCAATTGTTCATTTATTTATTACACTCACGGACATGCATACTTTGTATATATTTTCTTTCTTTTGATTTTCCGACCCCCCTCGACCTACGACCACCAACTACTTTCTTCTTCATTTTCTTGTTCGTATGGATTTTCCTCATTTTTCCGCTTTTCCCCATTCTGTGTTGGCTTCTTTATCATGGGCACCCACTGGATTGTAGGTCCTTTGTTTGCTTGTTGCGGATTCGGTTTCGCATTGTAAATGAAATGGAATTAAATGAAATGTGAAATTTATTGTATTTAGGGGATTTCCATGCGACAAGCGCTGCGGAAGCGGATGTGGATGGGGATGGGGATGGGGAGATTGGATTTGGGTTGGAGCGAAACAAAGCAAAGCAATGCGAAACAATCGTATTTTCGCTTACTATTTCAAATGTAATTTATACGCGTACTTATGGCCCCCACTGTGCGCTAGCTGTTCGCTTTATTGGCACTCTACTTTAGTTTTATTCGTGTTTACTCGACTTCCCTGCCACTATGCCACTGTCTATGATCCAGCTGGCTGCACTTACCATCTCATATTGAATTAAGTAAAAACCTCATTTCTCGAACGGAAGCTGTAGTTTTTATGCAACGTATATACCTACTTGCAACACAGAGATTTCCCTTATTAAATCCCCAGCCGTACATTCTTATAGTTAAATTCATACACCCACTCGTCCTGCTCCTCTCGGCTGTCCAGTTCATAGAAAGTTCAAAATAGTTGCTGGAAGTTTGGCTCGGTGCAAAAATAAACAAAAAACAAAAATAGGCAAAGGCTAAAAGATATTATGAAAACTTTCGAGTGTTGGCAACTCCTCGAAATGCGCTTGAGGGAAATAATTAAAACGAGAAGCTTAAGACATTGAACTTAAAAAACGTTCGAAACGAAGGCTTAATCCAAAAATATTTTCCTTTAATATTTTTGTACATGTTTAAGCCACTCATATTTGGGAGACTTTAAATGTGAAGTAGTTTCAAAAGCTTGATAGCAGTTTATTTTTTAGTTAACCAAAAAGGCGAATGGTTTATGGGATAAATAAAAAAAACGTTGGGCACTTTTGATACCATTTATTTCAAGTATTTATTTCCGTTCTTTCAAATATAATATAATTGTTTTTTATATCAAAGACAGGCTTAAAAGCGTCAAGAGCAAACCATTCGTTTTTTTTAAGGAGCTTATCTTGCAGTACAAAATAAACTGCAAATAAGCTAGTGAAATTACTAAAGATTTGTATTTTCTTTGTTTATATATGTTTCCTTAATTTTTGTATATAGGAAAACTTAAACTATGTTAGTATGGTACCTACTATAATATAATATAGACTTTAAATATTGGTGAATATTGGCAGCGTAAGTTTTATCACTTCCTGTTTCCATATAAATATATGCGCGTAACTTCAAATTAAATTTCCGGTTTTTAGCCTTAACGTTAAATATTCAGCGCACAAAGAGTTCCATTTAATTGAATCGCTTCACATCCTGCGACTGGACATCATTCAGCTATGCGCCAAAGTGCCAGATAAGAGTAAGTGCCAGGAGACGGACTCCATCTGGTGCTGACCATCAGCATAAAAAAGGGAGCGGATGCTGTTGCACTGGGGGAGCAACCGGGACTTGGAAAGTGTGCCAACTGTTGCCAAGCTGTTGAAACTGTGTTCCAATTAAAAATGCAACAAAATTCGAGCACAAATTGCCGCAGTTGCAGCTGCAACTGCAATTGAAAACATAAAGCATGCCAATGCAATTAAAAAGCTTTTTCAATTGCATTTAACATGAAATTAGTTTCGAGAACTATAAAAACCATGAAAAGCCGGAAAAGTGCCTGCGGTTGTCAGTCGGTTGCTTTGTGTCACTTTGTGGCATGTGAAACTTGAACTTTCCCATTGAATTTATGATTTAAAATGAAAATCGATTGTTGTGCTGGAACTTTGAAGAGTGAAATGCTTGTAGTTCATCAAAACTATGAATGGAATTCCTTTCCGTTCCCACAAAACTTGGTCAAAGTTTTGACTGAGCCACCAAACTCATTTCGAACAATAACCAAAGTGGTTCGAGATTTCTGCAAGCTGACAGGGACAACAACTTTATGCAATTAACTCCCATCCAAGACCAAGTCGGCAACCTCCGGGTCAGAGGAAGCTTATTACCAACGACAGCAAGCAATGTAAATGCCAACTGGCAGTGAGAAATGGCCAGGAGGAGCCCTCATCCGTGCGGAGGAAGCGAAACCAGGTCAAACAGGTGTGTGCAGGTGAGCTGGGGGCTGGGGACCGAGGGCCTGGGAGTGGCCGAGGAGTAGGACTGCAAAACTTCCCAATGTATTTAATTTGAAAATGCGACACTGACACTGCTTGGTGTAAATTAAATTACACGCGCCACGCCTTCCCAGCGGCTGGATGGCATAGGCCGAAACACGGTACATTAAATTTTCATTTGGCCAAAAGTCCCACAAACTTTGGTAACAAGTCGCAGGCAGCAGCCTCGGGCGCGTGAAAACAAACAACAACAACAACGGGCTGAGGTGGCAGATACAGATACAACTCAGATCTCAGGAGTGCGAATGGGAAGGCCAGCTTGGAGGTCAGAGTGCTGCAGGCACGTGGCACCTGGGTCAGAGCCAGGAACTCCACCACCACCTCCATCTCCGCTCCTATCCAAATCCGCAGCCTGCAGGCCCAAAACACCCACACTAAACTAACAAGTGTCCTTCGGGGGAGGTGGAGCAGGGAGAAACTTAAAATTTCATTAGTTACTTTTTTGAGAGGACACGAGATTTGACTGTCGGCTTGAAACAGCAACAACTTTAAGTTTTTGGCACCCTTGTTGTCTTAGAAATCTTTGCTGCTTGGCAAACCTTTGCGAAATTCACTTTACCACGCAGACCGCTCTTGATTCATCTGTGAAAAAGTTTAAACTGATGGAATCAAAGTTTTTTCAATAGTTACAAAACTTCCCCTACCATAAACCATAAACCATTATTTTCAAGACTATAAAGTTTCAAAAAAATCTGTTTAAATATGTGTTTTTGTTTATTTTGGATTTTTTATGCTTATTTTTGGTTCTGGAGGAAATCCATCAATCATTTGTACATTTCCTACAACTTAAACAGCAAAAAAGAAGATTGACACAACCGTTTGGTGGGTAAAGTTCTACAAAAATTTTAAATCCTCATTTATGTATGTGTGTGAAATTAAACATTGAAATTTAAAGAAAAAAAACCAACAATTCAATATTCTTTCATTAAATATAAAACTCTCTCCAAAAAATTAGCACACATTACATAGTACTCAATATTAAAAGTTCAACATTTAACACACAACTTAAAAAATGATAAATTTCTACATATCACATTTTAAAATGCCTTTTTTATATTTATAAAATATTCTGCACTTAAACACTTTTAATATTTGATTTGTAATATTGTAAGTTGAGTGCTTATGTGTCTTCCTTTCATATGGTTGGTTTTAAATTTTCGAATCCAAACCGTTTGATTTTTGTGCTTTAATTCTGTATAAAAATATGAATAAAAATTGTCCAAAATCGATGACTTCCAGCTGAACAGCCTGAGGCTAGCATATTTAAAAAAAAAAACTGTGTGATTTAAATTTTTAGCAGCTTCTATATGTATATGCTTGGGTAAAATATTAGTTCATACATATGTGTGCCTTAGGTCTGTGGAAACGCAGTGGGTGGGTCTTCAAGTGGATCTGTGCCACGCCCCATGTGTTCGCCATATATCGGTGTTTGTCTCTCCCGTCTTGCTGGCCAAATGGCAGCACTTTAAATGCAAATGAAAGCGCTGAGCGGTCGGTCGGTCGGTCGTCCTCGGCGTCTCCGTTGACAGCAATGTGGTGCGTCGAGGTCACATTTTGCCCCCTGTTTTCCACCCCCCCCAGAGGCGGAAATTTGCATAAAGCTGGCAGCTAGAATGAATATTCGGTTAGGCTTTTCCTTGCGGTGGTGGCACGTGACTGGCTCATGGACTGACTGGCCCAAGTTTTGTGTGTCAAGGCACTGCAGTTGCAGATACTTGTTGAGCCGGTCCTTCGTCCCCGGAGATACTATATGTGCAGTGTACATGCCCACCTTGAACACTTCCAATGACAGTTCAGTTCAGTTTGGCTGTAGGTCAACGCTGGTTGACATTTCAAATCAATGTGACTCCACCCCCTCCAACCCACCAGAAAGTCAAACAAAAGTTGGGTTGCATTTTTTAAAAGGCATTTGTCGGCGAGCCAAAAACACTGGGGCGGAAATGGTAACTTGCTAACTTTTGTTTTGTCATTTGCGTGGGCGGGGCCCAATTCAATTGCCAACTTGCATGGGAACTCGAACAGAACTCAAACAAGAAACCAAACTCAAATGAAGTGTTGGCCAAGTGAACAGGAGCATTGATATTAAGTGGCCCTGGCTGGAAGCACGGACAATTCATCATCAGTCCTCTCTCGCCGGAAACTTTGCTGTACTATAGAATGTAGTGAAAAGTTTCTTGGCTCTTCTCATGGCCATTCCTCAGTGGGCCAATACGAGATGTGGCCATTAATCAAACCAGCTACGTGATGTCTAGCCCGCTGGCCATAAATAAACCCATCCCGCTCACTGGGAATTGAAAAATCCAAACTGCCCAAAACGGATTTATCCAAATACACATTTTCTGTGCTCGAAGCTGAGTGATGGGTCAGCAATTGCCGGCGCAAATGCAATCGATGTGGCAGGATACCAGGATGGCAGGAAATCCAGGCAAAAATGCACGCAGAGCAAAGCTAACTTACAGAAATTTGCAAGAGTCCAAATCGAATTAAAAGGTAAATAACATTTTTTCTGAAACCAATTTTCTAGGGTTTTTTAAACTTAGAAAATAAAACGGATCATGGAAAAAAAAATTACACCAAAATCAAGAGAAAACCCTGTATAATTTTCTTTGATTAAAAAATGTTTGCTTTGAAACATTAAGTTTGCATAAAATATTTTGATTTAAAGTGGTTTTAAATTAAATTAAATTGTGTTAGCCCTTTAAGTTAAATTTTTCTCTTAGTGTGAATAAACCTGAAAAGGCCTGGAAATTCCGAAATTTAGTTTCCGTTGATTAATTTCCGTTCCCGACTCAATCATCACGTTTCGAAATTGTTCGCATATTTCGTCCTTTTTATTATGATTTACACTCGACGGCTAAAACTCGGATCGAATCGGATTGAAAAGCGGGTTGAGTGTCGGCCTGCGGGCTATCATTTCACCACGGGGCTGGATTTAATTTTGGGCCACGTTCGTCAAAAGGTCGGTCAATGATTTATTTGCCGTTATCGCATTGATTTCGAGTTTCATTTCGATTTCTGGCTTCGGCTGTCGATTGTCGGTTCCTGGTGGCGGACGACCCGCTGTTAATGAAATCATTCCGTGACACTCCGCACTCCGCACTCCAGACCAGACCAGACCAGACCCCGTGAAACCCTCTTAATTGTTAAGTCGAATTTTGCTTTCGCCGTGTGACAGCGACAGCATGGCGTATGCGTAATGCGATTATTGAAATGTGTTGATTGGAATCGAGCTTGCATTTTAATTGGATTGTCATTGTTCGGCACACACACTGAATGGGGACAACTAACCGCTTCCAAATGGATTACACATTTTAGTTATGAGATTCGTGGCAGTGGCTGTGCTTAAATTTAAATTGAATGGGATAAGCACTAAACTGTAATGGTTTTTGTGGGGTAACTGGAGTGGAATATGTATATCCCACTCATAAATTATATGCATTTTCCCATATCCTTTAAGCTTTCTGCTGACGGGAGTGGGAGTGGAAGTGGGATTGGGAGTAGGGTGCAAAGAGCACATATGAAATATTTCCCAAACGAATGTGCCATAACAGTTGAGTGAATAAAACATTAACAAATATTTATTTTCATAGCCACTGCCGCTGCTGCTCGGCCCCGGGGGTGTCCTTTTATTTTATTATATTTATTTGGCCTCCGCTTCGTTCGGCTTTTTTTTTGTTGTTGTTCTCGCTTCCTGCAACAAAAAAAAAATGTCCTTGCTCCACTGCTGCGATTGAGATTATACCAAGCGGCAAATAAAACACACAATCGCCTGCACCACTCGACCCCGGAAAAACGCACGGGTCAGAGGGCAAACCAGAGTTTCACCGCAGAGCTTGGGTTGGCTTCGCTTTTGGGTTCCCCAATGAGTTTTTTTTTTTCCCGAAAGTTGCGGCAAATTCTGCAGCATGCATTCCACTTTTCCACTTTTCCGCTTTCCCGGTGCCGCTGAAACCTCACCTAAGCACCGCTGGACTTTTGCTAATGCAGCGTTTAAGGCAAAACTCCTGCCACTCGCTTTTATTTTTGACGGGTAAACCACACAACAGAAATTCACCTCTTACATCTCGGGGGTTTTCCACTTCCCACTTTCCACTTTCCCAGCCATTTCCCAGCTGAGCTCTGCTGGCCACGTAAATTGCGTAAAATCGCCGCAAGCCAAAGCCGCGAAGCCAACGCGTACTCCTCACTAATTGCACATTTTTATCTCAATTATTACGGCTTACTTCCTTAGGTTCTTGGGAAAAACAAAAGCAAAAAAATGAGAGGGCAGAGTAGAAGAGGTTCCATTAAAGAATTACGTGTAGACCACGTCACGTTCCATCTTTTGTGCAGTTTCGGTGTATAAGCGCATTTAATTGTGCATTAATCTTCATCTGAAAGTGCGCCCAAGTTTATGAAACTCTCAGTGAACATCAAAGACAATCTGAATGCTCTAAATTATCCAGGGAAACCTCTTAGGTTCGAAGAAAGCTATCACTTTAAGCTGAATTTATTTAGTAACGTTTAAGTCATCAACCCTGCTAAATATCAAACATTTTGAAAAATGTACGTTTTGTTTTCGTTTTTAAAATAATTAATTTTCTTAAACGTGATTGGTGTTTAAAGTATTTTTGCCTTAAAATGTTTGCTTTAAAATATAATTTTATGTTTTCAAATGAAAATGGGAATGGAAACCAATTGAAAATGTTGTCTTAATTATTCAAATGTTTTTTTATTTAAAATATTTAACAAAATCTCAGCTCTAACAAAAATAAATAAGCAAGGTCTTCCTCAAGTTAACTCAACAATAATTAAAAGCTTTCTTAAACAAATAGGAACTGAACAACTTCAGTTTTTAGTATATATCATTATGTATTAATTAAACAATTCAAAATGTGTTAAATTGATTGGTGTACAAAAAATATTTTGCGAGGAACACTTTGATGTTTATTTTAAAAAATGTTAACCAACTTTCTTAGACTAGAACTTTATAAGTACTGACCATGCTGGGAGCCTTTAAAATGTGGTGCAACAACATTGTTGGATAAAATTCGATACTTTTTTTTACCAAAAAAATCAGGCTTTTGTTAAGTTTCTGCTGCCACAAGCTTACTAAAAATACATATATCCAAAACTTGTTCAGCAACTTTAAACCCATTTCTATTATCAATGCAGGGCGTTCATTTTGGCCCCAAAAATGTGTGCAAACATTGTGGGCTGCCAATTACGAGTGGGCGAGTCAACAAACTCAGTCAGCAGTTTGGGCGCCAAAAAGTATGCAAAGCACGAGCCCCGAGCAGAGGAAGTCTGTGGAACTCCCTTGTCAATGAGGAGACCGAGTGAGTTACTTGTAATTACCACAAAATTCAATATATACACCCGGAGCAGCGGTTCCCCCACTTCGTAGGATGAGTGAGTGGAGGGTTGGGTGGATGGATGATGGCAGCTGCTGCCATAGTCAAACATCATTTGGCATAGTACCGCTGGGGAACTCGTTTTGCCTAACGACCCGACCATCGACTTGCGTCATATTCCTCCAAGTTCCAACTTGTCGAAGATGCGACGACCGCACGCACCATCACCAAGCCCATTCCACTGCCACTCTTCATCCCGAACTTGGAGGAGCAGCCCCGAAATGGCAGCTGTAAAAAATCACAGCATCAGCATAAAAGTGCTTAAAAGCAGCCGCCGTGTCCTTAGAGCGCGGGCATGTTTTTGCTTTTTGCGCTTCACTTTGCACTGAAAAATGTCTGATTTTCCACCCACCCACCCACTTTCTCACTTTCCACTTTCCCCCAAACGCAGGCTGTAAAAGTTTTTCTCCTCCTGATTTCTATCTAACCGAGTTTGCGTTCCTCAACGTTGCTCTTTTCGCAAGTCCATCTCGTCCTTTAATGGAATTATTTGGAAATATAAATTATGAAGCATTTTAATTGCCACAAACAAGTTTCCATTCCCCGCCCCAGTTTTAGCTCGTTAATGCGGTAACTTAATTCAATTTCGCATCTTAATCCAATCAGCAAATTGAAGAATAATTGGTAGTAAGATGGGCACGCAGGGATAATATTACATTTTGCATTTTAATTGGGATTTACTAATTAAAAAGTTTTCCGGTTTAAACTCTGCCATTTTCCCAAAATAAGACAATGAGCTCCTCCCCGGGAATAATTTTTGGGTTTTCGGGGGGTGAGCTTACATGGTTAGGCGGACCTTTGTCAACTTCTGGTGGGTTGGCAGATGCTCTCCTCCTCCTTTACTGTCGGATTATATGTACATATATACATTTATATAGCTGACCCATAGGGCTTTCAACATTTATTAACAAAGATTATTTTGGGATCTGGTTCCTCAAAGTTCTAAGTTCTTAAAGTGCTAAAACTTGTAATTTTCTTCAATTCTTCTTTAAACATCAACACAATTGTCGGAGAAAATGGTCAAAAATGCGTTTACCCATAAAAGAACTTTATTTTGCAGACTTAAAATTGTATAAAATTTTTTTTACTTTTTAGATACTTGTATTGTTTTTAAAACTTCAAGTTCGTATTCCGTAAACTTATTATTTTAATGTAAAAAAAGGAGACTGGGTTAACCTTATTCTTTTATAAGTTTTTAAATAACTGAAGTATTGAAGAAAAATACAAGGCCCTTTTTTTATAGTTTAATAATTTAATTTAATAATTTAGTAAGGTAAATTCTATTGCGTGAGTTAATTACCTACAAAACAAAGTATTTTCTAGTGACAGGCACTTAAGTAAGGTAACAGCTGCTTATTAATTCAACACCAAATTATGTATTTAAGGAAAAATTATTTAAGCCCTACCCATAAAAGGACACGGCCCAAAGGACCTCACTAAAGGAACTCCGAAATGAAGGCAGCTTGAAGTGCACAAAAAACTTCTGTCTCTCTGCACGCATCATTAAATTCGTCTATGCAATTTGCAAGCGATTGACACAGTAAAAGCAAACATAAAATAAAAGGGGAAAATACGAATAAATCGAGAATATTGCGCATAAATGTGTTTAAAATTACGCATTGCTCATACGCAACGTATGGCAATATTTCCGCTTGACGGCGCCTTTTGTGTCCGTGTGCCTTCAGCGCATCAGTGTGAGTGCGAGTCCTGAGCAGGAGTCGGTCACTTAGTATTCCGCTCATGAGCACACAGCTGACACGTCGTTGGCCAGCGGAAAAGGAGCCACATCCAACATCCATATCGCATAGCAACAGTGGCAGCAGCAGCGGCCAAAGGGCAACCGAAGGATCACATGCCGTGTTTTCGATTTCGATTTCCAGCAAAGGATGTGAAGAGAGGGAGAGAGAGAGCGCTAGGAGCTACGCAGGCCAATTTGCAATAATATTGATTTTTCATTTTGCGCTTGGGCTTTGCTTTTATATATTTTCGGTTTCATTGCCAGCAAAAACTAAAGCCGAGCGAATGGCCAAAGCAAAAAGTTGACTGGATCACGCTTTTGGCTTGGCCATGCCCAATGCCGTGCAAAAGCCAGCGATGAGCCAACAATCACCCACCCACCCACACACACCCTTCTCCACAGCGATTATACATATAGTAAACTAGTATACTAGGATACCACCCACCCACCCACTGGCATGTCCTGGGGTCCTGGGGGCCAGTTAAATAGTCGGAGGACAACAACGCTGGCGTCGGCGAGCTGGCGAGCATAAAGTTTAGAGTCCTCACTGTTGCGACTTGGAAATACCTCCTTTTTTTCCTTTTTTTTTAAACGTGGTTATTTTAGATAAATAAAATAATTACTAGAAAAACACCCTGTAAACTTATATAATTTCTGTTTATTTTACATAACCATTTCTAATTACATATTAAATTTATTTAAACCAATATATGAAGTTCGATCATTAGTTTGAGTTTTTTTTAGTTTTCAACTTAACTTTGTTAACAAATTTATATTATTTCAAAAGAATGATGTGCAATAATTTGAAGAGCATAGAAAAGTCAGCCTGTTTTTTTTAAGCTTGGAGATTTAGTTTCCAAAAAAAACTCGAGTTCAAAGACCTTAAATATTAAAAAAACTTTTAAAACTAATTAAAACTAGCCCTATATAGCCATTATTAAATGTAGAGGGAATATCGCTGCTGTAGATGTTTTTGTGGGCGACGCGACTTTTGTCGAGTGGGTTGCCAAACAAAGGCAACAGCAATAATACAAAAAAAAAATAGAAAATAAAAGGAAAACAGCACACAAAAACAGAAAGCAAAAGTAAAAGCAAAAAGCAAAAGCAAGCAAAACAAAATTAGTTTCATAAGTTTTTTATGAGTTCATCGCTTTTTTGTGTGTATGGCCACCAAACACACACAACACACACACACTCACCCACTCACCCACACATGGAAACAGTAACCAGCACATGCACAGCAGAGTCGCCTGGCTGACTAACCAGCTTTTGTGCCAAGGGTCGAGCGTTGGGGCGTTTGTCGCGTGGGTGGACGCCTCCCACCACCCCCTGACACCCCTTGTTGCTACTGTGTTGGCACTTCCGTTCACCCCCCTTTACACCCATTTTGAGGAACTTTTAGGCAGGCAAATAATTCACAGAAATACACATATACATAAGTATATTTATTTGTATGTAGCAGGAAGCCAAGTAAAATATATTGCGAGTAAATTTCTTTTGTTGCTCGGCTAGACGTTTAGTCGCAGTGAGCGAGCGAGAGAGGGCTAGCCAAAGCAATGGCGACAATTTGTTAAATTGTTATTGTTATTTCTATGTTAAACGCTCCACTGCCCCCACAAAGGCCACCCAATTCACCCGCCCACCCATCCACCCACTTCCCTTCCCTTTTTGCCACCCAGCGGCTGCTGCACGTAACGTCGATCTGCATAAATTATGTGAAATTTATAAGGACAACACAGTCGCAGCCTCTGGGCAGCAGTAGAAAAACTTATTACGCAAAGCAAATATTGTACAGCAATTTCCATTTTATTGTTCAGTTTTTTTTTCCCGTTTTATTTTTTTCCTTTTTTGGCTACTGACCCTCAAGGAAGCGTTGTGGGCTTTCCTTTGTAATCGGAGGTCCTGCAGGTGACTACTTAGGGGGTTCATTTTAATTTTGCAAATTTATGCAGCTGCCATAGAGGTTAAACGATTCGGTGTGAAAGCAAAACCGAAATGAGAACACAATAAATAAAATGGTAATTAGACAAAGGAAAGCCGTTCACCCAAGTGGGAAATGAAAGAGGAAAATTGAAGAAGTTGAGTCGGTTGAGTAATAATTAAAAAGGGATGCACAAAAGTCTTTTTTGATTTGAAATTTCTTACAAAGAAAAAAAATAACATTTGAGGTTAAAGTAGAAGCATGATTTTTTTTTTAGCATTCAAGTAACTTTAAATATTTAATTACATATTAAGTTATGGTTAACTTATCATAGCACTATGATTTTTTCACAATTGAATTAATACTTAAAAGTAATTTTTGTATCCCCCTTTGACCCAAAAAAGTGTTTAAAAAATTGTAAAGTCCACTTTAAAAGCGATAACGATTTGTTTACACGGTGGAAGGGCGAAAGGTAAAGCAAACAATGGCAAAGTAAATTGCATTCACATTCGCGGCGCCTTGCCAATTACAGTAAAGAGCGCATAAATTGGGGGACTGGAGTGGAAAGCCTGTGTTGTGGGTCATCGCCAGTCATTCCACATGTCACATTCTTGCACGGCATATGACTGACCATTTCCGCTCACCTGTGATGTGGAGTGGTGGCCACCACCCAAACCACACGATTCCTCGCTGTTTGTCATTGGGTATATGGCTTATGCATGTGTGCTGGCAGGGAAATCGAGTTCAAGTGAACTTGTGGCAGTACGAAAGCCTTGAGTTTCATTAGCCCAACAACAATGGGCCATAACAGCAACGGCAGCAATGACCATAAACAGAGCAAAAGGCAATTCCGATTCCGATTCCGATTCGTGTGAAGCTCTGCGAGTTACGAGCTTAAGTAGCCAGCCCCCCGTCGACGCCCCACAAAAGGTGACCAATGTTAGCGGGAACTTCACTTTCCTGGCACCCACATCCACACCCACACCCACCGAATAGGCCATACAAATTGATTTTCTCACACCCAGCGAATTCCTCCTTTTCGGTTCCATTTGGCTTCGTTTCTGATAATGTGGCAGCGAAAGTCGAGTAACAAAATAAATTCATCCACCGGTTGAAGTTTCTCAGACTTTTCCCATTCGGAATCAGGCGGTTGAGGTGCTTAAGCAGGCACCCCGTCAATTATTCGATCAGGACTCCTCTGACAGCCTGAAGTCAGTCAGTCAGTCCGTCAGTCCGGCTACAAATCAATTAGTCCGCAAGGAAACATAATACTCTTATGTGGAGTTCAGAACGAAGTTTCTCCCGACACAAACCAGATTAATGTTGACTTAACTTGACCATTAATTCTTCGGTTTGACAGCTGCAGATTAAATCAATGAGTTTATTTTGCAGGGGATTAACGGAGTAAAGTCAGTTTTTTAAACTTTATAATAGAGTTTTTTTTTAGTTAATAACAATAATAATATAAATAATAATAATTAATAATAATATAACGCAAGCCTGTTTGATTTGAGCATTTAGTATTTTATTAAACTTATGAGCTCCGTCTTCAAACCTCTCTTAATCGTTAATCAAAAATATATTCTGTGAGTTTAACATTGCAAAGGGGGTCTTAAAGTTATAAAATAAAAAACCTGCTGTGTCTAAAAATAGTTTGATTTTAGAAAGTTAAATTATGTTGTGTTGCTTTCCAAGAGTACCAAAAACCTTTCTATTATTAGATAAATGATTTAAATCAAATTACAAGTTATGACATTTTTGCTTTTATAATAAACAATGAATTCGAGTAAAATAGTTTTGTAAGATTAAAATGTATATTTTGTACAAATATAAAGAAATTACAACCTTAAACCAATAATGCACACAATAAGTCATCAGAATTTTCCCACCATATATTTCAATTTATTGTTTTTTGTCGTAAATTGGTTTTGATGTAGTAAAGCAAAGGCAATTTTCAGCGCTCACACGAATGAAAGTCAATCTCACGCGCAAACAAACACAAACACTCTTCAACACAAACACAAACGGCGGCTGACAAGTTTCAGTTGTCAAGTGCAATTTGCTTTTGCTGCGAAAGGTCGAGCCCAATCGATCGATGAAAGTGCTTAATTGTTGGCCTGGCCAGCAGTCAAGGGAGTGGGGGAGTGGGAGTGGGCTTTACACACTGAACCATTTATTATTGACACTTGCCCATGCTTAAAAATTAATCAGCGATGAGGCGCTGTTGTGTTCGATTCAAGTTTCCATTTTCAATCTGCACATCTGCACATTCATCATTTTTCCGGACCGGACCGGACAGGCCCACCTTGTTCAATTATTAAGGAGAAATGGCCGAGAGATTGCAGAGGAAAGCTACTTAGCGGCTTAGCCATGGACCATGGACCATGGACCATGGACCAAGGTGGAGTGACTCTCCACCGGGTGACGACAAATGGCCATTGTGAATTCATGTTTATTTCGACACGTGCCAGCTGCCCGGCAAGGTCAAGAGATTTATGGTCAGGAGGGGAGGTGAGGGGAGGTGCGGAAAAGGACACTTCCAGGCCAACTTGCAAATGCTCGTCACTGCCAATCTAACCCCAATGGGTTATGGACACGTTCAGCACTCAGGACTCGAGTAACAACCATCTGTTTAATTCATTAGCCCGACTTTCATCTCTGATTAAGGTTCGAGCGGCTTCCCAATCCCATTGATCTGTGGCCAGTTTTAATTTGGATCTTCGGCCGATGAATTATTAACGAAAGTAGCCTTAAATTCCCTTCGATCCGGATTCTGATGCGTATTCATTGTTGGTTTTATTAAGTCCAATTAGTGCGTCTGCTCTGCCCCTTGAGAATTGTGTCCGACGCAATCTGATTGGTTTTCAATTAATGGAAAAGCCATCATAATTGATGCCCTGTTTACATGGCCAGACATTTATTAAATGACTGAGAGGAGAAACCAAAATTAATTGAAAGTCGCTCATATCCGGCTTAAGATCAGGGATAATATTTCCGTATAAACCTTATAGTAAAGTCACTCATTTTATCTTGAAAGTTACAGCTTAAGTTGTTTAAAGCTTTAAAAATAATGGATACAATAGCGAAATAAAATAATGGAATAAATTTTAAACTTAATTTAAATTTCAGTATTTGTACATTAATTGTTATTATTATTTATTTTTATTCTTATTAGAATCTTCCCCGTCTTTTAAAGCTTTATGAAAATTCAAAACATTTTTATAGAGAATGTGCTTAAAATTTTAATAGTTTTCCCCTAGAAACAAAAATTAAACATCAATTGAGTCCTTTTGAAAATTCAAAACTAATTCAAAGATTTCTTCTCTCTTTCAAAAGCAATTTGATAAAAAACAAGAAAGAACGCTTTAGTCGGGTTTCCCGACTATAAGATTTGCGATACCCATTGCCCTCTTTAAAACAGCTAGCTAGCCCTCTTCAATAATGTGTAGCCTACTTTCTGCGCAATTTTTTAAGCGCCCTCTTAAAAAGAATTTTGCATACTTTTGGGCGGAATAAAAATTTTCAACGCATTTGTATACACAATTTCCTAAAAAAAAAAAAAAAATTTATAAGGGCCACTTTTTAGACTAAAAATGTGAGTTTTCGGTTTGTGGGCGTAAAGAGGAGGTTTTGAAACAAACTTGATCTGGTTTCTTATAGAAGTTGTTCATTCTTAGTTCGGATCTCGATGTTTGTACGGACAGACGGACAGACGGAAGAGGAGAAAAAAAATTTATCAGTATTTGGTTATCTTTCACAAATAAAAAGTTAAATTCGTTTACTGCTTATTTGATGGCTGTCATAACACTAAAAAATACGCGATAAATTTAAATCAATGGCTCAATAAGAATGATTTAATTGCTTTTTCATTTGGCTGTGCCACATCAAGTGTCTGGGCGAGCTGTTAAAATTCAAATTAAAAGCCCGAACGTGCCCAAAAAGTGAAATTGTGCGGAGGGCGCTTTTTCTCGGGTTTAATAGGCAATTTGCAGTCGTAATCCAAATGCAAGCAGTTGGCAGAAGTCACGCACAGGACAACAATAATGGTCGCCTCCTCAGCCGCAGGACATTGAAATTATTTTACGCATTTAAGGCGATAAACCCGGCTCCAAAACAAATGCAACTGGGCTGAAATATTAGAGGCAAATGCCAGGCGCTTAGTGGCCAATAAATCGATTTGCTTTCGGCACTCGGAGCGATGCACTGCAGCCTTATTCGGGGGCCACCAGTTTTTGGTATCCAAAACGAGAGGAAGGAAAGGAAAGGGGGGGAAAGTGCTTATCGGCACGCATGCACACGCAGCTGGCGGCAATTTGGATACGAAGATAAAACATTTATTGGCCACATAAAACGGGTGAAATTACCAAGGGCCCCACAGTGGCCACATCCTGTCCATCCGTAGGGTTTCCCTCTGCTCCGGAATAAGTATTGAACTCGGCTCAGATCGCCTTTGTAATTTCCCTCCGCTGTCGCACGCCCATTGAACTCGGGCAGCAAATCAATTTCAGTCTTTCAGTCTTCTCGGAACTGTTCCCATTCAACGTTCTTGGGTCCACAAATTAGACAAATGATTTTGGATATTTGTCATAATCGTGCAAAAGGGATTGCCTTTGTCCTGGTTGTCAATGGACCCCCTGTATTGTCAACTCCTTTGTCTGCCTTCGAGCGGTTTCTGAAACAGCTGCAATTTTCGGCCAATAAGTGGAGAACATAATTTATAAGAATTATAATATTCTCCACTTTAGATTGACTGTTGTTTGGGTATTGTTAAAATTTGTGACATCCAGACATTCTTGACTTTAAATGAGGTTTATTTTCACTAAAGTCAATAACAAGATGTGAACTTAATGATGAACTTCTTGAGGGTTTAGTTATTATATGTAAAATGAAAAAAGTGCCAAAAAACAATTTTATGCCCTGAAAAAAATCATTTTGAAAAATCATTTTAAAATCTAAATAAATTTTCCGACTTGCTATTTAGATTTAAAAAAAAAAAAATTAATATCAATATTAATGCCAAAAATTAAATTCTTTCAAAGTCGTAATTGCATTTTAATAATGTAAATGTTACATCTTAAAAAAAAGTTAACACGTTGAACAAATCTTTGTATGTTCGTTAGTGTTTATTTAAAGGATCTTAACCTTTGTCATCGTAGATTCTCTTTGCCATTTTCCATCCATTCATTGTGTCCTTTCAAATTTATCATTCCGCGGAAAACTTCAAAAGCACCAGGCGGAAACTTTTTGTTTCAAGCGGTTCGGAAAAAGCGAAAAAAGCGAAAAAAGTTTAATTAAATAAATTACAAAATGCTTTGGCAGCGACAACAATTCGTTAAAAAGAAGAAAAGACCAGGCAGAAAACAAACAGAAAGTTGAGGCATCCTGCCAGACACAAGCGTCGTCGGGATACGATTTGCAAGGCTTCAGGACTCGCTGGCAAATTAAAAGCCAACTGTGAAGGCGCCCATAAATCTCAGCCAGCAGGTATGTGGGTGGATGGGTGGGTGGGTTGGTTTTGGTTAGAGCATAGAACAAAGGTGGCTAAGCAAAAAGCGGGCAACCACAATAACTTTTAAGAAATTATTATGTTGTTTTTGCTGTCCTCCTCCTCTCTATACAGATTGCCATAGCCGCAGAGAACTACATAGCATGGACACGGAACGATGTCGACTTATTTGCATGTTTTGTCAGAGCGAATTTTTTGCTTCCTTTTTTTACTTTTTTTTTTTTTTGCTGTTGGTTGCTTTTAGTTTCCGGCGCGTTGCACTTGGAGCGAGGTTTCTCACAGACAAACAATGAGGAATTGCGGGGGCGGGGTCCTTTCAAATTGCGTTGAAAGCTCCCGAATGTCCCATTTTGCAGCTCTTGTTTTTGTTGTCGTTGGAAAAAGGCCAAAAAAAAAAAAAGAGGACAACAAAAAATATATGTGACACGAACAACGTTCCGGAACAGAAACGGAAATTGTGAAATATACAAATGTTCGTCTTGTTTAGGTGAGTTACATGCAAACTCACCCCGTCGGCCACCCACTCTTAAATTTAGCGGACGGACAAGGGTATAGCGAACGTTTTGTAATAAAAATATATGGAACTGGCCTGTGCACAACGGCAACATGTCACATTGTTAAAACAAAAAAAAAAAACACAAAAACAAAGCAGACACACAAAAAAACGGAAACGGAGGATGGCAGGGAACAAGAACGGAGCAATCCTGACAATTTGTAGCCCGGCGCTAAACGCTGGAATATCCGGTGAAACACGCTTATTAAAACGGCAGCATTTAGGCCGGTTCACACCCCACTTTGTCTCCGCAGGGATAACAAATTGGAGGGACAACAAATAAGACAGCCAGAACAACCTGATCGTGTAATGAATGTAAAGTGCGACTTCAGGCAGCAAAAAGGGCCACCATTGTTCACAATCGCACACACTTTTTGTCAATTCAGGATTTAATACAAAAAAAAAGAAGGAATCCTGTTTAAATTGTTAAGCAATTGGGCTTACATTTTTTCTGCAAACGGTATTCATTTGAGAGGATTTAAGAATAAAATGTTTTGATGGGCAGAAAACTTGTAATATTTTAATTTAGTTTACGAAAAGTTTCACCGGCAAAAATTGATAAAAAGTGGTGCAATTCAATGTGTTATTTTTTTGTTAAGCTTTAAATGTGTTTTAAGCTGTTTATATTTAAAACGTTAATTTCAGCCAGAAACAAAAAAAACAACTGTATACAGTTTCACCCTTTTTATAGCCTTTAATTGATTTTTTGTATTACGGAGATAAAAAGAAAATGAACAAATTCTGAATCAAAATTTTTGTAAATTTCGTGACATAATTACAAATACATAGTTTGAATTAAAATGCTTTTGAAATGTCAGAAAAGGAATGAAAGTATCTCTTCTTCTTAATTTCTAATTTGTAAAAGAAACATTTTATCATTTAAATTCTTAGATATTTGTTTTTTTCTTTTAGTTTGTGATTTTCTTTCTCTACTTTCTATTTGCAGGCGAAAACATTTTCATTTCCAATAAATTAGGCAATACTCGATTGACAACATAGCCTTCGAACATCAAACCACAAGGTCCTGCCGACCAAAATATGCCTTTTTCCTATAATTGGCTGTCAGTGCCAAGCAACCAAGGATTTCGTAATTAGTTTTGAGCTGCTCCCATTTTCTCTTTTTACGCTTTAATTAAATCAAATATCCTTAAGGCTTTGATAATTGGCAGGGGCCGGCCGCAGGAACTGTCAGAAATCATTGCGAAATATTGGCAAGTCGGATCCGAATCGAGAAAATGCAGGCAAGGCAAGAAGTGCAGGCCTTTTGGCAGCCGGCCAAAACAGAACACAGAAGGGATTTGTAATTACGAAATTAAAAACAGCGACAGCGACAGCTGGCCCAAAAATGTATGATGGACTGACTGCCTGGGCCTGGAGTAAGTGAATGGATGTGACTAGATGGATTGGCAGGCGGATAGCGTGGGATCGACCTTGGGGTGTGGCTCAACAATATCCGCTCGTCTGTGCAGCTCCTGCCGGAATGTCCTGCCACTGACGGATGCGGATGCGGATGCACCAGAAGCAGCAGCAGCAGCACCACCACCACCAACCGACAAAAACACAGGCAACAACAAGTGCAACGTGTCGTGACCGAGGCCACACCCCAGGCATTTCATTGGGCTCTCGAGTGGGGCGGATTGGGTGGAGTGGCGGCAGGTGGTCGGTCTCTCATTGAAATTTGTTTCATTATGCTCAGGATGCTGGCTGAACGTCCTTGCACGCTGCTCACTGCACTTGATTGTCAACGAAAATTGTTTTGCTGCATGTCCTTGTTGCAGCTGCAGCAGCAGCGGCAGCAGCACTTCGGTTTGAAGTGACTGCAATGGCTGGCAAAAGAACACGCAGCGTTCATTAATGGAAAAGTCTTCCCGACTTCAAATTTAATCTGCACTTGCGGCCAAATTAGAGTCAAACACTGTCACATTGTTGACAATTTAAGCCTGAATAAACACACGTGGTCTCTGGTCTCCCCATCTTCTTCCTTCTTTCAAAGAAACGCACGTAGACACGACTACACTTGAAGACGGCCATAAAGATAAATGTTTTATTGCTTTGAATAAAAGCTTTGTTTGCCCTGTTTCATGTGCTCCTGCCCAGGCAAACAAACTAGCAGATGAGCAGAGGAGCAGATGAGCTGGGGCTCCCTCCCAGATAATAACTCATACGCCCCGTGGTGCGCGTCTTTGCTCCCACTCAACCAAATTCTCGTTTACGCTTCGCATTTAAGCCTTAATTGCGATTGTGAGGGTGGAGGGTGGAGGGTGGAAGGAGCACACAAAACGGAATTCCTTGATGTGCAGTTAAAACTTTAAATGTTGTTAATTCAAAATGTTTGCCTGGTAATCAGACGATATAAAGGGAAGTTTTAAATACAGTTCCCTGAAGTTTAAATTCTATGTTACGTTACGTTCTAGGAAATTTAAAATAATGGGATAAATGGCCAGGGATTGAGAAAGTTTTTCTTCTGTTTCCCATTAAGCGGCATTTAACTCAGTCCATATGTCTGAACATTCTTATGTTCTTTAATATGATGGTCTAACAGCCATATTAAACCAAATGACTGACCATTAAAAATGGCACGCGTTTCCTTGACAAATCCCTGCTACAGCCTTGGTCAAAATAATAGTTTTTGTAGGTATCAATATGTTTATAAAATGTGAACTTAATACTATTTATTTGTGTAAAATGAAATCAAAAAAATCTAGAAAAGAACATTTCATTTTTAAGTAATATTTAAAGTTTTCCTAATTATAAAATTTGTATTGACATAAACATTATTTTTAGTCTTTGAAAAAGGAAGAGTTGAACTTGAATTAAATTACTTTAATTTATATTGATATTTAGTTTATTTTAGTCCTATTTAATTGATCCTATTATTTTGAAGAGGACTGTATGTGCGTGAGTTTGTGTATCTTTCTGAGTAAAAGTGTGTATGTGTGTGTTAGCAGTTTATTATGAGATGCCTCATCTTAAGGGGCTGCCAAGAAAAAAAAGAAATATGCTGGCGGGGCCATAAATTCCCTTTAATAACATATTCAAATTTAGATAATATCCGACTCTAGTGCAATAATAAAGCTTGCAACCTTTGGAGATATATGTTTTATGTGCGAGAATTGGTTTGTCAGACGACGCTTGAAAATGTTTGCTGAGTTATGCAGACATTTTGGGACTTTAACTTTTTTCGGGGATTTATTCCATGCTCAACTGAAAGCGAGGCAATAAGGTCTCTTATTTCCCCTTATCATCTTTTGGGCGTTTGCAGTTTCATAGTTGGGGCAGAAAGTTCTTAGCATTTACGTAAGAACCTTCATGAATATGTATTCCCCGAGGAATGTGCCTCCTGTGCCTTTCTGTATGCTCATGTTATTAATGAAGCATTTGCAACGTCTCCACTAACTTGGCGGACTTTGCACAACGAGCTGGGGGATTGGAGCCGAGGAGGTGTAGGGATTTGCTGGGGATTTACATGAATTGACTGACGACGACTGAACCAGTCGCTGCCAGCCACGCCCACATCGCCAGGCCATCTCCAATTGAAGCGAACAAGAAATGGAAATTTATTGAACAGCATTCATATGCTGCGCATTATTAATATCGATTAGGGGGCGTTCTGTGGGCGAGGACTCGGCGCATCTTGTGGATACATGTGTGGTTCCGAGATTGAGATAGCACTTGCACTTCTCTAGTTTCTTTGGGCACGGATACATAAAAAATACAGGGGGCCTCCAACACAATGGCGATTCTTGGGTGGATGAAGGAGATTCGCTTTCTTGTGTCACCCTTGTCTTCCCTGTCTTGGCAAGAGGCAAAAGGGATACGTGACACACTCAGCCAAACGCAGAACGGGGGACACATCTGTCCGCAACTAAACGGCATTTCAGCAATAATCAAGAGGCCTTTGTTGTTGTCATTAGATTGCGGCAGGCTGCCAACGTCCCAATCCCAATCCTAATCCCAAAACCAAATCGAACTCGAGCCACATGATTATGTGATAGCTTTTAGGGCCACCAAGACAGGTGAACATTCTTTTAAAGGTGCAGACCCTAAATGTGGTTGATACATATGTGTGTTCTTTGCGCTGATAACCAAAACATCTTTTCTTTGACCATTGCCTATCAAATTTTCGCAGAAAAATCATTTAGGAAAATGAAAGACGTGACTTCGTTGCATTCTCAGCTGCTTGGGATGTTCATAAAAGGAGCAAAATTGATTTTTCTATAAAAAATAAAATAAAAGAAGGGAAAGCGGCGCAAAGTGGCACACTCTCGCATAGCCACAAACACATACACATACACACATGCACAAAGGAAAACGCTTCTAGGCAGCCGCAAAAGCAGAAACAGAAGTAGGCCAAACTAGGAGCATTTTTCCCACATGGCACCCAAACACCCAAACACCCACTAGTCCACCCCCTTCTCCTGAACCCCTAAACTCTTGTTTGGGCTGCACTTGAAGAAGATGCTGATGGTGGCCATACCCTCGCCAGGATAACTATGGAGCTATTTTGAAAAAATTAACCAACTCTTAAATTGAGTTACTTAACTATCCCCAGGTGAAAATTTTACATAGCAACACCTTTGAGAAGGACAACGTTTCGCTTTGACTTTCTAAATATGTCAAGAAACACACACAGTTTAAAAATTATTCATATTTATTAAGAGACGTGTGCACTCTTATTTTAAACTTAATAAAAAAAACCTAAGGCCTTTTCGAGCTCTAGAAATATAAAGGTTATGCGTGCTAACTAGAGGAAAAAGGTTATATTTCTCTTAGGAATATTTTGGATTTTTATTTATAATAACCAATGGTCTTTTAAAGTACAAAATTGCATGTATAGGAAACTGCAACAAGTCAAAGTCTAATTAATTTAAACTAACCGGATTTAATTTGATGTCAAATGAAAAGCTTTTCAATTCATTTAAGATAGAAAGTGATTACCAAGATATCTGAATGAATTGTTAACAATGTAAATGAAAATGTTAACAGTGAGCAGAAAATTCTGGTAAGCTACTTTGACCTTAAATAATAATTAAATATGTGTGGAAACGACATTGCATTTAATTTGGCCTAATCAAAATGCTAGAGTATTTCGCTTTCGACATGGACTCTTCCACCTCAACCCAGTCTCGCCCACTTGGCTTTTGACTCTTGTTGGCCTCTAAGTTGCACAGACAGAGGCTGCTTTATTGGCTGTGATTTAGTTGCGTTATGGCCAAATAATTGAGAATGCGGAGCGTGCTGATTTCCGACACTCGACAAGAGTTGCATAATGTGGCTGGTTCTCTATAGTGATGCCCCATAATCATTAGAAACCATTCTTGTCCTTTTTGTTGGCAGCTGATGCTCTGCCATTTGCATAGCATGTGGTTCGGATGAGTTTTAAGTCACAACTGCTGTGCGAATGATATCCTGCAAATCCCTCACTGAAACAAAGTCACAGCCAGCGACAAGAAAAGGCAGCGGCGAAAGGTAAGCTGATTATGTAACACACATGTGTGCCTCTGTGTGCCTCTGTGTGCCTCTGTGTGCCTCTGTGTGCATGGCAGATAGCGTTAAAAAATGGCGCACGCTGACGCCATTTTGTTTCGCAACTTTTCAACAGCTCTTTTCCAACTGTTTTTATTAGTGATTTCCGTTGAAAACAAGTTAAAATATGCGCATTTGATACGTTTCTCCACCTCGCCACCTGCCGTCGCCGCGGTCAAAGGAATTTGCAACTAAAACTTTTTGCTGTGGGAAATACGTTGAACCTGCAGCTGCAGCTGACCGCAGACTTTTTCGCACATCTTATATTGCTTAAACGTGCTTATGCAGAGTTAGAAAATATTTAAAATTAAACTGTAAATGTTATAGCATCTAAAGTAGGGCGTTCCATATTTATCTCAAATCAAAGATAATGTAAACAAATATTTTAGATTTTGTCTGATACACATATTTATTTATATAAGTCGTACTAATAAAGTAATTTTCAATAATAAACGAGGTTAGTCTTTAATAAACTGGTGTTTTAACATTCTGCAATGATATTTATTATTGACATTTTATTGTTACATGAATATATTTTTGGGTACATCACTACTTTACATGAGATATTGAAAACCTCAATAAGTATGCTACAATAACGAGGCATTCCAGAGTGCAACAAATATATTCTTTATTCTTTCTCCTCGTGTAATACCTGACGGAAATGGGGTCACCTTTGATTATAGTCGTTATGCACAGCAATTATTCGGTGATCTCCGTGGCCAAAGGACGATTGCAAGGAAAGGCTTTCCGTTCTGACTTTGCTTTGATTATTGAAGGAGCCTCTGGGCCAGTCCAAGCCAAGCAGTTCGTTAGGCCAGACAGGGGAAAACAAAGGATCCGGAGGAGGGGGAGCACTCAGCGAACTTAAATTACCCAGGACTCGAACTGGCATGTGAGGGCGCCTGGCTGCCATGACATTTGAATAATGCACGTACCAAGTGAACGGGCTGGGCAGGGCAGACAGGCACAGGAACCACTGGAGGGCGGTGGGCGAACCGACCACCAATTCATTATCGATTGAATCGATGTGCAATGAGTACTGAAAACTGATGGAAATTTTCCCGAAAAGGGAAAATGGAAGGCAAAACAATGGCAGAGATTCGGTAATGCCACGATTCAAGGGGAATTCAATAAAAACCGGCCTTAAAGACCAGATGGCCGTGGAGTTGGGGCTCAAATCAATGGCAAGGGCTTTTCGGACCCTTTGCTTTTTTCTATTTACTCGATGGCCAAATGTAATTGTCGGTCTCCATTAGCAGCCGATGCCAGATACAACCTCAAACCCCGGCGGCTCTGTCAACAGCTCAACATATCAATCATACGCAGTGTGGTGCGTGTTTGGTGCGTGCCCTAATGCCTCGGCTGCGGTGCAGGGAGTCACATTTAAACGTACATATATGTACAGTGTACATGCGACGCCTGTTCTTATAAATAATTTAGAACGCATATTACTCCGAAATAACAACAAGTCGGCTTTGCCCCACCCTCCACCCTCCCCCTTTTTGACACGTTCACTTTGGCCCCTCACACACACAAAAACTGTCATTAGTGAATTATTTAAATTACGCCGACGCCAGGAAAGCAAATATCGCCGAATGAAAGGAACTTCCTGCCGAGAGAGAGTTTTGTTGAATTAACTTAATGTTCATAAAGAAATCGTTCTAAATTCATGAATATTTGAATAAAATGCTGGCGCATTATGGTAGACGCGTGTTTATAGGGGCTTGGTTTCTTTGAGTTAAGGTGAAATTTTTGTTTTCAATTTTTGAAATAATTGTTCTTGGAAAGTAAAATCTTTTTAAAAAACCTTTAAGAGTTGCACTTAGCAACAAAACTCTCGTCACTATTAAATACTTTTGGTCTAAAAATAATGCTGGAATAAGATAAGTAATTTTTTAAACTTATATGTAACAACATCTTATTTCTTGTTAAAAAAAAGGCTTGGATTTTTAATTTAAGAATTCTCAGCAAACCATAACAATTATAGAAACGTGATACTGCAAGTCCCTTAGAAGAAATGCAGTTTTTTTAGGTTTTTGGGTTTTAGGTGTATAGGTATATAGTATACATAGTTTCTTCGAATCGAATGTCTCAAAAATAAACTTTATAATAAAGTTCCTGTTTAAAGAGGCCTTTATATTGAAGTATGATAACTCACCTGAGATTCTCGATGCGCGGCCTTCGGCATTGCGGCCGATTGCGTCGGTGGCTGCGATCCTTCTTGCAGCGGCAGTCGCAGTGCATGATGCAGAGGGCGATGGACGAGATGACCGTTATCACAAAGGGCACCGCGAAGAAGTGGATGATCATGGCCACCTGGTCGTCGTGGTTGTAGGACGTCAGCACCACCGTCTTATTTTTGCGCGAGTAAAAGCACGGGAAGATGGCCCCCTCGATGCCGTAGTACCCGTTGAAATTCTTGCACGTGACCGAGGGCGGATAGCCGCACCCCTTGATGTTCACCAGGAGCGTCGCCTCGTGCTCCGACTGCTCCATGTCGGCCGTATAGTTTCTAAAGTCCGTCATATTCTCCGGTATCGTTATATTCTGCTCGACGAACGTCACATAGATGTGAATGCAGCGATACAAATCGGAGGTGCAGCCCTCGCGACACGAACTCCACGAGCAGTTGAAGATGCCCACCAGATCTTCGCGACGCGTCGTCGTGCACAGCGTGGGCTTCTCGATAAAGTCGTGGCTCAGCGTCGATATGGCCGGATCGACGTAGAGCGGTACGAGGAACAGCAGCGAGGCGCCGGCGGTCACCGAGAAGAAGGCCAGTGTCGAGGTGCCATAGAAACGCGCACGTTCCCGCCACGAACGAAAGCGCCGATTGCCATTTTTCTTTTTCGGAGCCAGTTCTCGGATTTTACGTAACCGTAGCTCTTGTTGTTGCTGCTCGAGTAGTAATTCCGAACTGCCACTCCTCATATTATTGTCGGTGCACACAGGGCGCTGATGTTGCTGATTGTTGCTGCTGCTGCTGCTGCCGCTGCTGCTGCTGTCGCTCGTGTTGCTGCTGCTGCGGCTGCTGCTGCTCCTGTCGTCGTCGTCGCTGGCTGCGCAGCAGCAGCTGCAACGGCATCAATGTCGCTGCTCTGTCGCCGCTCCGTCGCTCTGCTGCTGCTGTTGCTGCTGCTGCGTTGCGTGTTGCACTTGTCTGTTTGTCGACTCGACTGCGACTGCGACGGCGACTGAGGAGTCCGCCTACGGCAACATCCAGAGCGGAATTGAGGTTATGTACACACGCTTCGGCGCAGGAGCGGGAGAAAGTGAGAGAAGCAGCAGAGAAACAGCTGTTTCGCTGTCTTAGAGAAAGTCGGAGAAAGGGAGCGACAGAGACAGCGAGAGAGAGAGAGAAGGGGAGAGAGAGACAGAGAGCGACAGTCAGAGAAAAGCGCGCTCTGGCTTTTTCATTTGCCCCGTGGCCTATTGTTTACTCCTCTCGCGATTTTCACACTTTCGCCAGCAGCTAAAACACTGAAAATCACAAAAAAACACACAAGATAAATATTATTTAGTTGTTTAGTTTACTTTTAATATTTAATAGATTTATGACTTTTTTGTTTGCACTTTTTGCGGCTTGCGTGGGTGGCACTTTTTTCACAAAGTCACAGCTGTTGATGTAGGTTAGTTAGAGATAAACTTTGGGAGAGTAATTAAGAGAGAGAGAGAGTGTGGGAGAAAGTTTCGCTGCCCAGGCTGACGGCGCTGCCAGCGTCTGCGTCAGCGTCGACGTCAGCGTCGTCGTTCTGTCTACTGGTGTCGCCCCAGTGACTGTGTAACCTTTTTTTGTCTGTGTGCTGCGGGTGGAATTATTTATGCTACACATTTTGTGTGGCGGCTTTTCGTTTTTAGTTGCTTATTATTTTTCAATTTATTTGCATTTTGTCCCACACCACAGCATCCTTGATTTATCGCAGATCTCGGCCAGAAAAGTCTAATCTAACGAGCTCGCCTCGACATCCTTGGTTCACCTTGGTGAAGTTGTTTGAAAATGGTCAGTCCCTTGTTGTTGTTGCTGTTGTTGTTGCAACTTTACGTGACTCTGGACTGTGGTCTGCTTCGGACATTAGTTGGCCCCTCGTCCTTTGTTTTTGCCCCATTTTATTGCTGTTCTGTTTCATTTCATTTCATTTATTTTGCTGCCTTTGTTTTTGCCACGGCACGCATTTCACAATTTTCATCATAGACACCCCCACACACACACACACACACACACAGACACACAGACACGCGGACAGTTGGTAGGTGAGTTTAACTGTTATTGCCTCTGTGTAGTAGTTGGTATGATTTCATTTTCATGCTTAGCTCGGACAACGCGGCGTATGAGTAATGCACATGACAGTTACTTGGATTTCTGAGCAAATTATCCAAGTCCAAGTGACTTGTCGGTGGGAGCGTGACATTAAAATCGTAAATTCTGGAAGTTTTCTATCCAAGCCTCCAACAGCAGGAAAACTCCTTGAGCTGAGCGCCTGTCATTGCCATAAGAATTAAGTCGCAAGCACACAGTAAGAAACTCAAAAAGGTGAAAGAAAAATATAAACCTACTTAAAGTGCAAAGTACACTCGCTGGCTTAAGGATATATTTCAAATTTTATACTGAACAAATTATTAAAGTATTTGAAATAATTAAGTTGCTTAAGGTAAAAATTGTTTCAACCAATTAAAAGTTTCAAAAGACGATAAGCTAAATAAAAATATTAAGTACTCAAACTAAAATCCATTAAATATAATAAAATTTACTTCTTGTATTTTGTTGTTAGTAAAAGCGTTCTTTGGTAATAGCTACTTAACTAATAAATTTAGTTAATAGCTATTTTGATAACCTTGCTCCCACATTTTTCTTTGTGCACCGCCCACGCCACCGCCACGCCTGTTTTGGCGCTGCAAAAGTCTGGAGGACAAATGGAGGGGAGGCAGGAGCAACTAAAAAACTAAAATAGAAATAAAAATGGAAATAAAACATTAAGCTCGAGAGTGGAACTAACTTTTGACAGCTGAAATGGCAGCTGACGACCCCGCAGCCCGCAACCCGCAATCTGCAACCCGCTCCTCCGCGTTTCCCGCTCCTCCGGCGCACTTTGTTGATTTTGTTGCTAACGTTGATGGTGGCTGCTCCTCTGTTGCTTATCGTTCTTATTTTCGTTTCCCTTTTTTTTGTTGTTGTTTATTATTGATAGGGACGATACAGAAAAGAGGGGTGGGAGGTGTGCCTATTTTTTACACTTTCACTTGAATTTGTATTTTTTTTAGGGGCAATTCTGCACCGTTTGCACTTGATTTTTGGTATTTTGCACGATTACGGCACGGCATTTGCCACCGAATTGAAATTGGCTAACACCGCCGAAGCCACTGGCTCACGCACACACACACACTCGCTCGCACGCTGACACGCACACACACTTGAACGGCGGACGGGGGGACAGAGACAGACAGACAGAATCTCGACACGAGAAGCGCGCGCGCTTGGCCCTGACGTGCCTCTCGGAGTGTTTGTCCAAAACTGAGGAACCGACGACTCTGGACGCGGACATGGACATGGACACGGACATGGGACCTGGAGTATCGCACTCTCTCTCTCTCGCGAAAGTGGGGGCGTCACTGGAGCAGTGCGTCGACTGCGACGTCAACTGCGCTGCCAAAGTAACGCGATGTTTGCCACACACTTCGTCAAGGATTCGCGTGTGCGCGCTCCAGAGAAGAGAGAGAGAGAGAGAGAGTTTTGTTGGCTCAACAAATCTGCACTGCTTGCCCGATTTGCTCAAACAGAGCCGCTCCCATGCAAGTGGCATATCAAGTATACGCACAGTTAGCCGGCACAACAAGGCGAAATGCAAATAAAATGCTGGCAAATTTTGTTTTTAAGTTCCGAGTACTACTTAAACAGTATATATTGAGCATTTAAATATTATATTAATCTAAAACCTGTTTTCTTATTAATTTCTTTAAAACCCTTAAACCTCGATTGGAAAGCGCTTTTAGCGAGTACAAAAACCACACGGATGAGCTTTCATGGGCAGCATTTCAGTGACGCTTAATAGGCAGAAAGAATGATAACAACAAATAAATGCTCTATAGTCGACAACTAAATTATTTGGCCCCCATTTAGTAAAACAGTAAAAATGTGAAGCATACTCACTGGCTACAGACTGTGACTCAGGATGGTCTTCTAAAAACTTAATACTTTTATTCTCGTTACTCGTAAAGTAAAAGAGAATACTGTGAACGTTGCAAATGTCTGTCCGTCCGTCCGTAAGTCCCTTCGTACGAACGTCGAGATCTTTGAATTTTGCTCCTTTATACCCCACGTAGATCCCTTTTAAAGCATACAAAACTCTGTGGTGCCCACATTTGCTAGAGAAAAGTGGCCTCAATAAATGTTGTTTATTATTACCTAAAAATTTTGAAAATCTGGCCAGTTTCAAAAAATTTTGTATACAAGTGAGTTAAGAATTTGTTGCGCTTGAAAGCAGGCAACACCTTTTTTTTGTAGAGGGCAACGAGTTACAAGAACCTGATAGTCGGGAAACCTGACTATACCGTCCTCCCTTGGTAATAACTACAATACATATTAAGTTTCGATTTTGTCAAAACCAGTGGGTGCGTTTTTTTTTTTTATTCTCTCCCAAAGTGTGAAGCCACCATAAATCATAATAAAAACACACGTTTTCTCATCGTAAGGCCTTCTTTTATTTTACTTATTTTAATGAAATGTTCACACTGGGCTATGTCTTCTTCTTTTCTTGATTTAGCTAATCGGAAGAGCAGTAATCGTCTGATATCGATAACCTCTAGTTTTACATGTCCACCCCTAAGTGACTAGCACATTAATATATAAGTTTAACTTGTAGTGCTAGGAAGATAAATAAATAAATAAAAGTAAAAAATCGTGATCATTCTCATACACATTATACTTAGCAAAAAAATACAGCAAGGGACTGTTAACGATAATTTAATACAAATACTGTAGCTACAAATATGAAACCTACAATTGTAAGCAAAATATTGATCTGTATATAACTTATATATTATTTATTACTAGCGGACCCGGCGAACCTTATCTCGCCCTAATTTGTCGCCTTTTCATTGAGTTGACTTTCCTCCTTTCTCCTGTAATATGAACCATTTTACTCTAGCTAAACCACGCTTCTTACAAAATGAGGTTTTGTTGGCCATCCTGTCTCTGTGGCGTTTCATCGATCCTGGGTAACCAAGACAAGCTTGGGTGCTGATGGATTAACTGGTAAGGTCTGATGGAAGTGGGTTGGAACTGATGTGAGTTCCTAGAGCTTCCAACTCCACTTTCCAGTCCAACTTTATGTCAGGTTTCGGTTCCTGCTTATTTTCGATCCTTTCGCTAAACGCGAGACTCAGGGCGGCCTGCAGCTTTTGCTCGGAGATTTTCATGTTGTCCAGCATCTTGATCTTTGGCAAATGGCACAAAAGGCAGGCCCAAAAGGAGTTGCCAGCAGTAATAGAACAGTGATTTGTCATCAGCCCAGGCATCACGGCGAGTGGTACCCCGCCAGGTGGTCGAGCTTATTAAAGCTGGAGATCTCGTTCTTCCGCAGATAGAGCTCTTTCCGCTGGTGGCAGGTGCTCAGACTGCTCAGTGACTTTATGCGGTTGTCGCAAAAAGGCAGCACCTCCAGTCGTTGTATCTCCAGGCAGACGCTGTCCTCCAAGTCGCTGCCAAACGCGTTCAGTCCGACTCCAATTGGCCCCTTTCTTTTTGTTGGCATTGCTCATTTTTTGCTCATCTGCTCATCTGCGTCCTGCTTATATTCTTGATAAAAACTCATTAATAACACAATAAAATTGAAACGGCGGATTCTTCAGAAGAGGATGACCCACATAGGAATGAAAAGTAGATGTTGGCCGATTCTCAGACCTACTCAGTACGCTCACAAAATTTCATGAGAATCAGTCAAGCCGTTTCGGAGGAGTTTATTGTCTAACACTGTGACACGAGAATTTTATACATATATTATAAGAGAAAGAAGATAAACGCTCAAGTGATACAAACTTTGGGTTTTCCTTCAATACGTAAAAAAAAGAAGTCCGTGTCTAGATTAAGTATTTAAAAAAAAAAAAAAATGCGGTACAAGCGACAACTTGGCTTGAAAAGCACTACCCGGGATCTTGGCCAGGAAAATCAGCCATCAAAAACTGGTATAATGAGTTTAAACGTAGTCGTGTGGACACCGAAAATCCGCAAAATGGTATTGTCCGATCGCAAACTGAAAAATAAAGAGTAATTTGATGGCCGAAAGACATCAAAAGGCAGTTTGTTTACGGTACTGCAGGAAAATTTGGAAATGAGAAATCTCTGCATAAAGTGGGGACTGCGAAACATGAAACATTGGTACATCACTAGACTCCAGAATCCAGTCGTCAGGCTTCTGAGTGCGTGGCAACCGGTGAAAGCCGTCTGAATCGTCTCAAAGCACAAATACCGGCGTGTAAGGTCATGGCATCCAGATTTTGTGCATAGACTACCTGGAGAAAAAATAAAATGATCAACCGCGTAGAAAAAAATGTGGCCCCCAGCGACTCATGGCTTTTTTCTGATCTCAACAAGTAGCAAGAGTTAAAATTGAGGGTTAAAATACATCGTTTTACAAAAAAAGGCATAGAAAAGTTAATGAAGGGCTGTACAGAATGTGTGGCCTTAGATTGAATCAATATTGAAATATTTCCCCTGGAAGCTATTTAAAAGTCCGATCCGTATCTATCCGTATTACATGATCTGCTTATACATAATAACTTCGCTTGAAGAAGTTTTATGTTGAGCGAAAAAAATAAATAAACTGACAATAAGCCGGTCAGCTATAGGACAAAGTCAACCGATTACATTTTTTATATTTGATTGATCGAAAAAAAGTTTCATGTCGTTTCCTTTAAACTGAGCGACTACAACGCTTTGAATTGAACAGACGTGGCTATATTGACTTGTCTGGTGACGCTGATCAAGATTGACATTCTTCCTTAAAGGGTCGAAGATAACTCTCAATATTTTAACAAAAAACCTCCATATTTAAAGCCCCACTCATAATCGGACAGGCAAGAAAAGTATAACAGGCTAACTAATGTGCTAGACAGCTTGGGCTTCCATATAAAGTATTTCAATTTCAAATATGTTGGGAACTATTAAATTTTGTAATACTTTCTTGCCTGTCCGACTATGAGGTGTGCTTTAAATATGGTGGTTTTTGTTTTTGTTTAAATTTTAAGAGTTATCAGAGGAAAGTTTAATTAGTTTTTGAGTTATTAATAGATAACACTTTAAAGTTTAAAGAAGAGCGAAAAAACTGTGAGAACAACGTATTTTTGTATGATTTTAGAGCAGTTTTCTGTTAGGAAAATAGGTGTCCATTTATGCGTTGCGTTCGCTGTGTGCCTGTGATATATTTAGATTCAACCTAATCGCTTTCAAGCGATTTGGTGACACATACCGTTTTATTGAATGTTGTACATTTCCAATTTAGTGGCAAGAGTGTGATAATAGTGTATCCTTAAAAATAATCCTTGACTGCCTGCAAAACAAAACAAATGTATTATAGATTCCTTATAGATTCCTTATTCCTGTAACTCTGTCCTTAAATTACATGTTGTTAAAAGCATCATGGTCCAGAATAAAGCGATTTATAGACCATCGTTCCAGCTTTTGTTTGGATTGTTCGCTATTGATCTCACACTATTGATGTCATACAGAGATTGACTCACTTGCAGCCACTACGCAAACCCTTTAAAATGAAAAACAACATTAATAGGAGTACATACATTAATAAAATACATTAATAAAATAAATTTCCATACATACTTGAATCCCCATTAAGTAATTTGAGTAGTCTATTTGAATAAATACTCAAATAATTCATTAAGGGATAATATACATCGTTCATTTGTAAAAATCGGGCGATTTTTCGTGCACAAATTTTTAATTTCCGAAATTAATTTTTTAGAGGAACTTTAAGCGACAAAAAAATGAATTTTTTGCATTGACCGTTCCCTTATGCACAAAAAAAAGTAAAATCAGAAAATTAATCATTCAATTAATGAAAACATTGCTACATGTAGGTACCTAAAAAAAAACTCAAACTATCTAGTTTGTTTTTGAAAAAAAAGGGATAAGTATAACAGCAGTACCTATAGAAGATTGCTATGCCTACAGCAAGCCGTTATCTATTTAAAATTATTCAGCCCTGCACATAACTTAAGTTATGCCTGTGATTTATTTAGATTCAACCTAATCACTTTGTGAATTTTTTTTACACATACCTTTCATGTTGAATGTTGTATTTCTTCAGGTAATAGTTTGTTTTTTTTAATTATGCCTGAGGAAAAAAATTTATTATGATTTCCTTGGGGGACCGTTGCTCAAAGTCACAACATTCTAGCCAACCTGTTTCCCATTTTTTTTTAATAACTTATTGTAGAAAGTATTAGTATCGTCATTCCTGCCTTTGTTCGGTTGTTCCGCTTCTGAGCTCAGCTTTAAGAGATTGACTGACTTGTAGCAACCTCGCAATCTTTCAAATGTGAATAACAGCATTAATAAGAACACATACATAATCAAAAGACATTTATTAAAACTGCCCATTTTGTGCTGATAAGTTTGTTTTTAATAAGTAACGAACATATGTAAAAGACTTTAACATTTAGCGGACTGTTATGCCTACAGTGTGCTCTTATCTGTGAATTGGACTGTGGTTGCTGCCTTAATGCGCTAGTCACACAGTGCTGAGTGTCAAAAGAGATTTAGACATAAAGTTTCTCAGGAAATATAACTACGAATATTTTTAAATTTTTACTTTCTTATTACTACGTTAACGCCATGTAGGCGCTTACTTTTGGGCGGCAGTGTCGAGCTGCAGTTTCTCCAGGACTTCCATCTTGCTCGCTCGCACTCCTTTTAAAAGGACTCACTTTTGGAAATTGTTCATCAATGTTTTCAATTATTTTTCAAGCTAAATTGTGCATTGATATACTACTTACTTTAACTTTTAATTTCTTTACGTAAGTATAGTACGTTTTCTTTGCTGGCTGTTAGATGTTAGTGCAAGATAACCAAAAGACTAAGTGAGCAAATGAAAGCACTTCTCACTATGTAATCAATATGAGGGCACAATTTTTTGCTAATCACATAGTTGCACACAACCGCTGACTAAATTAACAATGTGATCTAATCAGTAAATATATCAACTTATCAACGAATGACAATGGTGAGTCTTTGTCAGCTCGTTCTGCAATTTTCAATTCTTGCCATACACTACAGGTCGTTTGACCACATTTGTTGGCCAAAACCCATTTTTTCAAAATGGTTAAAACGTAAATTTTTTTAAGCGCGTTACATTAACAGAAGACCAATCTTTAATGTTACGTTTCGTTGTTAAAATAACAACTGTTAAAACTTTGTACTTTGTAAAAATCATTCGTGATGTCCCCAAAATTCTGTGTCAAAGTAAGCTGTCTTATTTGCATACGATTGTTTAGAAACTAAATTTCAATTAGACTAACAAAGCGAGTTCCACCAAGTCCCAGGCTAAGACCTATTGTAGTTTGTAAAGTATTAAATTTTTGTTAAAATGAATGTTGTCAGAATAGCCACAAATACCCACTAGTCGAGATATCTTGTTTTTTAGATCATAGCCTCAAATTTAGAAATCTTTTTTATTTTACATATTTTTAAGCTAAAAACACAAAGAAAGATGATATTTTTAAGTTCTTTAATATTTAAAATCGTTTGCAAAGTGTTTGACCAATTCGATTTTGGTCTGCTTGCATACCACCCAAAACCCAAAGCTATAGGATATAGTCATCCAATTCTGACGAATATTTCAAAATTATAAAAAAATCGTATAACAAAGTCGATTCCTAAGTTTTATAAATTTATCTTTAAAAGCAAAAAAGTTGACCCGATTGTTTCTATGGCAGCTATAAGATATAGCTATCTGATCCGAAAGATTTGTATATATAATATACTTAGGGATACAAAATGACGATTGGTAAAGTTTCATTCATTTATCGTTTAAAATAAGCGAGCTATTATTTTTGCCACAAAAAGTGGTCAAACGGCCTATAGTGCAGTAGTAAAAACTTAGTTGTCATTTAAATGATTAGCGTTCAACAAAATAATCGGAGAACTGGTTTAAGCGGACTTTTGTACTAATTTTTTTAATTAACTCTTCTAGATTTTAAACATCCTGATCCTTGTGATTCAGATGCAAACTTTGGTCATTTGCACTCCACTTATGTTAGCATGCGGCTGCTGGATCTGGATTCCATGGATGCCTGGGACCGTGACCGCTTACTGCTCCAACAGTTCTGGCCTGGATTTCGAGTGCTTGGCTCAGCAGCAGCTAAGTTCCATGGAGCTGTCTGGCAATGAACTCCTGGAAGTGCCAGCAGCCCTGAACTCAAGCGGCTTTGAGAACGTGGAACACCTTGATCTCTCGAACAACAAGATCTCCCGTCTGTCCAGCTGTAACTTCGCTGCCATGCCTCGTCTGCAGAATTTGAATTTAAGCCACAACCGTCTCACAAACTTGGATGATGTCATTTGCCGCATACCCCACCTCGATGTGAGCTACAACAATCTCACCGATATGCACAGTTTGGTAGGTCTGTTCAGGACTAAAGCCATAGTAAAGGGGAACCCAATTCGGTGTGCATGCACTTCGCCCATCGTGAAAAGATTCTATCAACAGGTAAGATCACATTTGTAAAAACAATCTTGTTATTATTATTAATCAATACCCTCAATTTTAGTCGAATCTATCCAAGTTGGAAAGTATCGAGTGCATTTTGCATGACTTGGACCGTCCACAACCCTTGTCGACGCAGTGCCACATGGAAATCGACCAGGACCAAACCTCTGACTTTAGTTTTCTGGTCCTAGTCTCTGTTCCTCTCCTTTTATTTGTCGGCGGCATCCTAGCAGTTTGTAAGAAGTTGAAAGATGTAAGAAAAGGTTGGAACGCTTTGGTTTAGTGAAATATCCATAACCCTTTTAAAAAGTATTTTGTATCCTCCATCAGTAAAACCTGACAGCTACTTTGTATTTATTCGAAATTCAGTATGCAGAATGTATTAAAAAGAAAGTATTAGGTGTTTGTTCATTTTTTGTACATTTTCTAAATTTAAAAAATATAAGAAACTGGCTTTACATCTTTTAAAGTATTATGTTAAAACATTATATATTTGGAACGGAAACGTAACAAATCTCTATTTTGTCTAATTAATTTGTACAAATTCAACAATAAAACCTAGAATAAGAAAATTGTTTTTATTGGGCTTCGGTTGGTAACTTTTTCTCTTAATTTTAAAATAAAAGCTGAAGAAAAATGAAAAAGAGATTTAGATATATTCAATTATCTTTAAAACTAACTTAGTTGTTAACTTGGAAAGATTTATTTTATAAATATTAACATTAAACAAACAAATAGACAATTTGGGTTGTCAAATGGTTTTTTACGCAATGTAATATTGTGTTATTTACATGCTCATTTATGTTACATACTTTTAGGTCGAAGCGGACAGTTTTGATGGTGGTTCGCTGAATCACCCTGTTGAAGCTTTCTCAAATGGAGCATAAAAGCTGCCTGGCTGAGCTTTCCTTAGCATGTAGGTATATACTGTCCCAGTTTAAATTTCCGAGGAGCCCTGACATGCACGCCCCGTGCAACAAAAACTGGGTCAAGTTATACTATACCTCGACTTTTCTGTGCTTGCCCTTGGCAGAATGTCCTTGATGTTGATAAAAGCGCAGAAATGTGCTAAGGTCCCTTTAGCCGTTTGTGGGCAAATCTGCATTAACAATGGTGTCCTACATTGCATTGATGCATTGGTGTAATGTAGATTACACTGTGCAACAGCCAGAAAAATAAATTGGTGCGACTATAAAGGTCTAAAAAATCTCGGTGTGATAAATGGAATTGCTCCATCACCCTCAAAGTGCCAAAAAACGCTGTTTTGTGGGGTACTTTGACTCTATATAACATCCAAACATTGCTATAGTGCAACTATTTGTCTAATAATCCTCATACCCAAAACAATCGAGGTGTTTTTTTTAAATTTTATGTTTGAAAAAGATTGCAAATACATCAAAAGACCCAAATGTCCCTTGTTTTCAAAAGTGTGCTATACATAATGTATACAAACTGTGTATAGACAAAAAGGATGAGGTCCTGTTCAGCACAACGAGATTTACTAGACCTATATAGTCGCACCAATGTTATTTATCATTGACCTCAAATTGTTGCACAATGTTATTAATCAAATATTAACAACAAGAAAAGCTGCTAAAAATAAAGTTTAAAATTATACGTTTAATTGAAGGTATGCATAAAGTTCTGTCATATTTTTATATATTTTGCACACTGCAATAATATATAATAATTCATAATATATATGTACTCAAATATGGAAACATACCGAAACAAATGGCTGCGTTGGTTGTAAATCTCAAAATCTCTTAGAAACCCCATATTTAAACATTTTAGTGTTGCATTTCAGACACAGTTTGTAAAGCCATTAAAAAAATTATAACACCCTTAGCACATTTTGAAAATTCATTACTTATACTTTGTTTTCTAGAATACATACAAAGGCTTTTTATTATGTTTTGCTACAGGAATTCGCTGTTAGATCGAATCTATTGAAGCACAACAAATTAAAAGTTCACCCAGTTTGTTCACTTAAATTGATTTTTTGGGAAACTTTGAATAAAAAGGTTTAGATTTTGTATTTGCAAAAACTTGCACCACTTTTAAAAAGCTTTTTGGTTTATTTCAGTTTGCATTGCTATTGAAAATATGTGTGCCAAGGATAATTTCACTGCCACAAATTCGACCTGTGCACATCCCTGACATACATACACAGATTCTGCTGCCGAAAAAAACTAGAAAGTGGGTCAGTAAGTGACGTGTCTGATTGACCCATTTGCGCCCTGAAAGTCGTACAGTTGCAGAGTTGCGCTGCCAAGGTTGGTGTCGCCTTGGTCCTGATTTCGGGGCTTGGATTTTCAGTTTAGGGTAGTTTGATTGTCTGTTTACTCGATTGAACTTTGCCTGCAAGCGGCAAAGTCAACAGTTTGGCTCGGACAGCTGGTTGCAGCCTCCTACTCCTCCTACTCCACCCTCCCTCAAAAACTGAAGCCCAGCCCAATTTCATTCGAAGCATTTATTTGTCTATTGCTGCGTATCGGTGTTTGCCCAGTGCCCATATTTGTGTATTGTCCAAACAAAAGTCTTGCATTTGAGCAGCCAAACAATGAAAACTGTTGTCTGTTTTCCACCAGAATTTATGACCCAATGTCAACAGCACGCACAGTCTCAGTCCGCAGTCCGCAGTCCGCAGTCCCTGTTTTAGGCGCAGCTCCAGCACAGCCATCCGCTCCTCCATTCCTGGGCTGCTCAATTGAATCGTCCATCGGTGAAATCGGCCTCACCAAGGAAAGTTGCTGTCAGGTGGCCGCTGGAGTTGACCCCAGCCAACGAGCTGGGTTGGCCGGCCACTCCAGCTCCAACTTTGGAGATTCCAACTCCAAATGCACACTGGAAAATATTGATGGCCGTATCTTAAATATATAATCTTTCTCAGATTTTTATTAATGTTAAGTTAAGTTTTCTAAACAACATTGTGCGTTAATTTTTGACTGTTTTTAACTAAGAAAATAAATATAAAAATACTTTAAATTATCACATCTTATAACTAATATGTAAGTAAAACAATTTAATGTTTAAGCATAAAAATAAAATAAAAATTAATAAAATTGATTAAGGAATCTTAAAGGAACATAAAACACTTGTTTAAGAATCTAAAAAATCAGTGATATATGTAAGTATTATAACAACCAAAGAAAGATGTTTTCCCGTTGTTTTTTTTGGAAAAGCCTACTGAAGATTTTATGCATGTAAATATTTACAAAATAAAGGTGTTTCATTAAATATAATTTGATTTGTGGGAATATAATTCAAAAATCTATTAAAACCATTAGAAAAAAATATGCATTAAATATTACCTGAAGAGAAATGTATAACTTCACATGTTTGTGTGTGTTTAAAGAACAAACTATTGAACGAGAAATCTTATAGGGATTTTCTCGCTGTGTGAAACCGGTTGTCAAAACTCTATCAGACTGTGGCGATGCTTTTTTGTCATTCACATGTCCCGACTGCAGACTGCACATGACATAAATTTGTATCTGCAGCTGATTGTGAGTCGTGTAATAGCCGCATGTATCTTGTATCTGCGCTCATCTTTGTCTACAATTTATGCTTCCTGCCATTCGTACCAATCCTCCGATCCCCATCCCCATTCCATTCCAAACTCCGTCCACTTTCATGTCCGTGCTGACATGTTCACATCAATCACACGACCCTGTTGGCCGTTGGTAACTTGATTTTCCATTCCGTACAAACGTATCTCCCCTCGCGACCTGCTGGATGTCAAACATCAAACAGCAGATACTCAGATACCCTACACTGAACAGGTAAACATTCTAATGATCCCCGCACGCAACTCCAAATGTCAAGGCCTTGGAGTGGGAGTTGAAGTCCAAGTTTGAGTCCGTATAACTCCGCTTCAAGGGCAATTTTCCACCATCTGCGATTTGCGTTTGGCGTTTTGAGTTATGTATGTTTTATGTTTTATGTTTGGCGACTGTCATGATTTTGACGGACAACTCGACGCGGTGTCGGTGGCATGTCCACATCAACATATCATCAACATCCATGTCCAGGCTCATGTCCACATCCGAATTCGCAGTCATGACAGCAAATTTGCCAAACCCGACATGTGTGCCCTGTTCCCTGGTCAACTTTGGTACTGGCATTGGGATTGGGATTTGGGGGTGAACCGAAGCGATTCTAATTAGTGAGTGCTCGCAGATGGGGTTGATTACGTAATGTTGTAATAAGCGCTGAAAGTTTGGCGCGTTTGGGTTTGAGATGGAAAATAATTAATAAAAACAATAAACAATTGGAGATATGGTCATGTTGTTCCCTGGACGTGAAAAGAGATTTTTGATCAGATCTTGTTAGCTTAGTTAAACATATTTTAGTACCTTTTTAATTGGTAATATTTTGGACTGCATTAAGTAGAGAAATATTGTCAAAGCCATAGAATTATCAAGTTCCACTTGTGGAAAGTCGTTTCACATAATTTTAGAAAATGATGAACATAAAATTGAATTTCTCGTTTTAAATTTAAATAAAGCAACGATAAATAATTAAATAATTTTATTATTTTATTATATTTACTATTTGATCTTAAGAAACTTTTAATTTTTTTTTCTGTGTTGACAAATTAATGAAAACCTATTTATTTTAGTTACCTTTTTTCTATATTTTTGAGAAAACATTTTATGCGAAGCTAGAAGAGAATATTTAAACATGAAACCCTTTTATTGTTCACTCAAAAGTAAAAAGTCACTGGAAATTTTGCAAACTAAGTTGAAAAGATACTTCCAAATATGGATACTTATAATTCACTACTTTTACAAATTAAAACAGAAGGGTAAGGTTTGATATTTTACTTACAATTATTATGTACTTTCAATTTGTACCAATTTGTACCAATATACCCACTTAATCCCCCCTGATCCGATTCAGTGTACTTATTTTGCATACGACTTGCACTTTCTCCACGTCATCTCCTCTCCAGTGACAAAAGCCCTCATAATTTCTATATTTTCGATCGGGGTAATTTCAAGTTGATTTCGTGGCAACAAAGGCGTCCATTGTGGAATCTACTCACTCACTTATGAATACCTTCGAAATCAAAATCACCTAGGCATCAGCGTAATTGAATGGAACGGTACGGAATGACATACATATTTTCGAAATCCGGTTTCGAAGGCGATCCAATCACAAACTTAATGCCACAAGCATATGATAAAGGAGGGAGTTAAGTACAAAATAAAAGCGGCGCCCTACCAAATGCAGCGGCTATAAAAACACTGACAAAAAGGGGTAAGAAATAATAATTACAACTCTACGAGGAAATCCGAAAATCCGGTTTAATTTTCATAAAATTCGAATAAAATCTGAAAATAAACAGAGTGGAGTGGGGGAGGGGGAGGGGGAGGGCTAAAGTGCAACAGCTGCCGAGAACTCTTGCCCCTCCAGGCTGGAATAAGTCCAATCAGAATTGGGGCCGCTGTTAGCTAACAGTCGATTCCCGTTCTAATTGCGCTCTCTTACAGCCTGTAATACGCTCTCTCTCTCTCTGTGTCTCTCTCTATCATTACAACGCTCTTTGGCGTTAGAGCGAGCTGACATGCTGTAGCCCTCTCAACTGGTTGACCTATTTTCCAGTTTGGGTAATGTGTCAATGCGCCTGTATGCGCGCGTATCTGTGTGTGCATGTTTTCTGTATCTGCCCATCTATCGCCATCCCGCTCCGTCTAACGCCTATGCTTTGTTTTGGTTTTGCCTTTTGCGTTTTGCCTTCATTCGCTCGTTGGTTTTGGTTTTGTAACTCGTGGATTGCATTCACATTCACATTCACATTCACTTGAGCAGCGACTTTGTTGTTTTCTTTTCGTAACTGCGTATTTGTTGTAGCTCCACGAAGCTCTGGTAACGCTCTGTTGATCCGTTTTGTTGTTGTTGTTGTTGTTGTTATTGTTGATGTTGCTGCCGCTGCTGCTGCTGCGGAATTTCCACTGGAGAAATGATTAATTGAATTTGTTAGATAGTTCATCTTTGCACTTGGCCGCCACTCCTCTTCTTGTTCAGAACGAATGTGGGGAAATACTTGTTCACCCAATCATCACTTAAGCAATTCGAAAATCTAACTTGAGAAATTTTAACTGTAAAAATCTATCAGCCTATTTAGTTGTAGAGAATATAATTTAGAATTTTTTATGGTGCAACCAACTACTCTTGTTATACAAGTTTACCCGAATAAATCTTAATGATCTAAAAATCAAGAGTAAATGATTTTTTTGAGTAGTTTTGTAGATCTAAATCCTTACTTTTAAATAGTTTTTAAGAGACTCAAACTGATTGGGATATATTTATAATTAGTACTTTTAAGTTAAAAGCATATGTTTCAGGAATGCACCTGTTATTTAGACCGTACATAATGTATAACTTTTAATTTAATCTTTCTAATGAAATTTAAATAAAATAAATTATGTATTCGGTCAATTTCAACGCCTTTTTCTGCGATCCTTTTTTAAAACTTCTTTGATTTTTTAATTTTAAATTTAAATAAATTAACTATAAATAAACTCAACCTTATTAAAATATTTTCAAATAAAGTCAAAATTTAAACCATTTTTTAAATAAAGTTTGCTGAACATCTAAAATGTCTAAGAAATAATGTAACAATATTGGGAAAAGTTAAATGCTTTTATTGTAGTAGTTTCAAATTCGGTTAAAGGTAAAAATCATCGTTTATTTTCAAATGTGTATAAATAGTTAAATAAACTAGGATGACAACATTTAATTAAAATTCCTACACTGTTTTCTCAGTGCAGTTTAACATATACACGCATGTGTACCTACATAAGTTTTCCCTTGAAGTGTTATCAGTAGAGTTTTGGGCTAGATAAGCCCTGAAAGCATTTTTTCCGCACTATCTAACAAGGTCTCCGGCTGTCCTCCGTTTTCGAATCTTTTGCCTGACTTCACAAAGGGCTGGTGGAGTGGGAAATACGCAGTGCATGTTCCTCAATCCCAACTACGTTCGCAAATTACGTCTTCAAAAATGCTGGCGGCGTGAAAATGCTGGAAAATCCACCCCGAAAACTAAATAAAAACGCAGAAACTGTAGAACAATAACAACTACGCAAATCTTTGTCCCGTGGAGTTTGATGGTTATTGGAGTTGAAGATTGGAACGCCCAGCGGCGGAAAAGCCTCAATAAACGACCCCTGCCCTTCGTCACTTGCTGACGTTGTGTGTGTGCGTGTGTGTGTGTGTGTGTAGAGAAGAAGGCCTACAGAGGTCATTCCAAAGGCAACAACAACGCCAGCATACTTTTATACTTATGTATAAACAACATACAATTCTCGAGCAGAAGCAGAAGCAGAGAGCCCAAAAATACCAGCAAACGTCGAATATCCATCTACAGCAGCAACATGGAAAATGCGATGTAAACAAAATCGAATGGATTTCAAAGCCCCTAACAGCTGTGAGTCGCTCAGAGAGTGAGAGCATTGTGCTCCCCCGCACACGCACACACACACACACACGCACCAGCACTCTCTTTAACTGTTAAATTCTGTGACGTTATCGTTGCGGACCAGAAAACCGGCCGGCTCTTTTTCGCTGCGGTACGTTTACATTTGTAAGGCATATGGAACTATTTTAAAGGGAATTTATATTATAAATCAATGAGACAGTCAGGAAAACATATGTAGTTAAAGTAGGTTCATTATTTAATACGATTATAAGGTTTTTTAAAAAACGTTTACGATTTTTTACTTTAATTTTCATCTTGAAAAACTTAATTTTCAATATCGCATCTGTATAAAATATTAAAAATCTAAAAAAACATATCTTAACTTTCTTATTGGAATAACCCACTTCCAAATGGCCAGTGTAATATTATTTGTCGTTTTTTTATGAAATTTTAACATATTTTTTTATAATTTATCATCATTTATAGTCACCATAAAACAACCTTTGAATAGAACGCATAAAAGTAGGCAACAATTTTTCAGAATAACCGGAAACTGTGAAGCCAACGCCTTGAAGTAGGCATGTATTTAGCAGATATCAAAAAACGAATAGCCAATAGGAAAACAACAAAGTTAAAGCACCTCAATTCAAGCTGGAAAGCATTGAAACCGTATTATTAAATAGAAATTTAAGCCTGGCAGTAAAATATACACAAATAATGATGTTCAGGCTGTCATTGGGGGTGAAAGAGGACTTGGACAATGGGCTAGCCGAGCCCTTTTGGGCTCTGTTTCTCTCTCTCGTTTGTTTTGAGGCCGAGGTTCGCTGTTCAACAGCTGTTTTCGCAACATTGTTGCTGTTCGGCTGCCAACAGCTGTTATCGCTCTGCTCTGTGTCCGCTGTTCGCGCTGTTATTGTTGATAAACCTGAGAGAGAGACACACGCACACGCACACACACACAGTCAAATTATGTTGACAAGTGCTCTTCTGTTGTGTTTTTTTTCAACTGCGTAGTACTTTTTGCTGCTCTTTTTTTATGTTTCTATGCTGCCAACAGATGATTTAGTGATGGCGTCATAGATGACCAGAGATCAGTGTTGATAAGCTACTGCGCATATATAGTATATACCATAATATTATAAGTAAATAGGGGAAATCCCAACTGTTAGCTGTTAGCCATTCGCCTTCGTTGTGCCTGTTAGCCGTGGAAATTGCAGTTTTCCTCTAACATTTTTATGCTGAGGGGAAGCCTCACACACGTACACACACACACATGTGTTGTGTTGCTTTTCCAAGCGCAGGTAGATGCCATAGAAACGGAACAGAGAGAGAGGGAGAGAGTGTGAGAGAGCGAGTGTGTGTGTGTGTGTGTGTGGGTAACTGTAACTCGCTGCTCGCTTGGCTCGCTTGTGTTTCGCTCGCGTCAGTTTCAGTGCCTCAGTGTCTCAGTAGCTGATAGCCAACTCTCGGGAGCAGACCGATAAGCGCTTTTCGGGCCATTCCGCCAATAACCAAAATTATAACCGCAGCAAATAGCCAAGTGACAAGCAAAGCCAACGGACATTTAGCTAAAAGGCCAAGACAGTGTGGCCCAGTGTGGTGTTTCGGTTCTTTTTCAGGCCATTTCCAAAGGCCCCCTCTGAAAAGGGAAAAGCGCAGTAAAACTGAAAAGTCAAAACAAATCAGTGCAGCAGCCGCCAATTGCATCCCAAAAGTGCTCTCCGGCGAGTGTGTGTGTGTTTGTGTGTCTCTGTGTGAGTGCGTTCGAGAAAAAGAGCGAAAACTACTGAGAGAAAAGTGAAAAGCAAAACGACCGGCAGCGAAAGCAAAGCAAAGCATACAAAGCGCGAAAAACAAAGAAAAGAAAAACTCCAACTCAAACTCAAACTCGAAAAACTCTAGCAGGCATCGAACTGCAAAAGCTGACGTTACAAGCGGTCAAAATTGGATTATGCTGAGGCACAAACGCAACTGCCACGCCATTCAGACGCCGAGCGACCCTGAGCATGTGAAGCTAAAGCGGCCGCATTTTCATCCGCCCCGTGGGTCGACTGCGTCTTCTAAATCTAAATCCAAATCGCCAAATCAACAGCCCCAACAGCCGCACCAGGCTCACCGCCTCACCTTCTCTCTGGAGCTGTACCACAAGAATATCATCAAGAAAGTGCCCAGTTTCGGTAAACTAGACGTCTTCAGGCTGACCAAGAACGTCTGCCAGACTTAAGTTCCCAACAAATATCATCGAAAATCACCCAAAACTTAAACAAAAAAAAGACAAAGTGCATTGAAAAAAAGTTAACCAATAGTGTGTGCAAAAATATCAAATACTCAAGTGCAATAAAAAGCAAAAGTGTCAAGTGTGAGAAAATGTTGCCACCCATCAAGGCCAAGTTCAGGCTCTAAGTGCGAAAAAAAAAAAACAGACGAAAAACAGACTGGAAAACAAGCTAGAAAATAAATTGTAAAACCCTTTTTGCGAGTGAAAAACACCGAACGTACAAAAATGTCCACCGGTCGTCGTTTGGCCAAGCGCTCCATCATCGGCACCAAGGTGTGTGCCAAGGGTCCGGACGGCCTCTGGTACTCCGGCACCATTTCGGACGTGAAAACGCCGCCTTCGTACTTGGCCCCGCTCTCCCCGCCGCCGCCACCCACTTTCCTGGCGCCCGGCGAGCCCCAATTGAACGCTGATACCCGTTACCTGGTCCGCTTTGATTTCAAGACCGCCGTCGTCGAGTCCCCAGTCGCGTCTCCTACGTCGTCTTCGTCGTCGTCGTCTACGTCCACGTCCATTTGCTCCACCGATCCGTCGGTCATCGTGGAGACGCGTCGCGCCCCCGTCGCCAGCGTTCACATCAGTCCGGCCCAAGCTCTTCGTCGCAGCGCCATGATCAAGGAGTTCCGCGAGGCGGATTTAATTGGACCCGGGTTCCGCTCCATCATGGACACCGAGCTGCAGCCCGGCCAGCGGGTCTACTTCACCTACAACGGACGCGAGCAGAGCGGCGATGTCGTGGAGCATGATGCCACCAAGGACGAGGTGGTCGTCAAGATTACCACTGTTGGAAATGAGGTGAGTTGGCTAGGTTTCCTATATCTTGCAATTAAGGAAAAAAACTAATTTTATACTTCACCAAGTTAAAGTGTTGTTTTTCAATTAGAAAATAGGGTGTTCATTATAACATTTTACTGCTTTCCACACTTTTTTATTTAATTATTGTAGAAATCATAAAAAACCTTTACATTTATGATTTGTAATCTTATAGACAATTACATTATATTATTATATATTATTATAGTTATTTAATTTCCTTACTTTAATGAATTGTATTTATTATTTTTCATAGAAATTATAGTAGAGAAACACTAAACGTAAATATTGTGATATTGATTTAGTTTATTTACTTTTATTTGCCGATACCACATAAATTAATTCTTTTAATCTTAAAATAAAGCATTATTACCTTGGGAATTTAACGCGCATTTTGGGTAAATTTTTCCTTTAGAAGTATAACCTTTATTCGATAAGCTAGGAACTGCGGGCTTAAGTGAGAATTTTGTACAGTTTCTGTAATTTTTGGCTGACCGCTTAAAGTGGGTGCAGAGGCTGCTCTGTCGACGCTTGCGTCGTCATCATCGTCAGCATCATCATCATCATCATCGGGCGGCGGAAAAGTGTGTCAAGGTTGGCTTGGCCACAGCCACCCCCTCTCCACCCCTCCCCCATTGGGTGGTACAGCATACAGATGTACATACATAGGTATCTATGCGGCTATGTACTCGCTTATTCGGAGCATATATTTACTAGCACCCCAGCACAGTGCAGTGTGTATGTGCAATCACGTTCTATGTGCAACTATGCAACGAACAAAAAAAAGAAAAGCACAAAAAATACTTGTCGAGGGTTGCATTCCGCTTTTTGGCACGTAATTGGGTTACGCTCTGGGATGGCCTTCTTGCGAGCATATACATTTGCTCTGATATGATATGAAGCCCCTTCCCGATTGAGGCCAGTTCGAGCCCCCTAGATAAGATTGGCAAATGATGAACCCTCTTCAGATTTAATTATCTTCAGTGGAAGCCCTGGAAGCCCAAACTAAAAAGGTTCAAAGTGTTTTAAATTAAATTCACAAAATGATAAGACTATATTTAGTTAATATATTGAAATTTTAATAAAATACTCTGCTAAACTCTTGGGGCCCTCATTCATGATCAATCGAGGTCTTCAAAATCAGCTCCTTACCTTAAAAATTAAGATTTGCTTCCAAAATGCAACACTTTAAGACTTTATAGGTGTTTTTTTATAGCCAAATAAAAGATTCGTTGTTTTTCCCTATGTAGGTATTCCTGATTTATTCTACCCAACTCTTGTGGCCCACACACATGATCAACATAATCCTCTGGTCCAGCCACAGCCCCTTGCCATTACGTCACTCGAATCGTTGAACTGCTCGCTAAACAAACACAAGCCAAATTAATAAATAAACGCGGCGAAAAATAATTCGAGAGTGAAACATCGGATGGGGCATTTATAGAATCGCCCCGAATCCAAATGCGAACCCAAAAAAAAATCTCAATGACGACGACGCTGCTTTGGATGATGATGATGATGATGGTGTCGTAATGAAAATTTGTTTAGAATTTGGTTTCGTGAAAGAATTTGATAGAGAAACACCCACAAAAAAAGAACAGAGAGAGAGAAAAAGCCCAAAAAATAAAGAGAAAGAGGAAAAACAATTGCAATAAATGCGCTGCAATTTCAAAACTAAATAGAGATACATGGCCTGAGTTTTCTACGCTTTACAGCTAATTATATAGATTAATTCTCCAGGCCGCGCCTTGACAACAACAAAAAAAAAAGAGAGAGAGAAACAAGATCAGATGAACTTTTCGAATTGCGTCATAAGTCAGACATATAGATGGCAAAGATAGTTAGATACAGGCATGCATCTGTGAGATACATGCTCACACAGACGATTGAAGCGGTTTGCCGGCTGGGGAGAACGAGATGCAAACCGGCATCAAGCTGTTCTCCGTCTCTTTCTCTTCCTCCCTCCATCTCTGTCCCACTGCGGTGGCATTTACTATAGCTGTGCACCTTCTGCTTTCCCTTGCAGTTTCCCCAGTTGGGGTTTTTGTTTCTCTCTCGACTAATAATCGGTTGAAACATTTGTAATTGTGGCGAGATACTCGTCACGAGCGTAGATATATGTGTGTAGAAACGGGCCCAGATACAGATACTACAGATACAGATACAGATACGCGCTCCTCAATGCCAAGTCAGCTGCGCTGCGCGTATCTTTTCCGTGTGGCGGCGAGTCGATAAATTTGTCAGTTAGCTAGCTGCCTGCCAGATGTGTGGGCTTGTCCCCAGTCCCTGTCCATGTCCCATGCCCAGTATCCAGCAGATACAGATACAACATTTATCCGGAGTCCGGACTGTGACCCGATCGAGTTTGATGTGTTGCCCAAAAGGGGAAAAAATGAAAATGTATCTATCGCAGCTATGTATGTTTGTTGTTCGTTTGCTTAGACGATCGTGGAACTCGAAACTTTGCTATGGAAATACAAAACGTGCGACTTACAAAGCTCCAACTTCTATGACCTCATCATTAGCCACAAATTTGGAAAATAACTAGAAAAGTGAAGAGCTCAAGTTCGCTGCTGCTGTTGTAAGTCAATCAACAGTTCATGTTTTTTGTTTGCAGCTTTGTTTCTTTTTTGGTTGTTTTGGCTGGTTTTGTAATCGAAAACGAACAGTGGGTGGGGGGTGGTGGAAATTTGTTACATCTATCAATAGTTGTCCTCGCCAACATGTGATGGTCACGTGTATGTGTGTGTGTGTTTGGCTCCAACCAAAATTTGTTTTCGGTTCAACTCGAGCAATTGCCTTTGTGTGCCACAAAAAACTAGTTAGGGAGCGTTTCGTTTCGTTTCGTTATTTTTTTGTTTGCTCGCATCGGAAACGTGAGGCAATTAATTCTAAGGTTATTTCAAACGAGAGACTTGTTGCACGCATTTCCATCGTCATCATTTTCATTTACGTTTCCACGTTCACGTTCACGTCCATTTCCATTTGCATTTCAATTACGATGACGTATAATGGCCTGGCCATGAATCAAGTGTCCAGCAGGAGCAGCAGCACACAATTTGCAAGCTCATTTAATGGAGGGTGCGCGGCCCAAGAATTAAGCTCAGCTGCCTGGCCGAATGTCGGGGATAATTTGTCAAAACCTCCAGACTGAAGACTGAAGACTCAAGACCCAAGACTCAAGACGGGTAGCCGTACTCCGATTTGTTGGCTCTGGCAATCTGGCACTTCCGCCTGTGTAATTTGTAGTTTAGCCCTCGTTATCTCCCCGCTCTACCTGTGTTTTGCATTTAAAACGAAATTCGTTTTAATGGCATTGAAATTGACACTGCCCTGGGATTTTTTTCAACGCACGCAACATTTCTCCAGCTGGGCTTGTTTTACTTTCATTGCCTGCTTGCTGGTTGGCCAAATACTTAACGTGTTCTGGCCTCTCACTTTTCGGCAGCGACCCAATTGTTGGCTTGGCTTAAAGTGCACTTTTTGACCAGCTGACCAGGTGAATGGCAATGACAGTGGAACACTGGTTTTTTGTTTATTTTTTTTTCTGGCTTTCAAAGCGAAATCCATCAAGTTGCTGAGGGTTTTCTCCGCGTCTCCGAGCTGATAATTGGATTTGCCCAAAAACTTTCCACACAAATCCATTACCTCAGCCAATGTATCTGTTATCATTTATCAAGGGACCTGATCAGCTGAGATATTTGAGCGTTTATGAGGCCATTTTCGAGTCCTGAATCCTGACACGTTTGCTCCTGCTTCATTTGCTCGTTCCCCTGTCCTCCGTTCGAGGACTACCCGCTGTTCAACCAGGTCTGGATGTCGGAATCGGCTAACGACCTGCCCAGGGGTATCCTCTAACCTCTCGCTCTCTGTCTGAACTTCTCTTCACCACCACCGTCTTCACTTTACCCTGTGCATTGCTATGGTTTTACGATACCGGCAAAAACATAAATTCCTCCTTTTTTGTTCTTCGCCTGTGCGCCGTATTTTCGGTTGTTTTTTGTTTGGAACAGGCCAACAAAAAATGACTGGCAGGCCACTTGAGGAACGCTGTTTGGGATTGGGTTTTGGGTTTTGGGATTTGGGCTTGGGTGCTGCACTCTAATGACTAATCGGCCTTGCCGGCTTCTCGTAGATCTTGCAGGTAGAAAGTCGCCGCTTTTTTGGCAATTTGTACTCCACAGTAAAAAATAATGCACTCCAATTGGAAGCAATAAATCCAGGGGAGTTAGAGGGACAAAGAGCGAGTGTGGTCACAAAACGTTTGGCTTTTGTGCTGTGTTTTGGGGTCTTTGGAATCGGTCAGGCTGCTTCAGTGACCTTTTTGCAGGTTGAACGACTTGGCCTCGGTGGTTTCGGGTTTCACAAGTGCTGCTGTTATAGCGTTGTTAATTTCTCCTACGGGGACTTATGACTCACTGATCGGCCCAATCGAAAGGGAGCTATCACCCACCACCACCACCGATGGCCAACCGAAAAACCGAAAAACGAAAAGCCGAAGGTGAGATACCCAAATTGAAACGACTTTCAAAAAATGCATACAGCTTGTTTCGGTATCGTTTGAGTTTTTTGTATTTTCGATTTCAAAGCGCCTTTTTGTTGGCTGATTTTGTAGCTTTTTCAAGCGGCCTTTCAGCACAAGCTCAACCAGATATTCACACACACAAACACACCTGCACACACCTGATATTTTGAGTTTGTCTGGGTGAGTCTGGCGTTTTGGGTACATGCCACCTTGGTATGTGGGTCAATTTGAAATGGGGTTTTGATTAACGCTCAACGAAAAGCAAGAAAATAACAAAAATAATGACAACGACATCGGCTCTCAAGTGTTTTAGTTTTGTGGGAAAAGCTACTTGAATGAAAAATGGCACAGGCACATATCATACGTTGTGCGAGCTATTTAAAGCTATTATTTGCATAAAACTTAATCAACGACTGCAGTTCCAGTTATCTTGTTCAACCCGGAAGACTCGAAACACTATTTGCTGTTGCTGTTGGCTCCATTAAATATTCGCAATAATAGAGTTTGAATTTGATTGCGGAACTGCGCCAAGGGCCATATAAAAGTCCAGTTTCATTCAATACAAGCGTGAGCTTTAATTATTGAACTCAAAGCGTTTTTTGCTCACCATTTTTTATGTTATTCACACGAAAGTAGGTTAAGTTTTATTTGTATGCGTTATTTGTGTGGCTTTATTATGACTTAATTTAAAAGTGAAAGCGATGAAGTTGAATTTCGTTGATTAAGTAAGGCCGGGAGGCATTGAGGGTTTTCCCCAAAATACAACAAAAAAAAACCCCAAAGAGAGAGATGCTCCAGAATGTAACACAGATACTTTTGCGCTCGCAGACACACAGATACGAGCAAACTTGCAGATAGAGATACAAAGACCCCTGTTCGTGTGGCAGTGTGAGTGATGGATTATGGGGAGGGGGTGGGGGGAGTCGTGTGCGTGTCGTGGTCTCGTGTGCGTGCCACAGAACGTAAACAAAAATACGAATGTAAAGAGGAGGCGGAAAGTGCGAGATAAACAGAAAACAGCTGTACACACCAGCTAGCGTGCGAGCGAGATGAAGCGATGCCCAAGAAGTTGTCCCCGCAAAACCCGTTTCTTATTAACAACAACACGAACAACAACAACAACAACAACAGTTACGCACTTTACGCACGCTCAGTTTGCTGTGCTGGTGTGTATGTGTATGTGTGAGAGAGTTTTTTATAACAAGTATGTATTTTCTTCTTTGATGAAAAACCGGCTCTTTGGGTGTTTGTGTTTTGGGTTTGGTTTCGATTCTGCCAGCGGAAGCACGCACACACACACACAAACAAACACAAACACAAACTGGAAACAAAGAAGAAGCCACGCATGAAAATTTCTTTTCATGTGGCAGAGCCCAAAAATGTATAAAATAAAAGAAGACGTCAACGTCACCAGTTTGCGCTACCCCAAAACCCATTTAGCACCCCACGCCCACCACCCACCACCCCCCTCGATGTTCACCCTTAACCGCTTTTCCATTTTCCCCCCTTTTTATCACAATTTTGATTTTGTTTTGCGCCCATTTCGCTTCTCTGCGTTTTTCCCCTTTTCCCTTTTTTTTTGTTGCTGCTTTTCCCATTTGTTGTAGCTCGTAACGCGAGGCCATTGTCACTCTTCCTGGGGGGTAAAGTGGGCGAAAGTGGGCAGAAGTGGGCGGCATTCGTCTAGGGCACTGAGAATAACTGTTTCCGGTATTTGGGTCACATGAAATTTAATCAAATTAAAATGTTTCACCGCTCGGGCTGGCTTGTTTTTGTTTTTTTTTTACCACCCAACAGAGAGAAAAGAAGCTTTTCCTTCTCTCTGGAAATGTAAGTGGGGGGTGGGAAGGGGTTGCGTTTGCATTCCATTGCTGCTGACTTGCAACAGTTGCCTGCAGCAAGCTGCCAGCCAAATTGATTGTAATTTGAAGTGAAACAGCAAAACACTTTTCCCTGCTTCCCCAAATCAGTTACAAATGATGCACAGAAAGAAATAAGGGATAGGTTTATGCATTTCTGCACTTGTTTATAAATAATAAAATTATAAGTAATAAATAAATAAATGGTATATTCACTTATGGTATTATTATTTTTCCCTTAGTGTTAACCTGCTTTTAAAAATTACAAATATGCACGAATTAATTTAAATTAAATATTTGATTATTATTGTAATGCTTGTGTACTGTCAATTCATGAGTATTTAAATTAAATATTTGTTTTTAAATACAATATAAATGTTATTTAAAGGTTTATCTTAAAATGGATCTTTGATCTTCATGCTACTTTATCTGTGTAGATGGGAAGTACGTATGTGTGTGCCTGCATCAAGCTGTTGACTTGATTTCGACAAATTTGTTGCCACTAGCCCCTCAACTCTTCACCCCCAGCCTCTTACCCCTTCTGCTCTGATGTGCAATTGACAGGAGCAACTTGCACCCGGGGGGAATCAACGGCAGCAGCTCGAGAGGCTCAAGCTGAAGTCGGAGCTCAAGTGGCAGGCACATTTCAGAGTTGGAAATCCCAGGAAAGCAAGGCGATAGTAAATCTTGCACGCTTATCGTATACGGCTTATCATCGCCGGACGGACGAGTTGTTCGGACGTCCAAGTGAACCACATGCGGAGTGTGTGGAAGCCAGGAATCCATTGCCAGGCAATTATGAAAGTTGATTTGGGCGATAATAACGAGTGTTAAACAACCACTAGTGTGGTTATTGCGGTTTTAAGTTTTAGGTTTTTATAAATTGTTTTATTTATGTCTTGTAAACACTAGATAACACTTTTTTTTTTTTGGTTATCAAAAATAAAACTTGTATCTTTTATAGAGTTAAAATATTAAAGAAAATACTTTAAACTTACTTTTGAAAAAAGTAATTTTATCAAAACGGAACAAAAAATAATGTAAAACCTATTTTGTATATTTAAAGTAAAGCAAAGTTTTGGAAAAAAAATCCACCAACAGAAGTTAAAAAAATTAAAAGGTTAAATTTATTTGTAAAGCAGACTTTAAAAGGTACAACTTAAGCTAATAGTTGATTTACTTTTAGTAACGTTTGGCAAATTTTTCTAAACATTTCTGCAATAACTGGAAATTTCAGCAGCTATTAATTAATATTTCTTCATTTAACGACGTTATCTTTTGTCTTCTCCGCGAAAAGTGACTTTGTTTTTGGACTGTGTTTTAATCCATATTTAAATCACAGCTAAATACCAAAATAATACCGGTGGCTGGCAAAAACAAAGTCGAAAACTTCACACTTTCTACCGCTGAGCTGCCGGCTGTGGCCACTTTCTACCGCATTTCGAATGCAGCGTCTGCCAGTTGGCCAGACTCTCGTTCAGTCCGTCAATCATTCGGTTAAGTCGGCTAGCCACCGGCCGGCTGGACCGCCAAAGTTCCAAAAAACAAAAAAAAACAAAAAAAACATAAAGAAAACAAAAATAAAATCCAAACATACGCATCCGAGAGCGAGAGAGTCAGAGAGCGAGCGAGAGGGGGAGAGATGGCGCCAAAAACAAAATGGCAGCCTCCCAAGCTCCAAAAAACTACAACGCAATATGGTCGCCATTTTGTTTTCTCACCGTTATGTTGGCCCTATGCTCCCTCTCCCTTTTGCGCTGTGTGTGTGTATGCGTGTGTTTTTTTTTTCTTTTTTGTTTATTTCGAGGCTTCTTCTTTTTGTGTTTTTCCCTTGGCCGCGTAGGCGCGATGGCGACGTCATCGCCCAATCCCTCCTCCTCCCTCCTACCTCCCCCCTCCCCCAGAAATTCCACCGCCTGGGCGCTATTTTCGTTTATTTACATTTCGAAAGCTACACCGCCAGCGAGCGAAGGGCAAAAAGCTTTTGAGCCGACACACGGTTGATGTCGATGTCTTCACGCGTTTTCGATGCCAATCATGCGTAAATTACGCGATTAAATTAACTTGAATGAGTTTCGTGCAGCATGCAAAACAACCAAAATAGAGAACGGCCTTTGTGGCAGTTGCCTTTATCCGCCCCTCCTTTGATTTATTTGCCACCCCTCCTGTGATGGGTGAGGTACTCTTTTCTGTACCTGTTTTGGGGTATAAGTAACTTTCAAGAATTTTCACGATTTTTACCCAGCTTAACTTCAAAATTGTAAAATTTATTGCTTCAAAATTAGTATTTCAGTAGACAAATTTCCTAAGGAGTCTACATTTTCTTTTATTTTAAATGTACCTACATACTTTTAAAAACATTCATTTAAATTGTTTGTAAAAAGTAATGTTATTGTATCGTAAATAACACAACTTAATTAGCAATCTTTCAAGCATAAAAATAAAAATATATAAATAATGATGTATGTATCTGTACCTATTTTTTTAGATCCTCTAAAATTCGCCATGCTCACACTTTAACAGTTTTCACCTCACCTCACATAACAATCAAATTTACTTTTTGCCTTTCTTTGCTTTGTCTGTGTCTTTGGCATACTTCTTTTTTCGGCAACATAAATTCCAAGGGGGGCGTTGACAGGGGCGTGCGCCAAAAGGGATGACCCACTAATGGAAATTCTTATGTTCGGCTCGAGTACGCCCCTGGCCAGTGACAATGCTTCCGTTTCATTGGCATCTGCTACGCAATTTGTGTCGTCATCATTGCTCACTGCGTATACGTAATGTCGGTGTGAGTGAGTTTGTTCGGTTTGGTTTGGCTTGGTTTGGTTGTTTGTTTGCTTACGTAGCGCTTTTACGCCGAGTGCTTATCAGGGGGAGAAGGAGGAGGAAAAGGCCGGATTCATTTGACCCTGTTTTATTTGCTTTGCTCTGGATTATCCGTGCAATTTCCATTGCAGTGCCATATTTATGTGTCGATTAGTTGGCCAAATGTTCCAAGGCCCTGCCTCCTGGCCATTTGTGTGTGGGTGTTATTAGCCCGGGGGTTGCCCGTCCATTTTTCCCCATTTTCACTTACTCGTGGGCGTCAAAGGCGGCAAAGGACGTGGGTGAGGGCCACAAACACACTGCCTACGACGTCACAGGATAAATATAGACCACTCTCTCTCTGCGACATCAGTCAGCCTTAGTCACTGGGGGTTGCTGTGATGACGTCGTCGCAATTGCTTTCCATATATTAATTGAGCCAGTGCAGAAATTCCTTAAGCACTTGCCATAACAGTTTCTCTTTCTGGAAAAGTTTTGGCTAAAAAAATAGCAATTGGGATTCACCAATTGAAAAACAGACCAAATTCCTTACGTATTTTCTTGACAATTTTTCTATGTTGTGCTGTCTGCGTTACAATGAAGGCTCGTAAAATTTTATGGCCTCGAATAAAATTTAATTGAAACAGGAAACTCTCGCATAAATTCCCAGATCCGTATTGAGACATGAATGACATAAAGGGACGACAAGGAATCTCGTTGAATGCAATCAGAAAAGAGGGAGGTCGCTGGGCAGGGGTTAGTTTATGTACATAGGAAATGCAACTGGATATGTTCAATATAATGTGCTATATATCGGGGCTAAAATGGGGGAACGAATGGAGCGGGCGCTGAAATGTGAAACGCTGCAAAGTTTGATGATATTAGGGTAAGCCCCAAGCTTTGATATCATTTGTTGTCCCCATTATTTCGATGTGCTGACACCCTGGAGACGATCCATCGGCTTAGTCACCCAGTAGTGTTTTATCATCTTTCACAGAACTCCATGTTAGTCATGGCGCCTGGATCCCCGTTATGTTAATACCTTATGTTGAGTCCAAAGTGTCTTAGATTTAATACCCTCCCCGCCGACTTCGGTTCTACTCAGTTCTGAATTTTTATACGCGTATTTCTCGCGAGTTCCCGGCTGCTTGTTCTTTTTTTTTTGTTTATACGCCCATTTGGGTTATTCAACTTTCGGGAACGAGCCGTTGATCCCGTTCGACTCTTCCAACTGTTTGGCTTGCTGTGTTTTGTGTTTGAGTTTTTGTTTTCGGTTCAATTCGGCAGGGGAACAAACGCATTTACATAATATTGATTCTGCCGTCTCTTTCGCGCTCGGAGTGCGTTTTTAATCGCCTCAATTGCTCGGATCCGTGCGCGCTGTTTAAGTCGCTTGGGATTTCGGCTGCAGTCTTTGGCACTTGTCTCTCCCTCCTTTCCTTTGTTGGTTGTCTTGCCTCTTTGAATATGAAATTATGTAATAATTTGTGAGCGGAATAAACTGATTGCTCTTTAGCCTTGTGTTGCTACAAATTGGGTTTTGAGGCGGAATTAAATTTTATTTCTTTTTTACGAAGAGAAATGGTAATATTTACATTTTTTAGCATTTTTAGCCTACAAATTTAGAGTTTTTTTGAAAAGGTTTTTATTAAAAACTCTCTATAAATATGAAAGTGTCTACAAAATGTAAACAAAAATTTACTTAGCTTGGTATATTTATAAACTCTTTTCCTAAAAAACTTTTAAAATTTTTGAATTAATAGTGAATTGCTTTAAAAAACAATTAAAAACATGACAGTTATAAGCTTAAATACAACAACATTTTTAATATATTTGTACATATCTTTTTTTAAAAATCTTTTAAAAACTAACAGGCTTTAATTAATAAACCCTTTGTTATAATTATAGTTCTAGTAAAGATATTAAAAAACAGATATTGAAAATGTAGAAGAAAAACAGACAAATAAAGGAACTAAAATAAAAGGACTGTTCCTACAATTCGTGTTTGTGTTTTCATCCACCTTCTAAGGGTAAATTATATTTCTCCGTCTTTCTCTCTTTCGCACACTGTCTACCCATCTCTCTCATTTAGCAGCTGCGGCAACAGGTGATCCTTTGCGTTGAATTTTTTCATAGTCTGGCAGAGTGTTGTGAGTGCCTGTTGCCCTCGCCAGATTTTGATGAAGGTCAACAAACTTGGTGGTTTGGTGGTGGCTGCTAAACGTGAGGCAAACGAACTCGCTCCCTGTTCCCCTCTCCCTCTAACTGTATCACTCTCTCTATCCCTCCCTCTGTCTGCGGGGTTTTCGTTCCTTTTTTTATACTTTTTGTGACGACGGGGTCCAACGAAGCCTAAAAATCGTAATTTGAATCCAATCTTCTGCTGGGGAATTCTCTTGAAACCGGCCATTCAAAGCGAATAGCCGGCTATCAACACAGAAACCATACGAGTGTAAGACTGAGACGTCGGAATGGGAGAGGAATCGGTTAAGAGAAGTCCATTAAATGGTATAACCGACATAAAACTTAGGCCCAGATGCGTGTCAGATTTAATTTAACTATGCACAAAGGGGGCCTAAATGTGGAGAAGTGGAGTAGTGGAGGGAGAAAAATAGAGGCATAGCCCATTTCGTCATAGGTCCAAAAATATGCCGGTTGTCGGTCAAGAAACTCAGCAAGCGAAGAACAAAAGTAAATAAATAACTATGAGACAATGACTCGACTGGGAAACAAGTTTTGGTTTTTGTTGCTAGGTGCTTCCCAGGTTTTGGCCAATGACGAAATCGTCTTTGTTTAATGAAGCTGCCAGTATTAACTTGCCGCTGGAACTTCATCATCCATTAGCTTTCTGTTTACATGGGGGGGTGAGATCAAAGCTAGGGGATTAATCAAAGTTTGGGGTGGCGACCGTAGCCCTGCGGGCCTTTGGCCTATTTGACCCAGTTGCAGTGGCACCTCCTGCCAGCCAAACAAAATATTTCACGGTTTGTTGGTTGGCTGGTGAGCGGGAAAGGGAAAATGGGTCAAACACTCGATGCCGTCAGGGCAAACTTGTTGTTATGGCTGAAACGGAGGCGCTGCATGCAAATTCCCAGCGTAAACAAGGCAACAACGGGGTGAACAAACAAACCAACCAGGCAAATTATGACATACATTTGAACGGGGAACGAACGGGATCGCAGATATCATCAAAACATGGAATCCACTGGTTGGAGTTCGTGTCTGGGAAAGGGGTGTGGCCAAACGGTGCTTCCTTTGCAGGTATCTCCCTCTTAAAATTCCGAAAACAGCACGAAAATTGCGTAGCCGACAGGGTGACCAACTTGAGAGTTAAGTGTGTCACTAACTGCATTCGCTTAGTTTTTATACAATGTTTTTTTTTTTGCTCGACAAGCAAACAAAAATTGCTGTGTGCTACTTTTGGCAGCTTTTCGTCTGTTTTTTAGTCGCTTTTTTTGGGAGTCAGTAAACAAATTTAGCGCCTTGCCTTGTCACACCAACTAAATTCAAGCCAAATGTTGTATTTGGTGTCAGTGTTACAATGTTGTTTGTCATATTTGTTTTTTTTTCTGATTCCGATTCGGGGGCAGCTAAAAAATAATGAAAAAATCAAACAAACAAATTACTGAACGAGAGACGCCCACAGAAATATTTGATATGCTAATGCGGCAATTGCCAAAGTCATTTTGCAATTGTGAGTCGTTCAGTGAAATGTGTATTAGCCATGAATATCTAAGTATGTGTATGCAGTTGAGTTGTTGAGCAAGCCAGTGTGAACTTATTGTTGTGAATAATAAATAACCTGCTTCTTTTTTCCCAGATGAATTATACCCAAGTCCCATCGGCTCCATTCATCACCCACATAACTTGAATATATGCTGGCATTCAATCTTTCAGGCCAGAAAATCAAAAAGCTCATTGCAGCTAAAATTCTTTGCTCATAAAAAAAGCGAGGCGAAAATTGCGCAATTTAATTGCTGCTGGCAGAATTTTTTGATTGAAATTTATGGCCCATGTTGTCCTCCGTTTTCCTGCTCGTTTTCTTAAATTCATCTCTAGACTTGTACAACTTTTCGTGTTTAGCCGCCAAGGCGGCAGAATGTCGGTCAATGGCACAGAAAATACACTTGGAAATAAATTTAATAAATTTTAATAAATCAAAGGAGAGAAGATTATTCTAAAAACCCTTTTTGAAGTGACTTTTTTAAATACAAAAGTCTAAGAGTTTCCCATTTTAAAGTTCCCTTTAAATTCTCAGTGCACAGGAATGTTTGGATGCTCCGAATTGAGAAAAATTACAATATCAATTTGTCTTCGAGTGATTTACAGCGAATCGAGCATAATAGAATTGATTGAGATACTTAGGTACAGAGTGTGTGTGTGTATTTATATTTTTAGCTGCGTAGTTTGTTTGCACCTCGCACTCAAGGAGAACTATAGTATTTTGATTCTCTTCCTATATGCACTGCATTCCGAGTAAATATGCTCTGGCTGTGATACATATTTAGCTGGCAGCTAATTGAAAGGCGAACGGGGGAAAACATTTGCATAGAGCTGCAGCTCAGTTCAGCAGATAATGCAAGGCTCAGGCCCAGGCTTGGCACAAAGAGTGGCCTAATTAGTGTCAAGTGTTGCCCCAACAACGACAACAGCGACAGCGACGACAGCAGCAAACATCAGCAGCAGCAGCAGCAACTGCAGCAGCAGCAGCAGCAACTTCAATGAAAACGACAACATCGCTGACAATGGCCAGACAAAAGAGGGAAGTCAATTAGAAAGATACAAAGCGAAGCACACAAAACTCTGGCTGGGATGGGATTGGAATTGGGATTGGATTTGGGTTTGGGTATGGGTGAGGGGCTGCATTCGCTTGTGTATAAATTGCAACAGCGGCAGCCGGCAAACAGTAGCTGAAAATGTATCCACAAGTTCGCTTTGTTGACAGCCAGTGGGCGCGCTCGCGATCGCAAAATGAAAAACAAATCGAGGCGGTTGTGCTGCTGCTGCTGCTGCTGCTGCTGCTATTGCTTCGAACTGAATCATGACCCAATAACCCAATTTTCCAAGCTCTCCGTCTCTGTCTAACACGAGAGCGGCAACCGCAATGACAACTGCAAGTGGCCATAGCAAAAGCAACAAAAGCAACAACAACAGCAGAACAGCAGCGGCAAAAATGTATCGCTCAGATACAAAATAAGCGCAACAGCAACAAAAACTCGGATAGGCTTTGAGCTTTAAGCCGTTGGCATTGAGAGATGGCTTGTTGGGGAAGGAGGGGGGGTGTGGGGTGCAAGGGGGGGGACTTGGCCCCCTTCTCAGGAAGGTGAACGGGGATTCGCACTCACACTGCACTCGTCGCACACGTTTTCATCAGTGCAACGGAAGACAAAGCAAACCAGCAATAAATGAGCTTATTTTTAGTTAACTCGTTCAATGCTGTTGCTCTTTCTGTTTCTGTTTCTTTTTTGCAAACAAATTTCGAAAGATGCATATCGAGCATATACTTATACAAGTGTATTTCAAATAATAAGGTTGAAGGTTGTTTTATAACAAACACAAGAGAACAAAGTTTTTTAAAAACAATTAAAAATGTTTTACATTCTAAAAACATTAACCCATTAGTGCACATTTTTTAAAAAAGCATGTTTATATTTTCTCTGAAATAAATAAAATCAAACTTATGGTTAAATTATTATCTGGAAATCTATATTTCAACAAACATCAGGCACCATTTAAACGAATGAGTTAAAATATTTAATAAAATCGCTTTAAGATTCGTTAAGTTAACCTATTTTAAAAGCAGCAAATATTACTATTTTACTTAGAATTAAATTATATTAATTTAAGCTTGATGTTCGATTTTAGCTCTTGCTTCGAGCATTAAAACTTCACCCAAAAAACAATTGCTAATCCAACAAAAAAGAGCAAATATGTCAATCAGTCAGTTGTTTATTTTGACTGTCTGTCTTTCAGGTCATCAAAATATTATTTGTTTATCTGGCAAAGTCGCTCAATTCACAGTTAAATAGAGTGTCACGGAAAATACTCAGTTTTGCTGGGAAAGTGAAGGAAAACAAAGAAAATCTGCATTTATCGCCTTGGCTTATGTTTGATGTTTTAATGCACACAGTTGTGATTTTAATTCATATTTTAATTCAATTTTTGATGGTAATCCAGGGTGTTAGTTGAAATATTAAATTCAAATAGACTTAATTTATTTGAGAGTCCAATTAGTTGGTATTTTTCGGTGAACAGCATAAGCCTGTCATTACACATACGCACCGTTGCTCAATATTTACAATGGACATGCAAATAGCTGAACATACATACATTTCGTGGGCATTTTTGGGGAATTTATGACGTAGATAAATTTTAATGATTGGTGGCACGCCTTGAATTTAAATGCACAGCCTTGGACAATCAAACAAAACTGTTGGCTTATATTTGTTCCATTTTGGGCTGAGGCTGAGCACAATAGGAAAACATAAAGACAAAGTTGAGCTGAACTCGAGATCGGTTGTCCAGTCGAAAGAAAAATATATCTACAAAATACACGAAACAAAAACAGATAAATATATTTAGCTCACTTTGCATGCTGCCATCACGTGCTGTCGCTTGAGCTTGAGAATTATGTTTGAATTATGTTGATTTTATGTATTCGAGCGACGACAAAGTAAATGGTTTCATTTTTAACCAAAACCAAAAAACACTCGATACGATACGAGTGACGTCTGATTTTACCTGAGAAACCACTACAAAAATCGAACAAGGAAACTAGTTTGTTACGACATCAGTTTTTCGAATATATACAGAAAGCAAATTCGGTTTGTCTGGCTATGAGGGGGTGTGAAGGGGGGTAAAATGTTAATTTAAAAATATAGGGGAGAGTGGGGATAGGTGAACCATGGGGATAGATGAACCAGTACAAATATTTTACCTTCTGACATGTTTTTGTGCACCATTTATATGTGTGTTGCGACCTTAGTCGTTATCCTAGCCTCACACGCACGCACAATCGCGTCACAAATTGGTGTCGTTTTTATCGATAATCGTAGTTTTATTCCACGTTTGCGCTTTAATTGTGACCTTACGTTTTCTGGAAAAATTCTATCGTTCTTCGGTCAGTGGCATTGAATTCCTAAATTGGTCTTTTATCGTAAGTAGACGCAAATTCATGGTTTTTATGGATTACTGACATCGGTTCAAATATTCCATGTTTTCGCCAAATCGCCTCCAATTGCACTTATGACTTCCGTGGGGTTACTGACCAGTATTTGTGGGGAACGGCTAAACCACGAAAACAACGTCTCGTGGAAGAAAATGAGGGGCAGTTCATTCTACTGCTCAGAAAAATTAATCGCAAATCAAAAGAATCAAGAAGCCTTCGAAAAAGAAAGAAAAACAAAATGCTCAATAAGTAAATATTTTTATTGTTTTTTTTCGTGTGTAAATGTGGTTTATGTTTATTATTTAACAGAAAAGAGGCATAAACAAGGAAATAAATTTTTTTATACAATTGGCGTTTTGTGTTTGTTAAGTTTCAATAAATTAAGCCACCAGGTTGTGTGCTTGACCGTTCGAAATTTAAATGTCATAAAGTTTAAAAGTGACATAGTTGATTTGCACAAAGTGCTTAAAGGGCAAAGGAATGAATGCTCTTTTGGTTCTATAAGAGCTTCCAACTGTCTGGATAAAAATATTCAACAAAAAACATGGTTGAACTATCCCCTTTCCCCTACATATTGCGGTTCGCCTAATGTTTTTAAACCCTTTAGTTGATTGTGTCATTCAGAAAAATATCTGTACGACTTTATTTCAATTTATTTATCAATCGCAGCCCTCGACAACTCTTTGAATACTTGTTTAATTTTGTGCGGCTCTTTATCAGTTCTTCTGAAAAAACTTGTGGATTGGCTTTATGTAAAAAAATAATTTAATTAAGGCCCAAAACTTCACATGCTCTATGTTCCTATTTTTTTTTCGTGGTTGTGGTTCAAGTTGAATTAGTTATTAAGGAAATAATTTTATCGGTAGAGTTCTGCGTTTGTTAACTTGTTTAGTTAAGCCACCATTGCTGTAGCTGTGCGTGTTTATACATAGTTGAAACTTGGCACAAGGTACAAGGACAAGGGGATGCGTATGGTTTTTGGTTTTTGGTTTTTACTCTAAAAAATATACAAAAAAGTGAAATCTTTTCATCGTTTGCGGCTTCCATGTAAACAGCCAAAATTGTGTCATTAAGAAGAATATTGTACGATTTTTAAATTTATTTACAAATGGCAGCCCTCGACAACTCTTGAATACTTGTTTAATTTTGGAAGGAATGCTTAACAGTTCCGCTGTAAGTTCTGTTGGCTTTTTTTTAGCCAAATTCTGTTTACTATTTTTTTGTTGGATGTTCAAGATAAATAATGTTTATAAATAATTTTGTATGAGTTCTCGAGACTTGTTTGGTTAGCTGTAAATGGGCTGGCTGGAAACTTGGAAGTAAAACAATGTTGGGGCGATTTTAGTAAAGTTCTTTATCGTTTTGGGCTTTACATGGCAGCCAAATTTCGTAAGGCCAACTTGATTTTTACAAATGGGCAATCACAAGTTTTTTTTCGAAGGAATGCTAAAACATGCCAGCTCTTTTAAACCTGGCAAAATATTTACCAAGTATTGATGGAAATTCAAATAAATAATGTTTATTTTTCTTTTACTTTCAGGTAAGCATCCTTTGCAAGACCAAGTTTTTATGATGTTTTTTTGAACATTTGTGATCAGGTAAAAATACCGATATACTTTCTAAAAGCTGATTGAATTTGCCTGCCTTGCAGTTGGTCAAGAGCTGTGTTAATTTGCTGAAAAGCACAAACAACACGCGCCAGCTTACTCAGGTTGTGCATATAAAAGTTGTGCAACAAGCTGTCTGCGCTTTTTGCGCTCAACTGTCATGATAACAAAAATAAAACTATTAACTTTCAACGAGTAAAATTCACAACTGTTTTTACGTAATTGTAAATAAAAATACAGCGCAAACCAGAACAACAGGCCACAAAAGTGGCATTTTTAATTGTTTGTCATGTTTTAGCTAGTTTTTCGGTGATGCAATTCGATCGCCTGACTCTACAGATTTCTGCTGCAGTTGCGAATGTCTTTAAATGCATTTGAAACATCTATACTTATACATTTGACCCTCATTAGTCGATGGCTTGCGGTTATCAGCGGCAACAGAAACAGAAACACCCCCATAATATGGTAAATGCAACCTTGGGGGCAACAACAGACGGCAATGCAACGCGAAGGCGAGCCAATGGCATAAATGGAACTGACATTGGCTATGCAAATGCATCTATGCATGCGAGAGGGTTGCTCGAATAGTTGCTGATATCTGAGCAGCCTTTAAAAATTTTATTTTATATAAAAACGACTTTTTTTATTAATCACAATGTTAACAAATGTACAACACATATTTTTTACCATAATTTAAATTCCGTTGAACAAGGTTGTTAGTTGTGTTTAACTGAGAGAAAGAAATCGCAAATTCCTATATGCAAGACATTAAAAATAAATAAAGTCCGATGATGTTAAAATATCAAACATATTTTATTCAAAAGAACTTTCATGAACTAATTTGGTTTAGTTACATTAAAAACCAAACTTAAAGCAAATTATATATTTAAGGCAAGCATTGCATGCTTTCAATACTTTTTAGATTGTCCTTTTTTAATTTAGTCTAAATTAGTTACAACAAATAAAGACAATATTTTTTTGACTCATTTAAATAAAAAAAAAAAGTTGTAAGATTGTATTTCACCTTAAAATAAGTAAAATGCTCAAACTGCTTAATCAGCCCGAATTTTTCGATTGAGAATTTGCCATTCAAACCGATTTTGGCACGTTTTTGCCACAGTTTGCCCAAGCCGGTGTTCTGTTTTGTTTTGTTTTATTGTTTTATTTTATTGGCCAAGGGTGATGAGCGACCTCACACCCCAAAAAAAGAAAACAGCCCCACGTAAATCGCGGGACCGGAAGGCTTGCGGGTTGAGTGCATTTTGTTTTAGCTAATCCGCCTGACATTGTCAGCTGAAATTCCCTTTAATGCCATTTCGCAGTTGCCATTTCCAAATGGACGTCTAATGGCACCTGCATTTAAAAGGGAGGTTTAAGGTGCGACTTAGCTCGAGGGATCTGAAACACAACTGCCATTTTAATGAAAGCTTTAATGTCGGGTTGTGGTTTTTACTGTTTCATATACGTAACATAGCTTCCCGCAATCATCGTTCATTTAGCTCGATCGCCCCATACATTCGCACATAAACGTGTGCCTAACCTTGCGCAAATATTGCAAATTGACCTTTACATAAATAAACGCTCCGTCGCTGCAGTTGCTGTCGTCATATGTGGAAATTCGTGCGCTTTTATTGCACTGCGTTGCATTGTTGTTGCAGCGTCCCCCCGCTCTTCGCAATTTAACGCTTTTTAATTTTTTACGTACGTGAATTTGTAATGTTTTACTGCTCTCAGTTGTTTTACAATTTTGTTCTGCTTTTATTTTATGAATATTTTTTAACAGAAGAAGCTTTGAGCTTCCGGTTCTGCTAAAAGCCGTACTTCAGAATTTGTATTTTTAATTATATTTATATTATATTATTAAAATTAACTAAAAATATGGATATTTTCTTCACATAAAATAGATTAAGAAAAACTTAGAACAATTAAATAAAACGTTCATAGTTACAACAAATTACAATGAAAAAAATTATAATGATAAAACATAATGCTAATTTTTCAACTGTTGTCTGAAGTACCCAGAAAGCCTTTTTAAGTACAAATGCCAGGAGATCCCATTTTAAAAGCTTTTCCGTGTTACTCCAAAGTTTGAAAACGAAGCTTATTCATTTAATTTAAATTTAAAAGTGTTAATTCGGCAACCGTAGACTTGGGACATAAATCAATTAAAAGAACATTTTTCGAATGCCCTCAAATTGGTTCAGTCGATGTGGAAATGCGCTGCCAAAAATTAGCTTTGCACTTGCTAAGCTACTCAACCCTGATGATGGAAATTAAGGTCGGTGTGGAGAGTGCAGGAACAATCAACCAAGTGACGTCAATTTTAATGGCATTTTAATGGGCCAAGATGGCAGTGGAAGTAGCAAGAAAACGAAGACGCAGCCATAAATGCCAAATATGTAATTTGCATTTAATTTGACATTCGAAGAGAGTGTGCTTGTGTGTGTGTGTTGGCCAATTAGGGTGACAATGTAGCCAGGTAGTTGAGGTTCCTCCGGTTTAGTTTTGGTTTCCAAATCATTGACTGCCAAAGGATGGATGGATGATGCTGCAACACTCAGTTTGCCCGGGACTTTCACTTCACATCTTCTGGGGAGTTCATTTCCCCGTAAGTCTTCATTGGGTTTATTTACCCCGGCTCTCCAACTTGGGTCTCGCATTTCGCTTTGCTATTTAACCGCTCTTTATGACAACATCAGCCAGCCCCTCTTGGCCACTTGGCCACTTGGCCTTCCTTCCACGAGCTTGTCAAGTGCAGTGGCAGTGGCAGTGGCAGTGGCAGGATTGCAGTTGCTTCCGTTGCAGCCGCCTCTTTGGGCCGTTTGTGCCTTTGAAATCGTATTAAATTTCAGCAGAAGGAGGGCTTTGTTTATCCCTCCTTTGTAGTGCCGTCAATCTCGGGGGCAGGAAAAAATTTATATTAATTAGCAGAAGCCAAAGTGAGAAGTTTGTTGGCCGACAAACATTCTGTCGCTGTTTCTGTAGCGGTCAGACAAGTACATAATTCTTTGAGCATAAACTGAATATAGAAAGTTTATGTTTTGCTTAAGATAATTAACACAAAAGCAAAGAACAGGCATTCATAAATTATGTTGCCATATTAAAAGGTTATTATCGCTTTGTTCCGAGTTGCTATTTCTGGCTGCTTCTTAACTTGTTTTATGCAAAAGCCCAGAAAACACAAAGCAAAAAAATTCAAAAATTGTGCAAAAAGCGAAATGTCTTTTAGCGCGTCGTTTACAAGCCATTTCCATTTTAATTTTAAGTGCAATCGACGGCACAAAACAGTTGCTAAAAGCAGCAGCGGCAGCAACTTAGTTTAAAAACAGAGTTGCGTGTAAAGTCGATGCAACATCAGCGGCAGCAGCAGCAACAACAACCACAGTAAATGGCAACAAAGTGCGCGAAATTTCAGCTTCGAGTTGTTGCCCCATTCCAAGTCGCCTCTTTCCCGCCGACTTGTTTTATTGCATTGCATTTGCAGTCGGCCATTTCTCTCTATTACCCCAGGGGGTTTTCACTTTTGTTTTTTTTTTGGTTTTTGGTTTAGCCCAGTCAATAGCTTTTGGCGCAATTATGAAACTTTTTGCATTTTAATTGGGCTTTTATTGATCTTACGCACGTGATGGTCAGCCACACGGACACATATCCTCGGTATCCGATTGCAGTATGATTGACCAAGCCATTGGCCATAAAAATCATAAAACAATGCAATATGGGCCTAAACTAACGGCCAACACGGCCACAGCCACAGCCACCAAATGGCTGAAAGACAATAGCCATTTGGTTGGAAAATCGAGGAAAATTGCCAACTGCAGTAAGATGCAAAAATGCTAATGGGAAAACGTGAGTTTCGCTCTCGCTCATTATTTCAATTGAAATTTGCCTGCGTTCCTTCGAGTACTCAGGCAGAGAAAGATGGGTACAGAGGGTATGTCCAGCTAATGCAGATTTTACATACTTTGTAGGGCACCTATAATTTAAAAAGAATTAAGGATCATTTTCAATTTAAGGATTCTAAAAAAAAATGTAAATTTATGGGTTGTTTTTAATATTTTTTTTTAAGACTTAATATATCACAGAAAAAAGTAATATATCATCAAATGATTAAAAAGGAAGAACAATATAAATAAAGTTATTTTTGTTAAAGATATTAATTCCTAAAAAGTGATAAAAGTCAAAGGTGTATAATAAAAGGGAAAACACCCATTTTTTAAAGGGTAGCTGTGTTGCCCAAAACATCCTTTTTTTTACTTTGCTTGTCGCAGCGATGAAAATGCAGTTGATAAATTTCATAGAGTGTGATAGGCATATTTGGAATCAGCACCATAAACGGAAACCCTGGCCAGCAGCTGTGCGTGCAACCCGGCAGCCCCGGCAGCCCTGGCAACCCTGCCCCCGCCTTTAGCCATTGTTGCCACCGAGTTGCAGCAGCAACAAGTTGGCGTGCGCACTGCCATATTTCCCGTTGCGATAACTGGCGAGCGATATGTCAATCAATTGCTGTAACCCTCTATGGCTCCATTGTGAATTGTGTTTGGGTGTGCAATTAACCCACCACGCGGCAATCAATCACTTGGCAGTTAACAAATTTTGTCCCTTTGTTTTATTGGCAATTGTACACAATCATGATGGCTTATAACTATTTATTTTGCACTAATTCTGTTATAGATCGTTTAATTTTATCCCCTTTAAAATGTACTTTATCAGTGACTTCAAAAAAGTAAGTTAGGTGAAGAACCTTATGTTTATATTGAGTGTAGAGTGACATATCATATTTATGAGGAACTGGTCTACCAAACGATAATTCAGTGACTTTAAAGACTGTTTGAAGGGCAATGAAATATTAAACCCAAATTCCTGTTACCTTATTCACTGGGTTATTGAGTTAAGACCCGAGTTGAAGGCATTAAATCAATGAACTTCAAAGGAATATAATGGCTTGATATCAGATTTATAACCAGGGCAAACACTCCCTGGACTTTAACGGTAAACCAGAGTGAGTCAAAAGCAATCCCCGAATTTATAACACCCAACCGGTTTTATTTCTCTCGTTTCTCTGCCTCTTTTTCGGGATGACTCCAGGTGACATGGAGCCAGGGAAGGGAAGAGATATATAAGATATATACCCAGAGATTCTGTTTTGCCTTTGAAGGGCATCTGGCCCTTGCTTCTTCCTTCGGTCTCAATCGCGAAGTTTCGTAATTGAAGAGAAAACGAGAATGCTGGAATTCGAAAGTTATTACGCTTAATTTATGGGTCAAATGTGCACTCTTCGCTTTTCCCTTTTCCCTCTTTTTTTTTTTTTGGCGTCACAGATTTGAAAGTCGAGATATGTGCCCCTGCCCCTTTGGACCTCAACTTTTCTGGGGCCACGACCTTAATTTATGTGATTAGCGGCTGCGTAGCGCATGCAGATAAGACCCAAAAATGATTCATTCAAGTGCGGCCACTGGGAACGGAGCTGGAGCTCCGAGCAAGTGGGTCAGAGGTTTGGTCGAATCGAACGAGACATTAAACAATGCTGTTTCTGCTGTATCTGTTTTTTGTCATTTGGCAGGCGTTTCGAATTTCAGCAAACAGCTCCTTTTACAGGCAGCCACCGCAACAAAAACAGAAAAAAACAGTATGCAATATGCAAAATGCAAAGGCAAGGCGATGTCTAAATTTCCAAATACGCAAAAATGCTAAAATGGCACGCCAACATTTGGTGTCTCTGTGCTGAATTTGTAGGTTTCTTCGTCTTCTCTTTTTTGTTTGAATAATTGAAGGTGAGATGGAACGCACGGAAAATGGATTCGCAATTGGAATTTCAAATGACGTTTGTGCGCGAGAAACAGCAAAATGCATCCAGGACTTGCGACCTAAGAAGGAGTGTTTGCTGGGAATCATTTGGTATGCACTTCGCATCGTCACATCGTTGCAAGCTGAACATTTTGTTGACAACTTGTCAGTGCAGTGCAAAACCCCAGAAGGTAGTTTACTATGTATTTGCGACGACACCACCAGCACTGCCACAAAATCATTGGCTCCTGTAATTAAGTTACCGTGATTGCCTGGCAGGACTCCGATTGTGATTATTGTTTCGTCTGGCTGGGGGCTTTTGGCCCCGATTTATGTTTGCGGTTAATTAAAATGCAATTGTCAGCAGCAGAAGATGCAGTTTAATTAAGCTGTCAGGGGCTTATTGGTGTGGTCAGCGGGAAGTTGCACAAGTCAAGAGGACTGGGCCAAAAATGGATAGAGTTCTTATGCACTGAAAAAAGTTATGTGCACTGAAAAAAGAATATGTATTACATTTCACTTTAATTTTGTCTGGAATAATTATAGAAGTTAAGGTAATTTCAGGTCATAATGTATTGTTTGTATCCTCATTTGTAAAAATTACCCCAGAACATCAAAGTTCAAAATAAATAAAGCAGGTATTTTCTGTATTTAAATGTTTAAAATCCCAGTGTATGTAATGTAAGTAAAATTTGATTTCAATTCACTTTTAACTGCATTAAAATGTCAGTTAAGTAAAATAAAAGTCAGAATCAAATCAGGAGTTTCACAATTTTTAATTAAGTTAAGGGATTCACAGTTCTTAAGATCTTCGTTGGAAAGCTGTGTTTGTGCCCCACTTTGGTGGCTTTACTACCGCGGTCATTAGCAGATGGGAGTCCGTTGAACCACAGTCTGCCGAAGACCCCGCGGCCACCAATTTGAGGTGAGATCGCTGGGTGACTAATGTCCGAACACCCGATCGGATCTATCAATCGCTGGTGGTGGGCTTTATCTGATCCCGCATAAACAAAGCCAGAAACAGAAACACACAACAAATTGGCCAGCCCCGCCGGCCAGCCAGTTATGACCATTTAAGCCCAATCTGCGAGCGCGAATCGAGCTCCATAAATATTGAGCTCATATTGCGAGAGCGGGAGATTGATGAGGCAAATTGATTTGCGGCGCTGCATCTCTCAATCTATTGCAAAATGGAGTGCATTGCCGCTGGTCGCTGCTCGCTTGTGAGAATTGATGGGACCAGTGGACGGCGCATGACATAATTAAGCCAGGCATCGATTCCATCTCCCCATCTTCCCATCTCCCACTGAAAGTAATCGAAAGAACATTTTTGGTAAATGATTTATGAACGGGGAGGCCACTCAGGGAGATTGAAACATATTTGCGTTAACAGCAGCGCCTTTGTTTGGCCACGCACTCAGTTTGGCCATTGCATTCAGCTCCTGCCCCTCCTGCTGCCGTCAAAGCAAAACTCCGGGCATAAATCAGTTGGCCAGCTACCGGGCTTTCGGTGATTCGGGCCTTCGATGTCTGGACCGGTATGCGGTCTCCTCATCGATATACATTCATAAATGTACCTTCGAAATGCAACACAAAGGGCTGCTGGCCAACTCAGAAGCATGCAGTTTGCAAATCGACGTTGGCATTGGCAACGGACGACAACAAAGGCGTCCAAAGTCAGAGAAGGACCGAGGAGGTCCAATATGGACATTGATGAAACCTTATGGATATTACATTTGCACGCATGGCTGCAAAGTCAGCTCTCAAATTACCTGTTTATAGAGCATATTTTACTTAGCCCTCTCAAAGGGTCTAATTGCATTTCTTTATATACCTATATTAAATATTTTTATTTAACAAATAGTAACTAATATTATAATAATATATTATTATAAATTATTGTTAGCCTTAGCACCGAATGAATAAATTTGTAAATAAAGTTTCTTAAGTAAGATTCAAGTTTTCCTTTTAGCCGACTTGCAACATTAATTTATACTTGATTTTCCAAATGATTATTTGTTAGGAACTGTTATTTTTACTTTAATTTTTGGTCTTGTGAAGTTTACGACATTTCCCTGTGAGAATTCTTTACGAGAACTCGTAAAGCGTCAGTGGGGGAAATGCATAACGTGCCCCAAAATGATTTCTTTAAATTTATTGCTCTATTTCACTTTATTCCACATTCGTACACATGTTCCAGTTTGTCGCTGCTCCCAAGTCCTTTCCATTTTTGTTCTCATTTTTCCACTTGTCAGAGGAAATTGAAAGTTTTGCACGTTTGGCAGTTTGTCGAGGAATTACGTGACATGATAATCGCAGTCAAATACATTTTCTTTCAATAAAATTGACACGTTTCACAAAAAGATGGGAACATGAAGACGTCAAATTGCACTTAAATGACGTACATATCCATACACAAACATAAGTGTGTCTCTTTAAATTTAGGGTCTAAGATAAAAAAAAACTATTTTTAAACATAACCTTTTTTTTTGCTTTGCAAAAGCTCTTTTTTCAAAATCAACTGCTAACATTTAACAGCTGTATTTAAAGTTGACATTTAGTGTTATTATTTTCGTTATTAACTCTGATCAACTTTGTTCTCTTTTCTAAAGTGCAAAATTAATTATTACGACCGGCGGAAAACGGTTAAAACAACTGCCACTCCGCCTCCCCCTTTAAACCAACTTGTTGCGAAAGGCCTTAACCGCCAAGGCAACAACAAATCAGTTTTTAATTAATTACTATCATAATCATACAGCGACCACTGCATGTGGGAGGAGTTGGCTCGGCGGTCTCGCTTTTTTTTTTGCATACTTTTGATTTAATTAAGAAGTATTTTTCATATGCAAACACAACGCAGAAAATGCAGATAATTAAAAATGTCAAGAGTTGCAAGGGAAAACCGAAATCGGTTGCGTGTTTAATTGTCAGAACAGCCTCAGCTATGTGTAAGAACAGTCACTGAGTAAAAAACACAACACAAAGTAAGCAACTTGATGTTGGAAATTTGAATTTAATTGTTGCCGGCAATGGTTTCATGGCCAAGTCATGTTGGTGCAGTTTTTTTTGTGGTGTTGCCACACTAATTTGCATAATAACGAATCATAAATTGCACAGCCAGCAATGCAATGCTTCTTTTTGTTTTTTTTAAATACAAGTACCTATTACATAATGTTGTGCGTATTTTGAAATGAGTTTTTCTCTCTCTTCTATTTTCAGGTAAGCAACTTCCGCTGGACTTTGGGTGACAAGTAGAGCTGGTGAATTTCATTAAGTTGCTCGAATTGATCGGTTTTGTGGAAGCCATAAAAGTTAACGAATGCAATTGCATAATTTCATGCGCACGGAGCAAGTAATCATAATCATTACGCATACGCCCCCGCCTCCCCCATCGGCCATGGTGTCATTTTTCCGCTCAACATTTCAATTTCTCACATTTTTCACAGCCATAAATTTTATGCGATTTTGCTGCACACAATTTGCGTGACTTTTGTCAATAACTTGCTCTCACATCGCACTGTCTCATTACACATGTGTGCGTTTGGGCGGAGGGCGGAGGGCATTGGGTTCAAAGTGTCATACATGGATTTCCGCATATTTCATGTGCTTGCTGCAAGTCCCATTTGCCGTATTTTTATGTTAATTTATTTGAATTGGGAAAAAGTCGACACAAAAGTTTCCGAAACGGGAATTTTCTTGCGTTTTATTTTTTTTCACGCAAACCGCAGCGCAGGGCTTAATGACACGACCCCCGCACCTGCCCTTTCTACTCGCTCCTCGCTCTTAACCCTCCCCCGGAAAAAGGTCTCACCCTTTGGTCCCCATGGCACTCATCCAGAACGGGAACAGCGGCGGCACACAAATATCATAACTCAGTCACATTTATTGTGCTTCCAACTTCCGGTTAACTTGTGCTGGAATTCTGAAACTCATTCCCCCCCAAAGATTGAGAAAAACAGTGTAATTTGGGTTAGGGCTGTATGTAAATCAAAAAAAAAATGTTGGATAAAATAAGACAAAAACAGTAATGAGCGATAGCAATAAATAAAAGCTGTTTTTAGCAATTTTTTTAAATTTTATTTAACGTTGAAATAAATAAGATTTATTAATCACAATATTATATTTTTTATTCATATTTAAATATCTTATTAAAATAGTTAAAAGTAGTTGGCCCTGACATGTTACCCCATCAAGCAACATAAACTTTTAATTTATAAAGTTCATCTTTGGCCCACTCAATATTAATGAAATGTTAATTTCGTTTCCCAGTTCCTTTCTTTCGAAATATCAATATTTTTCGTCCATTCTTAATGTGAATATTTTTCCCACCTCGTGGATTTCGTTTGCCAGCAAAAGTTTTCCCCCTTGAATTTAAACGGATTTTAATATTCGACCAATAAACGTCTGCAGTCGAGGTTAATTGGAAGTTGGCAACCCGGGTCAGCGAAACCAAAACGATTTTTCACAGCCCGTGGCCAACCGACTGATTGCAGTGTATCAGCGAAAGCGAAAAGGAATAGCATTTAAAGCATTTTCACAATTTGATGCATTCATGTTATTTTTATTTTTTTTCATGTTTCTCCTCCACTTGCGTTTGGATCGTTATCAAATCATTTCGAGTGAACCAACTTCCGCATACAAGAGCAAGCGAACTTGAAACACAAAGTTTTTGACTTTCACTTGGATAGATGATGGCCATCGCAGGGGGAGGGCCGAATCAGACTCCCAAATGAGGCACCACTGTAGTCCACAGTCTACAGGGCCCTCGGCTCAGCTGTCAGGGTAAATTAAGCCAAACATTTTGACGCAAAGACAATTAAGCGGCTTAAGACTATCAACAAAAAAAAGGAGGAGAAAAAAAAATGAAAGTCGCAAGTTCACTTTCGGTTTTTCATTTGTCGTTGGTGTTGGTGTTGTGCAATTGCCGGCGCCACGAGGCCAACTGCAAAATATGCCGTAATCACAACTGCGGCAGCTAAAAAAAAACAAGAAAAATACGAAAAAACACAACAAGCAAGTGGGAGCGGGGGCGCCATCGCATAATTCAATCAAAACACTGAAAAACCAAAGTTAAAGTTGAAAATTCGCCACAAGGCAGGGAGAACCCATTTCCATTCACTTGAGCGCCCAAGAAGTTATCGCAAAGTGCATATCAAGCATACGCCGCGTTGTCATTGAGATGGAGTTATTTTTAGCTCTCGCCATATAACCCACATGCCGAGCCGTGCAGCCGTGCCACATTTTCCTGCATAAGTTTATTAATTTGAGCCGCCAACTGGTTTTGCGTAGAACAGGCATACCGGCCGAAAACCGTAATTCATTTGTAACGTGCAACGTGTTTTTGGGGTGGCCGTAAGTTGTACTATCCAAGTCCAAACCAGTTTTCAATTTCCACCAAAGCAAAGCCACAGGCAAATAAGAGGCCTCGATTGCCACCGACTCAACTCAACTGCGAGGAGAAGGAGAGATCTACGAGCTGCGATAAAATGTTAAATGCTACACAGATTGATTTCGCTGTGGATGTGGCTGTAGATGTGGCTGTGGCATTTTGAAATGAATTATGTAGCCGTATGCAAATCGCCTGCAAATGCACAATCAAATTTGTCTCATCCGGCGGAATCTTAAACACAATTTGTTATACATTTAAATAACAAATTTTAATTTCGAGTTTTCGCTTTCAGTTTGATTTTTTCCTATGCTAAACTTGTTTATTTTTTCATGTCGACAACCTTAAAAAAAATATATATATTTTCGACAATGCCTAGTTGGGGTTTATAAATACTTAATCTTTTCAATAAACCTTTTTAGTTGATTTTAATAAAAGCGAAACAGGTGCAGCGTATTAATAGCAAAACCTTTTGTTAAGGTATTTAATAATATACACAAGTTGAATGACATTCTGTGACTCTGTTTTGTGTTTAAATAATCAAAGGGATATTTTGATCAAACAAGTCCAGTGATTTTAAGTTAATAAATAGTTTTAAGCTACTTATCGACTTAAATCCACAATGCTTTGTACAATTTTTGTGACAATGTTACGAATTTTCCAATTCTATCAATGGCAGTCAGGCCATAACCCTTGAAAATCGGCCACTCCCTGCCCAATTTATACTAATTCAATTCATGCGTTAATTTCCCAAACTTAATTACACGTCTGACAATCTCTGGCCAACACAGGCTTGTTTGCATACTGGTTTTAATATGGCTTACACCTACCAGCGAAACAAAGTGCTGATCGCATTTTTATTGACTTCAATTTTTGCACGGCCAGCTCGAGGAAAAAAAAACAAATTATTGGTCAGTGAACAAGCGTAATTAATTTTATGTTCCATCAACCAAAAAACAGTACAATTTTCTTGCGGAAATTGAAAATGTTGCTTGTATGCAGTCAGGTTTCCTTCCCCTTTTTCGAGTGCAGCCTGTAAATTGCTCCTGTGGTCAGGACTAAACCCTCAAATTAACTTAAGCCAACGCCAGACCCTGCCAATCGTTACATAATCCCCTAGATTTTGGGCCATCAAAATAATTGAGCTTCCCATGTGTGTGTGTGTGTGCCAAAGTTGAATTTAATTCAATTTTATTCAAATTGCTGTCGGAAAATTGCCGACACCGGAGCAACAGGGCAACATGGTCAGTGAAAATCATATTTTTATGTGGGTAGGCGCAGTGTAATTTCATTCCATAAATTTCCACTTAATTAGCGGTCAGTCGGGGTTACCCCTCCTCACCTCATCCCCCCCCCCCTTCTGCACCATCACCTGACCGTCATGGTCAGCAATTTATGCTTAAATTTCCGCTGCACATTTTTCAAGGCGATTGCGTACACGCTTTTCAACTTCCACTTAACCTATCCCGTAATTTATGCTAATTTACGCAATTTTCCTTACATATCCGATCCGAGCCACAACTCTGCCTTTCTGAGTCAGTTTATATGGGCGTGGCTGGTTATGGCGTGATGTGTCATATAAGTTAGTATTATATATGTAAAGTAAATCGAGCAGATTATTCGCACTGCAACAGAGTCACCAAAATTGTAAAGCAAAAATTAAGAGTTATAGGGTGAGAAAAAAGACACCAGAAAATATGTTTTATCGCCAGTATTCTACATTTTTATTTTTATTTAGATTTATATAGATTTGTATAGATTTTTATTTTATTTTAAATTGAAAGGTTAAGTTTTATGCATTATTTGCATCATGCATTAAATGATCTACAAAATTATTTTAATATGCATACTTTTAGGGACTTGAGGAATATATTTTTCTATAATTTTTTTTTATGGTTTGTTGCTTATCAGATAGATACAATTGTAATTAGGCTGTAGAGCAGATATGTTTAATAGTTTTATAGCTGTATTAATATTGTTCATTAGTTTAAATCGTGCGTTTTTCCAAGTGCACAGTCGACAAAAACAAAAAAAAACCGAAAAGGAAAACGCGACGAGGCCAAAGTGGAATCAAATTAGTTGGACAGACGTCTCGGAAAATTTATTTCACGCACCTTGGACTACTTAGAGGCGTTGTCATCGGTCAGCGGGCCAAACAAGTTTTCTAGCCAAGTCTCGAGACGCCAACACACCTACAACAATTCGAACAGCAGCAATAAAAGCCAACATCAACGTTGTCAACAGCAATCGAAGCCGGCCGGCCAACAGATATACTATATGTATATACCACCTATACATAATAAAAAAAATAAATGCATTAAAAAATCGAAAATCTCAACCCGTTCAAAGTGGCACAAACAACGGTACCCGCACGCACGCACACACGCACACAATGTTGCAGCACGACAACTTTTCTATCACTCGCACTTAATTCATTTTGATTTCAGTGCAAAGTGGAAATTTATTTGCATAAATTAAAATACAGAAAAAGGAAAACAAGCGAGAAAAAAATAACAGATATACATATATGTTTTCCACATGCAACAATGTAAGCCCCGCGCCCCATTATCTATATATGTGTTCGTATTCGTATTCATGACAAGTTGCCGGTCGGTCGCTTTGGGCCCGTTATGTTGCCTGTTGCTGTTGTTGCCACACTAACTAGACAGAGACGGAAGCACACTCAGAAAGAGGGAGACAGAGCACCGCTGTCGAGGCTGTTGCATAAATAGAAAATTTATTTATTGATTACGGCGACTGAATATCTCTATAAACATTTTTTAAAGGTTTGGTTTGATTAGTGCTTAAAACATAAAATGGTCTTTAGCTTTCATGTTAAGTGGCAGTGGTTTAAATATTTAAAGTGCCAAACATATTTAATTTAGTGCAATTTAATTAAAATTTTACTGACATTTAATTTTTAATAAGGTGCACATTTTTGTTGTAGGCAGAAATATGAATTATATATTATATTTTTTTTTCCTACTGCGTTTTTTATTCAAGTGAATTTTACTCTTAAAATGTAATTGGAAAAAGGGATAAATTGGGATAAATTACATGAACAACATTCTTTGTTAAATTTAGTAAATAAAAATTTTTAAGTGGAAATATGTATTGTATATCTGACAAAAAATAATAATTAAACATACGACTTTTTGCGTAGGAGCTTAAATTCCCTGTCATAAAACAAATATATTTAAAATTATAAAGCTATTTTCTATAACTCGATCTAATTATTTTTTTGAAACGCAAACATTGTTCAAAATTAGCTCATAAAATAGTTTTACTCTATTTTGTTTGCTTGAAAGCCATTAAATTACCTTTGTTTGGTCAATGACAGTGCAATCGTTTATTGCGAATGAGCCACTTTAATTTCGACTTCCTTGAATCGACGACCTTGAGCAGTAGGAAGCCACAATGCAGAAGCAACTTGAGAAAATGTTAATAAAAACACGGTGTGAAAACGACGAGAAGACGAAGAAGAGGAATTGCCAACGCAAACAGCATTTTGCACATTGTTAGCAAGCTGAAAGAGGCATGCAACTAATGATTAGAAGCTTGTTTTCCAATTTGTTGCTGCCTGCTGTTATTGTTGCCGGGCTTCAATGTCAATTTGAATTAATTAATAGAGAAACCGACATGAAAGAGGCAGACAAACAACGCACATACACACTACTTACATATATATGAGTATCTGAATAAAAAAGATGCAACGCAGCCAAGCGTAACAAATCCCCCGAGAGACGGGAGTTTAGCCCCTCCAAGTCGTAATGGGAATTATCATTCAACGAACGATATCAGCAGTACAACAATAATAACAATAATAGATATAGCTGGCACATTATCGCCAGCATCAACACCACACAGTTTCAGTTGCATTTTTAATGATTTCAATAGAAGCGAAAATAACAAAAAAACTGAAATCGTTTGGGCATACATAAAGGCACATTTACAGATACATTTTCAGATACAGATACGGAGATACAAGCTGCACATGCCGCCGCCCCCTGCCCCGCCCACTAAAACCGCCTGCATCCACAAGCGGATTGCATGTGAACATTGTGTAAATAGTTTAAGCAGCGAGCAAAAAATATCATCATCATGTAAGAGATATCAATTTGTTAGCACCCAGAAGCAGAGGCAACAGAAGAGCGGAAAAGCGGAAAAGCAGCAACTGACGGACAGGCCATCATCCGTCCGCCCCCTGAAAAGTGTGCATTACTGCGGAGAAGTACGTTGTTTATCTGGCCATGTTGAGCCATCAAGTTTTGATTATGGCATTTTAATCAGACGGAAGCAAACGTTCGTGGAATGCATCGCCAGATGATAAACTCCATTTCAATTATAAGCAGTAGTTGTATAAGTAGGAATCACAATTATCAAGAGCTGTGGCCAGTGAGACAATATTTAGTAATAATTAGTTTGCGACTGATAAGGATAAGAATTTTATTTATTTCATGCATCCAAAAAAATCTAAGATAATTTAGTACCTCATAGGAAGGAAAAAAATATTGATATCTACAATAACATTATTTTTTCTCCTCCTCCAATTCTCCTTTTATTAATATTAAACACTATCGTGTGTATGCTCCTTTAAAACAAACTATTGAACAAAAATCAAGAACTGTTAAGGACTTTGAAAACGTGGTTTGTGTCCTCTTCAATTCATAGATAGTTTTCAAAATTTGTTGAATAAATTTTTAGGATAGTTTTTAGGAACTTTTATTATCATTTTATTATTTATAATTATTCCATAGGCTACAGTATAAATAAGGAAATATGTTTCAGGCTTTAAGAATAGTTGCACGATGGTGGTAAAAGTGTTTAATAAATTCCTCATCATTCTCCACTTAATTGGGACCTAAACAATCAATTTTATCAATTAAATATTTTAAAAAATATTATTTAACTACAGAGGTCGACAAGTAACTTATATTTTCATCCTTTTTCCTTGCAGGTATGTTCTGATGCAAATACATTTGGGAAACTTGAAACGGTAAATTGAACAAAAACTGAAATTTAGACTTGGGTGATTTTCCTTCCTTGCAACTCGGTTTAATTCCAATGTTCACCAGCAATCCGAAGCTCTCATCACAGGAACGTCGCTCATGCTCTCATATTCGCGTATCTAAGCAACAATAATTGCCAGTTGAGCCGACTTGAGTTGCGTTGAAGTGGAGTGGAGAGCTGTAAGCTTCTTTTCCCAACGAGCAACTGCACGTTGCAACTGCTCGGAGTGGCAACAAAATGATTTACAAAAGATAACAGCAATTGCTCGCTGCTCGTATGTTGGCCTACAAAATCCGAGAAAAGGAAAATAAAAATCATGAAAAATACATTGAGAGCGGTTAATGTTGGTTTGGTCGGCAGCTAATGGCTCTGTGCATTGTTTTTGTGGTTGCAACTTGCAACCCCACCTCCATTGCCCCGCTGATGCACTTTAAAATGATTTTCCAAAGCTTTGCCACAGCCCCAAGAAAGCAAGAAAGCGGGAAAGCAAGAAAGCAACACAGAACCAAAAGCGAAGCGTTAAAAATTCAAGTTGAAATTACTTGTGCTGCTTTTTTGTTGCTGATGATGGCCCGTAAGTCTTGGTACATTACTTAGCCAAAGTCGGAGTGCGGAAAATGGCCAAAGAATTTCCCTCAAACGTGAGAATGGTGGCCAAATAATTGCGAACGATTTTTGTGGCATTTGTTTTGCCAAAGGAAATTGATTTTCAATACCAAGTACCAGAAAAGAAAGACCCGAACTTGTTGAATGAAGATGGATTGTATGTGTAGTATACGATTTTTCTTTTGTGTTTTAAGGTGGACCTTACCTTTTCTTTTCTGTCTGTTCAACCCAACCAAACCCCGATTCTTTTACAAGCCAAGTTGGCAGAGGTTAAACGCTGCGTTTGCCGGCTGATCATCAACATTAAAGCCAAGTGCCTGGCCCATGGCTCTTTGCTTTGCTTTGGCCCCCTTTTACCCCCCCTCTCTTAGCCCCCTGATAAATGCAGCTAACCTATATTTTAGCTCTCCGCATGCTGTTGTTGCCTGAAAATGTTGTGGCTGAAATGGCGTTGTGAAAAACATTATTAACCGATTTTTATTGCATTCTACTTTGGCCGTGGCTGTTTCCTCAGCTGCCGTCGAAGATCCAAAGGCATTTGGAGGCGGTTAACTGGCCATTAAGGGGCGTTCCTAATGTATCTCGATGGAGAGACCTGCCTTTGGCTTTGGACTCCAACACAGACTCAAACTCCGTCTTCTTAGCCAGGCTCTCCAACGCATCGTCTCCATCGAACTGCAAACTCCATCTTCATTTCCAGTCCATGGAGTCGTCCGTGGAGTAGGAAAACATTTTAGTGCCATTTGAGCTGCCAGTTTGTGCTGCCGGCTAAATGCGAATTTTCCTTGCTGGCTGGCATTTTGGCCGCTTGTCTTTGGTGGGCTGAGCCCGACTCGTAAAATCATAAAACAAATTAATTGGCACTGCCGTGTGCAGAGCGTGTGTGTGTGTGTATGTGTGTGTGTGTGTTGTCCTTGCCATTTTCAAGTTATTCAGTTTTTCAGCTTTTCCATGGCGCGGTTTCCGCTTAGGCTAATTTGCAATGCAGTTTTGCTCTTTTGTCTATTTTGTTGTTTTTTTTGCTATTTTTTTTGCTATTTGTTCTGCTTGGTTTTGAGGCCACTTTTGAATGCAACTCGTCGATTGCTGAATCGGTTTTGTGTGTCGCACTTTTGGTTTCTGGTTTATTTAATGACTTTTTGCAATTGTTTTCGTGAGCGGATTTTCAAAATTGGTTCCACTGAGCTTGGCTGTGGCTTTTGCTTTGGTTTTTGCCTTTTTGCAGCTCAAGGTTAAGTGGCATTCGATTCGTTATTGCAAGAAATAAAAGCTGCGCCCCTCGCCTCGATTTCGCCTTTATGGTACAATTTCATTGAGCTGCTAATAAGTGCTGCCTGTGCTGCTGCTGCCGACGATTGTTTATGAGCTTTAAATGTGGGTTTCAGCGGCCCCCAAATGTCGAACTCTTTTGCTCTGACTATCGGGCGTATGCGCAATGTGCGAGCCATTAGAAGCTGGCCAATTGGCTTCATTAGCCAAGCCCTGCGCGGCACTTGATCGATGGCCCGGAGCCACAAGCCATCATTAGCCATGTGGCCTGCGATCATGATCTCCTGAACGATTATGATCCGTTGTTTGTCTTGCGAAAAGTTCACAGATTAATCGCACTCATCGATCAAAATGGAAAGGTTCTATGTAGTATTAAATATGATTTTGTAACAAAGCATCGATCGAATTTGTTATCTACTGTTGACTTATCGTGATCTTTGCGGGTGGATAATCACAGTGCATCTTCTATTGTTACTCAGACTTATAACACAGGCCGACAAAATTTCGACAACTTCATGATGACTAAATGATGGTAGCCGATTCTTATAGGATTTTTGCCGTAGAATCATTCTGACCTTGAAAATATCCGATTGGCTCTAGTTTTGCAACGTGAGGTTAAGGTGCCAAAACTGATTTTTTCACTTTTGAACAGCTATAAATGGAAAAGCGATGAAAGAAAATGGCCTTTATAGGATTAAAAGAAAGCTTATACATTACTCTTTAATATCCAATATCAAAAAAGGGAAAGTATTCAAGATATACTTTTTTTACAAGTTCGGAAATATTTTGCCTTTGATTTGATACAGTATATTCACATTACCCCAATCTCTCCTACACATATACTGTTCCCAGTTGCTTAAATTATCATGTATCCACTTTTTTGATATTGGACATTAAAGAGTAATGTCTAGCTTTCTTTAATCCTATATAGGCCATTTTCTTTCATCGCTTTTTCCATTTATAGCTGTTTAAAAGTGTAAAAAATCAGTTTTGGCACCTTTAACCTCATGTTGCTCGAAAACTAGAGCCAATCGGATATTTTCAAGGCCAAAAAAGGATTTTCCCAAAAAAAACCTATAAGAATCGGCTACCATCATTTAGTCAACAAAATTTTGTCGGCCTGTGTAATCTTTCGAAAGCAATCAAGTGCACAGAAATCATTATACTATAAGTTCCTAAATTACATCTAAATTTCTAGCCAAGGGATACTTTTGAAATTTTTCAAAAGTTAGCTATTGCTGATCAAAACAACTGTAAAGTTATTTAAATCTTTACTATATTTAATTTAGCTCACTAGTTCAGATACTTTTAAGAAATAGACATGTAACAATATTTTATATGATATTTGTTATAATTATTTTCTACTTTAATTACTTCAAATGTGAATCAAATTAATATGTTTTATATTTCTTTTGAAGATTAGAGGTATAGTACATAATAGCTTTATCTTCCATGGTTTTATATTATCATAAACAAACAAATAATGGTTATTTATTTAATTTCCAAATGAAATTGAGATTAAAATGGAATTAAATGTACTTTTTCTGAGTGTAGCAATTGCACTGCCATTGCCTTTGCCTTTGCCTTTGTCTTTGCCATTGGCATTGGCTTCACTTCGACATCCCATCTGAAGTCAGCTCTCAAGCAATTTACGCATTTCATTTGATTTCAGGCATTGCAACGCTGTCGTTGTTGCTATTGTTGTTGTCGTTGTTGTTGTTGACGTTGGCATTGTTGTTGACGACCTTCCTTGTTACCAATGTGCCATGGCGAAATTAACGGCAATTAACTTGATTCGCTTTTGTTTCCATTTGGCCCTTCCCCTGCCTTGACTGCCAATGCATTTTTCTTGCTGTCTTGCTGTCTCCTTGCCACTTTTTCTCTCTTCTGTTTTTTCTGCTCAGACAGGCAACGGGCATGAGGTAATAATTTACGAAATTGACAAGTGAATCATTCAGGCAGCAATAACGATGGATGGACTCAGGGGGCTGGGGGTATCGGAGCATCGCGCATGGCGACTAAGCAGAAAATTAACGAGTAATTAGAAGTTCCTCTGAAACAACATCATCTTTATTGTTTCAGTTGAGTTTAGTTAAGGCTTCTCCGGGGGCGTGAGTTTGGTTGAGTTGGAAGAGGAAGTGTCGCCACTTAGTGGCTTTTTGTTTGCTTTTCTTTGTTTTGCCCCGGCATTGATTAATGAGCTGGTGGCATTGACTTTGATGTGGCAACCAGATTCCCCGCGGAGTGCAGCAAATAAAATGCTTTTGCATGTTGTTCGCGATCGACAAGCGGCTGATTAGCCTCGAACACGCGGAGGATACCCCATGCCGCACAAATATGGCAGCCAGCTTGTCGACCATATCACGATTGTGTGGCAACTCACAACTAGGAAATGTGTGCTCTGGGATCAGTTTGCGTTATCTATGCTCTAATGGTGATCTTCCAGCGAAGTTTCCCTGCAGGCTGCAATTACCTTGATGATCACTCTAGTTGATCTCTAACTCCGTTAGCACAATTTGTTCTAAATGGTGCATTACATTTTCTTTTAAATATATTATTTATTATGCTTAAATATCTGTTCTTCCTAGCTTCTTTATTTTTTATTTTATATAATTATAATTATAATTGACCTTCCATTTTCTTTACAAGCATTACTTGTTCGGTAATTTCTTATTGAAGTTAAAAAATTATTATTAAATTACTTAATTTTTTGTTACAAAAAATAAGAAAATCCCATTGTCAGTTAACTCTTTTGCCGTGTGATTGCCCTCATCGCATTCTCCCAAATCCATCACTTTTAATTCGAGTCACTTAATACTCACTTAATAAATATTTAACAGACTTAACCTTATTTGGGCAGAGGCGATCAAAGCGACTGCCTCACAAATTGTTTGTGACTAATTCACACAACGAAAGGTCATTGTTTCCACTTCAATTAGCCTTTTACTCGGCGGCTGTTTTAGCTGTTTTATCTGTTTTAGCTGTTGTTTCTGGCCTCTTACCAAATTGGAGTGCTGTGGAGTGGAGTGCGTTAATGCCCGATGCGATGTGTCTGGCCTCCTTGATGACTCGCAGACAACTCGAGGCGACACTCGGCTCATCGGACTTACATATGACAGCCACAGATTGCAGCAGGCAGCAGTTGCAAGTTGCAAGTTGCATAAAATGCCAAATTGTCTGGCCCGACGAGCGACGAATGGCCAAATTTGGAGCTGCCAAGTGGAAAATGCAAGCCGAGTTTCGAGTTTCGAGCCAGCTGGTTTATGGCCGACTTATGGCAGACCGGCCGGCTTGCACACTGGCAGGCTGGCAGGCTGGCACACTGGCAGGCTTGCATGCTTGCAGGCCGACTGACTGACCAAAATTGGCCAACGACTTTGTTGCAGTCGCAGGCGCTCGCTCGTATCCATTTAATTGCCACTAAAATGTCACTGCGAGCAAATTAAACGGTTTTATTATGACGGCAACTAATTCAAAGCAGGCACACACTCAAGAGCCACAATAACAAACAAACAAACAAACACGAAAAAAGACAAGCAAGTGCAGGCAGCAAGAAGCGAGAGGGTCATAAAATTAAATTTAATCCGCACGAAAGTGGCTCTTTCACCTTTTGGCCAGTGGCCACACCCACTTTACCTGCACTTTTACCTGCCTTTTTGTTTGCGGCTCAGACGCGACTCTCATGTAATCCGCTGCTGCTGCAGCCGTGTTTACTTATTTGCCAACTCATTTAAGCAAATGACCAGGCCAAGACAATGTCCGGCCCGATCGCGATAAGTCCGCCATATACTATGCATGCACACACTCGACTCTTAAAAATAAAATTAAATAAATTGATGTCCGATCCCCATGTGGGCCGATTGTTCCTGGACTCGCAGTTTGAGTTGACTTCATACCCTCCCTCATAGGGGGTTACTGCAATTTTTGGCTACAATTTAGCAGATCAAAAACTTCAGAATTAATGGTTTTCTCTTTAAAATGCTCATAATTTAAAGCTTACCTTTGTTAATAGCCACTTAATTTTGTATTTAATAGTTAATACATTTTTAACTTTTTTTTTGAAGCCCTGACAAACTGCAAGAGTATTTCCAAATTCGGCCCTAAAGTAGCCTTGCATTTACACATGTTTTCTTTATTTTTTGGTAGCTGCTTATCGGCTTGTCGTCTGCTTAAAGTGTTAAAACATTTTTGCCTCGACTGCTGCTGCTGCAAAAGCGAAGAAATAAAAATGACTTGAGCAGCTACTTGAGCGGCTTTTGTTCCTTTTTGTTTGTGTAAATGCCGCATTTTGTTTTTTTTTGTTGCTCGTGCTCCTTTTTTTATTTTTATTTTCAGCGCATAATTAATTTAACATGCACTTTGAATAACCCAAATCGGGCATCTTTCAAGTGGCACTCGAGTGAATCAATCTTGAGATTTCGGTACGCACTTGAAGCCTTGTTGGGACATTTGTGAGCTGTCGCAAATCAAAGCCATTTAGGGCGAATTCCTCATCACAGGGAAACCTTGAGACGGGAGCCTGTGAGTGCCATTATTTAATCATAGGACTTTAACTAAACCGTCATCCATTAGGCTGGCCGAAACTTGGCTTGCAAAGTGCATTTCTGGCACAAGGGGGGGGTGGGGAGGTAATTAATCCCGCCTTGTCGGCCATTAACATGAAATCGGCTTTGAAAGTTATTAACAAGCGCTTTTTGGCTAAGTGATTCATTCGGGCCTTCGTGGCTAATTAAATTGCTCAGAGTGAGGGGGCAGGAGAAGGTTAATGCGTGGGTGTCGGCACTCGGCATTCGTGGGGCAACATCAAACGCAGCTGCATTCGATGGGAATATGTAAATATGTAAATTTTTAGATTCGGTTAATAGCCGTCGCCCACGCAGAGTGCCGAAAATATGTGACACATTTGTGATACATTTTATGCACTCATTCGAAAGTAGTTCAGGGCAACAAAGTCAGCTAATTACTCAATTAGAATTCAGAAATGATTTACGGAAGGCTGCCACAGATCCGCAGCACAAAACCCGTTTCGAGACCACCTCTTCCCATTTAGTTGTGCCACAAAAAGTGAGGCAATTAAGCAAATTGGAAAATTGCATGCTCCCGACACTGTTTCGGCCACTTTTTCCACTCTATCCATGTGCCGTGCAATGTTGGTAGGTGTTGCTTTAAGCCAAGATATGCATCTATGCATGTACATTGTACTTTGTACATTGTACAAGGGCGCTAACAGATGCGCAGGGCAAATTACATTAAGACACCTTCCCTTTGGATGCTTTTCAAATGTCACACTTCAGCGCAGACACCCGAATAAGAAAAAGCTTATAAATTAATCAGGCTTCGCAAATATGCAAAGCTGTTTTCTGTGGTTTGCACAAAATGTGCTGCAAAATTTATGTGGCAAGCAGCGGCAAGCGGCCAAAAACGGTAAACGAAAAAGTAAAGCTGCCGCGCCTGCGCTTTTGGACTGGAGTTGGAGTTGGAGTCTGGGGTCTGGGTTCTGGGAGTGGCGCCCATTTGGCCCGACTCCGGGTCTCCGGGTGTCGCTGGGGGCCAAGCATATCGTTTTGTAAACAATTTTCGTTGTTTCAGTTTCATTTTTCCATTTTTCATTTGTGCGGCTGCGGCTTAAAGACCCAAATGCTGACAGCCGAATACTGGCAAAGGCGAGACCTTGTCCGCTCACTCGATTCTCGAGATACACTACATATACATTACATAATTATGGCCCTGGCTGCTTGATTGAATTGGAATTGGAAGTGGAATTGGAATGGAGCCGCAAGTCAAGAGTTCAGAAATATCGTTTATTAGTTGTTGCGAGTTCTCCAATTGTTACCCAATTTGTAATTTGAACTTCATAGTCGAACGAACGTATCTGTCTGTGTCGCCTGTGCCCTTAGCCCTCTTCTCTAATTGAATCCAAAAGTTTTTCCATTAACCCATTCCCCCCGTTAAAATGTAAAACAAAACGCTGAGCTGACAGCGGAAAAGAGGAAAATTTCAGTACAGTTTTCCGTCTCCGTTCCTTCTGATGCGTGAGTTGCATAAACAAGCGCCTGCTGTTATTGTTATTGTTATTGCTGCTGCCTCAACCTGCCACAGAGCTCCATAGTTGCTTAACGCTTCGACAGTTTTTCCTCTTACACAAAGTTGACCTCATTCCCAAAAAAATAAAGAAAAAAAAAGAATAGGGGGAAGCAAATTAGTGTGGACCTGCGGCTAATGAGAGTGTGTAGTAATAAATGACTTATAAATATGACGATGGGTCCATCTTGGGCTTCCAAACCAATTAGCACGACTTTCAAATGTCAAGTTGGCCTTTTCTTGAGATACTTTTCAGAGGGTAACATAGTATAGATACTTCCTGGTTCCCCTTCCCCCCAATTCACGCATCCCCACACTCTCCACACTTTCCGACACTATCGAAGTGCAAAGATCAAATAGTAAAGCGGCCGCCAGCGAAACAGCAGCCCAAGTTAACTGTCAACCGGCGTAATTAATTGCCGGCTACAACAAGTTGACTGCAGCCGCTCCGCTTTGGCCTTAACTCTTTTTTATTTTTATTTTTATATCTGTTTGTATTTTTTTTCTTTGTGCTTGCCACCGGGCCAAAGTCGGACACTTTATGCGGCAGATGTGCTCGTAAAGATTTCCTCATTGTTGAACGTGTGCATAAAAAGCACTTAAGGAATTTTCACCGGCGGTTTCGTAAAGGAAATAAAATCTTTGCAAAATGTGTGCCGCTCGACACCGCATGGACAGCATTTTCATTTGCTTTCCCAATTATTAGTATATGCAATTTTTGCGTGTGTTTCGGTAGTGTTTTAATTTTCATTTTATGTCAGCTTGGTTTGTTTTAGAATTTTTCTCATTTTTAATTAACGAATCCTGGAAAACCCTTGCATGAGCTTGTGTCCATTTTTTTACATTTCGTTCGTATTGGTTTATTTTATTTAACGAATCCTTGAATATTAACTTACATGAGTGAAACTTGACTTTTTGAAAATCTAAAACAATAGATAAACATATGTTAAAGGCAAACAAATGTTCCTAACACAACACAAAAACGCAAATGAACGCTGGAAAGCTCAAGTTTCAATTAAACAGGAATAAAATCCTGTTATGAGTAAAATGAAACTTTCAGAATATTCGTACGGAATGTCCATCAAACGGTAAACACTTTTTATCACAAAAAAATCTTTTCAGAATGTTCAAAAAATTTGGCTTTGTTTAGCTGACTTCTATTATCCTTTCATCAGATTTCCCAACAAAACATTAAATTCAAGTTTTAATTAAATTATCCCATCTTTTTTAACAGGTAGAAAAGATTTTCTATTGTCTGAGTGAAATGCAATTTTCCGGATTTTCATATCAATATCCATTGCGCAAAAACTTTTCCAAATGCTTTAAAACCTTGGCTTAACAAAATAAAATATCCAGATTTTTAAGCTCATTAAGTAGGGAAAATAACGATAATCATTTTCAGTACCTATCAACGCTGCTGATTTTTTTGTAACACGTGATTAAACAAAAGAACAATTTTTATTAAGTGACGAGAGGCTTTTATGACACTGTTACTTGTCAGGTCGATTTTTAATTTAAGCAGTAAGCTGCAAAATAAATATCTTTTTGTTTCCTTGTGACTTTTGGCTGGTGGGAGGTGGCTGCAATTTAATTAAAATCGAAAAGGGGAACAATGCTGATTATTGGCAATACGCTTCGCTCAAGTTGTCGCAATTATTAACTGCGCACTTGGGATGCATCTGCAATCGAATGTCAACTGATGATTAGAGAGCCGAGTAACGACAATGAGCAATTAAGTAGCGTTTAATGAGCTAATTAGAAATAAAACACAAAAGACACGAACAATTGTCTGTGTGATTCTGCGCAACAGAAAAAAAAAAGAATGAAAAGTGTAAAAAGATTGTCATTGCGATTTCAGACACTTCAAGTGCACGCAGCTGTGCGAAAAGTGCAAAAATTGAGATTAATGTCAGGCTCCAAGCCAAGATCGACATTCGTCTATATGTGGGACGTGTCAAAGTTGCGATTCGCAAATGACACGTGTGCGGTGATACAAAAGCAGCGACTGAGTTGGCCAAACAAAGCCACGCAAGTTAAGGCCAAGAAAGGGGAATGCAAAACGCAACTGAAAGCCAGATTGCGATAATAGCCAGCTGGCTAATCGGGCCAAAAGCACAGTGTTCAATGCAACAAGCACGTGAGCCCGATAACTGAAACTCAACTCAACTCAACTCAACTGGCAGCGGAAGTTGTGCCTGTTTTGGCCTTTGTTGGCTTGCACTGCCAGATAACAGATAAGAGCGGGCCAAAAATATTACGAAACACTCGACTGTTGACTGATAACCGCCTCAGTTGTTTGCTAACTTTGCTAACAGTTGTTGGCCAACTGGCCCTGCCAATTGTGCAAAACTTTCTGCAGGTGCAAATGATGCAATTGCTGGATTTTTAATCAAAAGTCTGTGACTAAGAATAAGCTTTATGAAAACCATTAGTAATATTAATTTTTTTTAACTAACTATTTTAGAGTGTAATTTATTTTTTTAGGTAAACACTGACTTAAGTGAATCAAGAGGTTTTCAGAAACATTTTTGTTCCTTGTGTTTTAAAAATAAAAGATGTAATTATTTGCAATAAAAGTCAATTAAGTAATATTTTACAAATATTTTATATCTATTTTGCTGTAAGCTGAATATTAATTCTTATTTTAACGTTATTATTGCAATGGTAATTGTAACACTCAGATTTCTCACTATTCTATAAGCCACATAAATATGGTTAATTAATTAGCTCATTGCAAGTCATTTCACCTATTTTGTCTGGGAAATTCCTCTTAAAATTACTTATTAATTTCATACATCACATAAAAGTAAGGAACGCACTTAATTTCGAATTACCATAAACAAAGGGCACTCAAGATATAGTTGGACTCCACACACGATGCTGAGACCAAAGCGTGAAATTTAAATAAATGCACTTGAGGCCCACGAGCAGCCTTTCTTCGATGTGCCGCCAGGCAAATGACCCCATTAACAACATTTCCACATTTCCAGGCACGGGGAAAACCCGCTGGGGAAAACGCACATATGCAAGGGAAACTCTCTTGGGTGCATTCTACCACGTGACTATTTTTAGGTATCTCTGCCCATTTTATTTCGGCGGCTTCAACGAGTTTGAATAAATTAACAGCCTCGATGCGGTTCGGTTCGGTTCGGTTTGGTCTCAAGTCTCAAGTATTCGCCTTTAATTACATGCAGTTGTCTCGAAATTAAGTGGCTATCTGCCTGTGAGAGGCTCTCTAATTAGGCCGCTCGCAGCACCTGAACCTGTGTAAAATATTATGCCTCGGCGGCGACAAAGATAAAACCCGGTAAATACGAGTGGACTGCCGGCCAAGTGGAGTGGCCAAGTGGAGTGGCCAAGTGGAAAAGGTGGAACAGGAGGAGCGTAATTATTGACTGCGGTCAGAATGTTTGAGAATTCCGGGGAAAAGGTGTTGAGCCGTCGAAACATGGCCGCAGATACCTTTCTGTATCTATGTGAGTCAAGAGTGTGTGTGTGTGGGTAAACATTCTTGCCTGGGTCAAAGGTCAAATGGTCAACTGGATTATTCCCAGAAAACTAACTAGGTAAAGGCATCTGCTTTAGGGTTTTGTATTGACAAAAATAATCTACTGCAAACATATCGATATTAGTATTGATTTTAGTGTTTTTTATATTTATTTTTTTTTATTATTTTAAATTATAACATGTGTTAGGTAAATATATGGTGTGTAAAACACACGTGTGATGTTGACATTCAGTTTAGTTTTTCAAATTCATATTCATAGATTTCTGAGATATCAGTGGTTGGTTTATTTGAGCTCTTATTTTAATAAAGTCCTAAAAGTTAGAGTCTAACTTGCACATCAAGTTGTTAAATTCTGTTCTAAGCTTAAAATTATTTAAGAACAATTACCATTTCTTTTGTTTTTTCGACCAGAGTCGTAAGTCTCTGCCAATGTCTCGCTCCACTTGCCATTGCCGGTTATTTATATCTGCATTTTGCTCAATTGTCAAAGCGTATCTGTATCTGCAAGATAAATAGCGGAAGGCCGGGCCGAGACATCAAGGCAGCGCTGTGTTCGAACTACCGCTAACAGTTTGGGCAAATAAAGAGCCGCAATTCCACCTCCGTTTTGACCACAAGCTCACACATCATCAGATACATAGATACAGAGATACACAGATACTCGCCGTGTTTGCCAGTATTTACTCGCACCTAAAGCAAATATTTCCGCATTCGAATGCAAACGCAGTCTTTTTTTATCTGCGGATTTCACAGGCTTTTGTGGCTGATCGTTTAGTGCGGCTCGTTAGTTTTGACAACTCAACTTTTTGGCCAGATTGTATCTGTGTGTCTGCACATTTACACCTGTATTTGTATTCGTATTCTCGGATGAAAAGTTTCTGCCTTGCTGCAGATTCAGATTCATTCACCCGTGGAAACTTACAATATTTTCACCAACTTCTCTCTTTCTCTGTTTGTGTTGGCTTGGCTTCTGTTGTTTATGGCTTATTGGCTACCGTTTGGGCCATTGTTGTTGCTGTAATATTTGTTGCATTACTTTCACTTTTTTCGCACGGCAACAAAAGCCGGCGATTTCTTCTCCCACTTCTTCTTGGCTGTTGGCTGAAAGTGGGAGCAACTTGGGCTTTATGCAACAACTTAAACAATCCAACTGCTTTATGGCCGACCCGCGATTTGTGGCTTACAGGTGTTTACCGGCAACAACACCAGCTGTTGTTGTTGTCGTTGGGAAAAAAAGAGGAAAAACAAACTCTTGGGGCAAATTTACAATCGCTGTGGTTCCTGCTGCGGTAATTTAAATGCAGCATTTGCTGCCACGCTTTATTGAACAGTTACAGTTAAACAGCACTTTAACCCACTTTTTTTTCCCGCTCTCTTTCGTTGCAGGTGCGTATTGCGATGATTAAAGGTGATTTAGGGTGTTGAAGCTAAGGTTTGGCTATCCCCCGTAGATGGTAAGTGATTGAAATCCGAGCACTTCCTTATTGCCAGCTTTGGTGGGTTCACAGGCCTCGTTTTCATTAATTAAACTATAGTTTCCACCAGCCGGCTTTCAGTTATTTCCAACAAGTGCCCCATGCCGCATGCCTCATGCCTCATGCCTCATGCCTCTCGGCATATCATGCCAAATGGCCAACAATTTGAAAAGTTTTCAAAGCCTCCCGCCACCCTCCTTCGCATCTTGGCCATTTCCATCCATTTCCAAAGAGTGCAAATACTTGGAGATAACAACGAATGCCAATCATTGTTTGCGTAGCTCATCAGCAGCTGTTTGCTGTTTGCTATTTGCTGTTTGCCATTTGCCGCTCCCTGGCTGCACAGGCGCAGATACAGATACGCGATACGCGAGCGAGCATCCATGAGATACTTTTATTTTACTGCCCAGCCATGGCCACTCGGAAGTGTTAAACTAGTGTGAAGCCCGAGCTTCGCTTGAGATACACAATCGGTGGGGGGAAACCAAAGGGGGTGGAGGAGCAGAGCTATCTTTATTTATTTTCCGATGCAAAAACTTGGTAATGGTTTCCTGGCTCAAAAGTATTTTTAATAAAATTTTGGCCTAAAACATTATAACTAAGTTAACACCAAACTTTAAGAAAAGAGAACAAGGATAATAAATTAAACAATCACTATAAAAAGCCATTAATTTATGGTAAAGCAAAAAGATTATTATTTTTTAAACCAACAAATCAAATGGATATCCAGTTGACAGATCATTTTATTATTAACTCTTTTCCTAAAATTATTATTCTTTTTTTCGTTTATTTCATTTTGTGTTTTACTTCTGGTTTAAACCCTTTTTAGAATGTTATATGTACCTTCTTTCTTAAATATGATTTATTTTCTCATCAAAAATTGTATTTTAAATAAGCACAGATACAAACATAAATATTGGTCAACTTGTGAGTCATAAAATATTTTATGTTAAATAAACATACAATCATAAATATGAGTCGATCCAAGAATAATGCAATTTAAACTACCCGCTCTGCTGAGACTTAAATGAAGTTGTTAAAATCTATAAATAGTTTGTTTTTATATCCATGGCACATTTGGCAGACACTTTGGTTTTTAAAATCTTTTGTAGTTTCGGGCTTTGCACTTTTTTATACTTAACATTTGGTCGTGCGTTTTATGCTAATACCGAGACGTGCAAAAATTCGCACTTTCCAACTCGTTTTGCATGCCAAAATCCCATTCCAAAAAGAGGCGAACTTTTGCATTGTGGTCGGGTAGTTTGTAGTTTGCGAATTTCATAAGTTTTTGCCCGAGCAAATGGCCCAAATATCAATTAAGGCCAGCTGGCTTTTCACTTTCCGCTTGGCAAGTGGGTCAGCAAGCTGCCAAGCAAAAATGCTGGGAAAATCTTCTCGCCATCTCCAAGTGACCCACTCTCCGCATGGTTGACCAAAATCATATAAGCCATAATTTTGCGGCATCTAATCGCGTATGGCAAACAAGTTAATTTGCAACTCCGCCACACGGCCACACGGCCACACCTGCAACATGCAGCATTCTGCGTGCCACATGAGTCAGCTCAGCTCAGCTCCCAGCTGCGTAGGTTTCCGGGTTAATGCTAATGCCGGTCCCCATTGTTCCCATTGTTCTGGCCATGGATATAGATGCAGTTGCCCAGGTGGAGCAGATAGCATATAGCGGATGCAGGCGAAATGTCAAAAGTGGAGCCAGATAATTATAATGCTTATGCTGGCTGGTTGGCTTTTCCATACGAGTCCAAGTCTCTTGGAGTCCGCCTTGGCACAGTTCTCGTTCCTCTCGCGAGCATAATTGCTGGCCCAGATTGGAGCTTATTACTCCGCAGCCGCAGCTAACTCGTATCTCGTAGATGCATTAATGACAGGGTTGCTGCCTCAAATTTGTCATGTCCCTATGCGGCAGCGGGGCTTATCAAATCGCTAATTTGGAGATCGTTAGATTTGATGACTCCATTGCAAATAAACCCAAAGTGCTCGCGTGCTCTCCACACGTCCAAATGGGGCAAAATTATGGCATTCGCTAGCCGCAGGACAATGCAACTGGATCCCGAAGGCATCTGTGGCAAAGCCGCTTCTAATTCGCCATTTCCTGCCCCGTCCCGTAATTGCAGCCGCATATGAAAGTCCATGTTGACTGAGCTGCGTGTTGGCAGCGAATAAAACCGACTGCAACTACGGCTAACGGCATCTAATAGATACTTTGCCACCTTGGCATTAACCGATGCAAATGTGGTTGTGGTGGTGCTGTTGCTAGTTGCTAGTGAAAAGTGAGCAGTAAAAAGGCCATAAAGCAGCGAGAAATTGAAAAATCAAGAATGGGAAATTGCTAGATTTATTGGGGAGAGAGGTTAACTAAATTACTCATACGCCCAGTGGCCGCAAATGACAATGCGTCACAGCCCTTTTTCATTCTTTTTTAAACTCACTGCACTTTCACCAGCTGTTAAATTAATTACTCAAAATACACTCTGTCATTAGTCAGCCACCAGTGCAACAATCTGTAGTCGTTTATTCTGGCCATCGATTTGTGTTCGGCCAGCCAATCGCCTAATTAAAATCTTTATTTGCCCAAGAGCCTACATACAGAGGCGGCAAGACGAGATGTTTCCAAAGAGCCCGAGGCGCGATTTCAAGCCATTGTGAAACTCCACAGAGCCGTGGAAAAAGCCAACTCCGAATGGTGAATGAGCCACCCGCAAATCTTTCACCTGCTTCAGCGTCTAGCCACGCCCACTGCCCTGCCCGCCGCCCCCGCACCCGCCCCCGCGATTGTAAATTACCTGGGCTACAAATTGAGCGCAAACGCATAATTAATTCCAGTGCCGGCGATGTCGGGATGGAGGGAAAATGGTAGAAAAAAATTAAGTTAATGTTTTGAAATCAGCAGGTAGCCGGCTAGCGGCAACAAAGACACACAGACACGTAGCGCATAACGGTAATAGCATGAGCAGGGGCAACACAGTAGCAGCCGGCGGTGGTGGTGGCATGCCCCAAGCTTTGGTAGCTGCCAACTCCCTGCTACCAGCTACCAGCTACCACATTCGATTTCCAACCGCCCAACTGACGACTGAAGAACATCAATCTGGCACTTGAAATGGGGGTTTCGTCAAGAGTTTCGAGCGCAAGCGATTAGTAGAATTGGAGATGGCAAAAGCGTCGAAATAAGAGTGATTTTACCTGTTTACCAAGTTTGAAATTAATTCAAAATAGTTACTTTAACACTGTTTCAAGTCCGAAATTCGATAGAGTTTATTTGTTTTAATGTTGATTTGTGTAGTTCATTACCATTACAACTTTTGTTAAACAAGACAAAATGTGTGTCTAAGACCACAAAATTATATGGTTTTAATATTTAAGGTAGATTTTATTTTTAAATTTTTTATTTTTATATTGATCTTTGACATTATCAATATTTTATTAGGTTTTTTATTATAAAGCTTTGACTCTATTTAGTTTTCATTATTTCTGTATTTATTTGTATAACCTTTTTGATGTTTTCCAAGTCATAACTTGAGATGCAATGCTTTTGGTATGATATTTAGCATCCGTAAGGAGATTCCACTGCTAAGTCCAAATGTTTTCCAAGTGGATTATCGATTCGGGGTCTTGACAAGTCAATCGCCTGGCCTCGAGTTGCAATGTAGTACTCCATCATCTGCCGTCCACTTTGGCAATTAACGGTTAATGCGAATGCGAATGCGTCTGTGGCCTCCAGGCACGCTCTCCTGGCCAAAATGTGCGAACAACACCATCTACTCGACTCAACACGAGTGGAATTTGAATTTTGAATTTCAATTCGATATTGATGGTGTGGCTTTTGCTGTGCGGCTTTAGCGGTGGAGTCAATGCCGTCGTTTCAGCGCTGTCTGAAAGTTTCTCGCACCTGCCGAATGGCGTTTGCGCCTGCGCAGCGCTGCCATGACTTGGCAGCTTGTCTGCTCACCTGGCTCCACCTGAACCTCTCCTCCTCCTCCTCTTGCTCCTCTTGCTCTTCTATTTCCAACTCCAACTGCTCGACCGACTTGCGTTTCATAATACCCATGAAAGCCGAGACGTTGTTGTTTCACTTTTTCGGTTTTTTACTTTCACTCCGCAGTTGCTGGTTGCTGGTGGTCTTTGGTCAGATTTCGTGGAGTGCTCGACGATCAAGAAATCAAATTCAATTTCATTGTTGCACCACCACCACCACCAGCAAGTCCCCCTCTCGAAATCAGAGCCACCCCTTTAAAAAAAGGGGAGGCTTTCTAAAATGGTAAAACAAATTCGATTCGCTTTGATTGAAATTAAAATTGTGAAGCATTTAAAATTGTTTTGGGTCACAATTATACGAATGATCCTCCGTTTTCCCCGCTGCACTTTCGTTTTCCGCTTCTATCCGCTGCAATTACGCCGCAATTACTGTTATGTTTATGTTTTGAATTTTCATCTGTCTCGCTAGCAAAAAAAACGGAAAAACAACAGAAAATAGAAACACAATTGCCAGCGAAATTAACCGTTAGCCATGTTACGTACGTGCTACTTAGAAACTCCAAGACTGGAGTTTCAACGTTTTCCTTTTGCTTTTGGGAAAGTTTTCCGCTGGCGGGGAAAACGAATTATGCAGCAATAACTTAATTGAGCTTTTATTTCTGTGCACGTTGAGATCTGAGTCATGTGTCAATTTCCGCACCTCTTGTTTTGCATAATGTTCGCAGTGGTGTTCAACTTGAACTCAACCCCAAGCAGCGGGTGGTTCAACTAACTACTTACCACCCACCGATCGGAGATCAGAGATCCGTGATAGCTACTCAGTGCTTAGCTCGGAAAAAAAATTGTATTTATTTTATTAAAGAGTTCCTCATAAAATTTATAAAGCTTGCAATTTCTTAAGAAGTATTTTAAATTGTATTAATAAAAAAAAAATTAATCAAAACAATTTGAAAATAAATATAATTAAATAATTTGTATCACTATATTTAAAATTGCTTAATAAAACAAAAGAATCCATTTGTAAACAAATATACAAATATATATTATTTTTAAAAGTATTTTTAGTAACAAAATTTTGAACTTTTAAAATAAAATGACCATCTTTCACTAAAAAAATTTGAGTTACGGAGACTTTGAGTTGAAGAAGTTAGAGTTTTACAAATTATTAACCATGTATTCCCCTTTCAAGAGTAATAAAAGTTTCCCAACTTGCTTAATTTATTTTACAACCTTACCAACATTGCGAAAGCGAATCAAATTGAACATTTTCGCGTGTTTTTTTTATTGTTTGGTATTAATTTCAGCGATCGGCCTTATATAATAATGACCTACATAATGCTTTTCCTTAATGACTTTTCTGGCTGCGGCTGCGCTTGTTGATTCGAAATTCGAAATTCGGTCGCATCTGTGATCTAATAAAGCATAGCCGAGTCCCTCCCCACACTTCACCATTAGACAGCGCAAACTGTTTCGCATTATGCTCGAAATGGGTTAAGTGGCTTTCAATTTAGACACACAGCGAACACAAAAAATGCGAACAATATTCAATTCCATTTGCCCTGACTTGCTGAATGAGTCAATGGGGTTTTGGAGGAGGAGGAGGAGGAGGAGGAGAAATTGGGGCGTTTGGGCCACGCCCTTGTGAACAACAACACTTCCGGGCTGCCAATATATGTATCGATATTGAGTCACACACATGCTCAGCAGCGATGCGCGATCCAAAGACAATTTGTCATTCAATTACAATATTCTGCTGGCTGTTTTCCATTCCGATTTCCATTGCCATTTGCCCATTTGCCCATTTCAAGTTGAAGCGCAATTGCAGGCCGAAGTTGCATGATCGAGAGACATGGCGGGTTACGTAAATTCGTAGCCTTTCCTTTACCAAGGTAAATACGAAATACAAAATAAAAACAAAGTCAGACGGAAGGCGAGTGTTCCATGTTCCGTTTTTCGAAACGCGTCAAATGACAATGGCAGAATTTATTATCGTTCAGCGCTCCACAGCTGACTCAGCCCAGCCGGTCGATATATATCTATATAGTATGAGTGTTGCACTGCACATATTTCCCCATATTGGCAGCGAGTGTCAAAAATATTCCAGGCGTTAAGCGGCTTTTTCTCTCTGCACCAATGCAACAATGGACGCTGCCTAATCCGCAGACAATTAACCCAAATTGCGCTGCTCAACTCAACTCAGCTCAGAGCGGCACGTGGGCAACTCTCGTATTCGCGTATTCTTGCGAAAATTGCAGCAGCCAGAGACAGGGATTACACTGAGAAAAAGGGGTTTAAATGGGACAAAAATTAAGAGATAATCATCTAGTCATTCTAAGGAGATATCAGGCTTTTTCGGCATTTTGTTGTTAATGTTTTAATCGTAGAAGAATTGAACAAAAGCACTTTCCTCAAGAAAAAATATTAAACTAGTGATCAGATATAAACTAGAACCTGTTTATTATTATATGTTTGACCATGTTTATTTTTTATAAAGTGCAATAGACCTTAAGTTAGGAAATGTAAATTAAGGGTTTGTCAATGTTTTTGTACACTTATCAGGCTAAGCCTCATTTTAAATACTCACTAATAAACAATAGTAACAAGATAAATATTTAATTTTCTAATCACTTTTAAATGAATATAATTCTTACCCACTTTCACCTTTTTAATAATAGAAAAATCGTATTTTTTTGCATAACACATTCAGATTGTTAAAAGAAAAGTCAGAAAAATCAAAAGATTTTCCAGTGCAGGAGAGATCATTGCACAAGACGACGACGACGACGTCATTTGGCGGCAGCTGGCAGCAGACAACAACAAAAACGGTCGAATGGCATTTGAAAGTCTTGGACTTGCTGCAGTTAGCTCAAATAAAATTGCCTCGGCCCAAGGTAATGGGCAATTAGCTGCAGCAACCTTCTGGGCTAGTCAAACAAATGAGGCAGGCGGAAAACAAACTCCGGACTCCGGACCTCGGAGTGCGCCTGACATGGATACGGCAGTTTGCTGGTCACTCGCAGATACAGAGATACAGATACGGTCGGGCAGATAGCCTTTAATTGGGTTTAACTGGCTGTCAATGGCGATAGCCCTGGGGGTGGGGGTGGGAAGTGGTTACTCTCCAGGGGGTGCACTTGGGAATTAAAGCAGCCAGGGGGTGCACGATCCACGATCACCGGGGCAATGAGCGATCAAAGTTATGTGTGAGAGTCAACTTTACAGCAGGGGTACTTCATATGTGAGCCATGGTTTAATTTCAGTCTAGAAATTTTTAAGAATATTGTTTTTAATCACTGTCCATGCTAATGGGTAGTTTTCCCAGAATAACCCTATGGTTTTATATTTATCATACAATACGTGCTATATACTTTGTTAAAATCTTTCTATTTTATTATAACACTTTTTCATTTAAAATTTATTTAGCGAAATGCCCTATCCATTTACTTATTATGCAAATATTTGTGAAACTATGGAATTATTTATCTGTTCAGCCATCGATACGCCATAATTAGTGCCACTTCCGACACATTTTTGACTACCAGATTCCGAATTCGAATCCGAATCACGGTTTGATCGGATTGCCAAAACTTGAGCTCATTTCGACTCATTTCGCCACCGAAGGCAAACGGAGAATATTTACGAGTATCTGTCGATTGGATTGGTCATGCGTCTCAGGTTTCCGGCACGCGTTCACGCATTTCAAAGTGGTCAAAAAAGCGAGGATCGGAGGGGAACGCTCAAAACGTTTTTGCCTGATAAATACAAAGAGGCTGACGTAGCGAGAAGAGTGATAAATTTGGGCGCATGCGCGTATCTGAAAGATACACAGGCAAAACTCTCCATCGTTCGATCGTTGTTTACCCAGCGTAATTGGCTGACCCTCTGCCCTCCACCCCTTTGTGACCCTTATCTGTGCCCCTTATCAGACCCGCAAACCCACTGAGATAGACCGTCTGGGAAGCGTAATCGGACGGAGTCCAGCGGTATTCCCAGGCTGCAACTGTGTTCTGGGTGCGGTTTTGCCCACTTTTGTTGTTTGTGCGGGGTAGCGAGGTGGCAAGGCCAGAGGGTGTCCCAGATAACTGGCCATAGCTATCAGCACTGCTGGTCAGCATAATCGGAGGAGGGAACGGGAACGGGAACCCAGAACCGCATTTCACTCTCTCACCAAATATTTTGGTTTCGCTTAAAATTTAAATTGGGGTCTCTGGTGGTTTCGTCAAGCCCGCTACTTAATCTCCGTCTTGAAGCGAATGACAAACAAGTTTCCACTTTCACTTGAGCACGGCGTGGCAGAAGACCCGATAACCCAGAACTGGTTGTGGGAACGTCCACTTGTTGTTGCTAGGGTTCCGGCTGGTAAACATCTCTCGTTCCATGGAACTTCAGCTGGAGCTTTCGTCGATAACGAAAGACCTTACTTAATACGGAATCGGAATCGGGGTCAAACATTAACCAGGAAAAACCAAAACCCAGAATTACTTGTTCGCATAGTTCTAAGCTAAACATTCCGTTCTTGAATATTAAAGTTGTTGAGACTTCACTTTGAAAACATTTTTTAAAATTAATTTACAAATTTTGTTCTTGTTTCTTTATTTATTTATTTATATTTACTAATTTTTTTTTATTGCAAGATCTGTTTTTAAATTTAATCACTGGTCAAAATATTTATTCAATCATTTTGTAGGTGACTTTAAATAGGTTTAAAGCAGTAAAAACCTTTCGCTCGCAGAAGGGTTAGCTTAGAGATTTTAAAAAACTGTTGATTGGATATGGTTGAAGCCCAAGGAGAATGCTTCTCGAGCAACCAATTTGTTTTTATAGATCCACAGTGGTTGATACCCCTTAAATCTTCTTTTATGGGGCAGATGGAGTTTCTAGTTGGACTTGGGCTATCCCCTCCCCCACCACCACCCCACTGAACTACATGCGCAAGTGCTGCGTCAATTTTTAGTGTGTCCGCCATAAACAGCGCATAAAGATGATGGCATTAAGTCCTAAACCCAGCACAGAAATCCCCGGCAAAGTGTAAATTCCCCAGCGGGAGCCGGGCTCAAACAACAAACAGCAAACAGTAAAAACAGAGGGGAAAATGAAGCGCTTTCGTCATCGCAGCGCCATAAACCAGCAGATATTTCTCTTAAGTCAAAGCTAATTGCTCTTAAATCAAAGTGAACGACGCGATCGGAAAAGAAGGCAAACACATATAGAAAAAGCCTGTTTCTGCGGCTGCTGCAGCTACCTGCGGAAAAGCTCAAAGACACAGCGATATCACTTGTATCTTTGAGTTACGTAAATTGAGTTGGAGTTGCTCTCTTGCGGGGGAGAGAGCGCGCGAGTTGAGTGAAAGAGCGCGCAGTGCGCAGTGCGGCAGTGCTGCAGGGATTGTGAGATTGAGATACATAAACAAAACGGCAAAGCATGCGAAAAGCCAGCACAAAGCAGAGAAACAAAAACAAACGTCGTGAGAAACCGGAAAATTGCCAATGCCAAATGCGGCCGAGAGCGCAGAAGCGAGAGAGTGTTGGTAAAAGAGCGAGAGCCGAGGGCGAACGAGGCCGGCCGAGTGCAAAAGCCGAGTGGAGCCGAGCCAACACGAAGCCGCACGAAGCCCGGCGGCCGCGGCGAGCGCAGCACAGAATCATTCTTGAAAGCGCGCGCGAACCTTTCGCACCAGCAGACCGCAGCCTCAGATACAAATACAAATACAAAATAAATATTCGCAAGTCCAAGCCAAGCCGAGAGTTTTCCCAACTCAACTTCAGAAAACGGAAAAACGAGGAAAAGCCAGGCGGCCGAAAAGTGCAAGTGAAGTTAAAGCCAAGAAGTCGCGGAGTGCGGGAGAGCTTGAGAGGCGCATAAAAACAAATTAGGAACGAGGCCTACTAGCCCAGATTCGGATTCAGCTAAGCAAATCAGTTGGCCGACAAAAGATCAAGCGAAAATTTGAATAATTAAAAATAAACACGCGCCGAGTGCGAGAGAGTGTGAGTGTGCGTGTGTGCGTGTGCGTGTGCGTGTGCCTGTGCGTGCGGCGTATCCGACAGATACGCGTCCGCTGACGTAGTTGCCACAGTATCTGTAGCTGTGTATCTGTATCTGACTGCCGTTATAGCCGCTGTCGCTGCCGGCCGGCTTTTTATTTTTTTTGTGTGTTTTGTGCCCAATTAACGCACATTCAACAAATAGCCAGACGTGAAAAACAAATTGTTACAGCGATCCAATCAAACCGTAATAAATTCGCCCCAAAATCAAATACTTTCCCCTCGCAGTGCAGTGCTCAAGTTAAAACGGCAATAGCGGAAAAGTTTATAAATAAATACACAATATACAAATAACTGAATGCAGATGTTTGGCATAATAAGTGTCACAATCAATTGCTGAGCGCTGAGATCTTGAAAATACTCGAAAAAAGGTGATTGCATAAGGATATTGTGTTGTCTATATCGCAACTGTTACCAAGTGACCTCATTCAAGGTTGCCGCAGCGGCATCAAAACAATCATGTACTAAAGCAAAGTAGTATATTGCAGTTTACTTGGTTTCTCAATTAGCGCCCACGCGCCTAGAAAGTTTTTTTATTTATTTTTTTGCATATTCCCCTGGTATGGTGGTTGTACATTGTACCTGGGTGAATGTGAATAAGGAGGGCTTATGGTGTGGTCTGTAATTAACCTTGAATAGCTTACTTTTTTCGCTACCCTGTGAACTATAATTTAATTGGATTTCACTTCTCGGAAATTTGTAGTTACGGATCAGATTTCCAGGGAATAGATCCAAATAACTGACTTTTTAGAAACATTTGCCTTGCGTGACGGATGCAACAATGTTAGATGCAGATACCAAAAGGAATATGTGCGCTGCCATGTCGCCATTTACTCAGATACAATTAGGAATCGCTTTAAAGTGCCCACACTGGGTCATTAAGTTTTTAATGGGATGCTCAATAAAGTTGTACGCAAACAATTAAAGCGAGTGACTCACTCGCAGTCGCAGCAGCGATAAGAAGGCCCTGACTAACTCGTGTGCTTTCCTTTTTCTCTTTTTTTGTGATTTCCCCAGGAACCCATTGAGCTGAAGAAGCGGCTGGAGGAAGTGCGTCTGCTGGAATCGCGACGCTCCGCCCGTCTGGCTGACCAGGATCGCGACACGGACTTTGCCAGACTCGCCGACATGAGTGGCGAACGCCGCCGAACCACCACACACAGTATTGAGGTGCCATCGCAGCTGACGTCGCAGCACAAGTGAGTACCACCAAAATGACCACTAAAATAAGGTATAAGTTTACACGAAAAATAAAGGATTTTAGAGCCACAAGATAGAAGATTAAAAAAAAACTAAAACTTTACTTAGCTGATTGTTTAGAACGTTGTGTATCTGTTTTTTTAACCTACAGCCAGGTAAATAACCATTATTTCTCCCACTTCTTTTGCCGGTCGTACCCGGTTTTTTATTAGCATTTTATTCGCTCGTTTTCTGTTTTCGACTTTGGCTGGTTTTTTGCATAAATATGCAACGATTGGCGTCTGTGGAGACTGGGCCATATCAATAATTTATAAGTGGCGACAAATTAGCGGAACCGGCCACCAAGTCACGGACATTGTCCGATCCATGTACACAATATCTATAGTATAATAAAATTGTGTCTCCGTCTTGTCGGCCAGCTGCGCCCTCGACCGGCCACGCCCATCTGTTTAGCATAGACGCCGCTTTAACTGCACTTACATAAAGAGTTCTCACCGACGACCGACGACCGACCACCTCATTCGCCCCTTCCGCTAAGGCTTATGGATTCAGTGCTCCACTGGCGGGACGACAGCTGATTGCAAAATAATTCAAATTTTCAATTACTACCCGCTCAGACGTCGCGACGACTACGTCGAACTTAAAGACGACGACGACGGCGACAAAAAGTACAAAATACGAAATACTAAGGCTTGATTACAAAGGCAAACAGTCCCGCCGGGTGTCGTAGTCTAAGTGAATTCTCTTATCAGATGGGGGGCATTTATTTTGAATCAGAGTAAATTGATAATAGACTTTTGAAAAGTCATCCTTTTTTTGTTTTTTAAAAATAGTAGCTTTTAGTTTAATTGGAATAATTTAAATTAAGTGCAGTGTGACCATGCAACAGAAAATGAGGCCAAAATAAGATTACGATTTGGCCACATTGAAAACACAGATATCTTTATTATCTGTTGGGGAACTAGATCTTTCGGTTTGTCACATATAGTAGCCCCATTAATATCTCGACATCTGTAGAGCATTTCATGTCCGACTCGCAAGTGGGGCGATTGTCACTCGCCGCTGATGGTTGCGTATTCCATTTCAATTTCAATTGATAAGCCTCGCGCGCCGCTGTCGCAAGCTATTAGTCAAGTGTGCAAAAAGCAGCAACAACTGAATGCCGGCCACGTTCTCAATTGATAATAAAAATAATAACAATAATAATCAAAATAAAGAAAGCAAAAAGTGGAAAAGGGAACTGAAAACAAAAAGCGCAGGCAAACGGCAAAATATAAAGCGTCATGTCCAGCCAGGGGGGTGGGGTGGTGAATAAAAGAGGGGGGGAAAATGAGGGGCACTTCAATTGCGTCGCAAATGGAAGCGACGACCATCCAAAGTCGAAACTAAAAACAGCTGGTAAAAACTAAAACAAAAGCCAAGCGTCGCAATGTTGCTGCTGTACTTGCAATTGTTGCTGCTGTTGCTGTTGCTCCTGTTGCTGCTGACAAACAATGTCAACAACACAACACTCGCTTTATTCTGTTTGTGTTTTCTGTTGTGTCGTTGGCTGTAATAAAATTCAAATAAAATTCAATTGAGTTCAGCGCGAGTTGCTGGGCGAGTTTAATTTAATTAATTACAATGCCAGATGAGAGCGCAAGATGTGGCATGTGGCACATAGGGTACACTAGGGTGGTCCTTATTTGGTCGATTGTTGAATTTGCAACGGGGCACTTTCGAATTCGATAATATACCTCGAAATATGAAATACCTTTTTTTTTTTTTTTTTTAGGTCAAGGTTTAGGGTTACCAAGGTTTGAATTTTAAGGGTCTCCATACAAAAAAAAAAAAAGTTCGATTTTTATTTATTTTTTCATAAATAATTTCAGAATCTGAATACAAAACGTTGACTAAAATGTGAAGTCGATCCGAATAACAGTTTCGGAGATACAGGCCCTTGAAAGTGCGCGAAATGCACAAATGCACTGCTTATCAAAATTACATGCAAAACATAACATTCAAGGGCCTGTATCTCCGAAACTTTTATCGACTTCACATTTTAGTCAACGTTTTGTATTCAGATTCTGAAATTATTTATGAAAAAATAAATAAAAATCGAACTTTTTTTTTTTTTTGTATGGAGACCCTTAAAATTAAACCTTGTAGCGACCCCTAAACCTTTGACCTAAAAAAATAAAAAAAGGTATTTCATATTTCGAGGTATATTATCGAATTCGAAAGTGCCCCGTTGCAAATTCAACAATCGACCAAATAAGGACCACCCTAGGGTACACCCTGTAGTTGAAACTGAAACCAAAAAAAAAATACAAAATAGCCGGCTTTCAGTTAGTTTATCAAATGCTCAGCGGGCCTCTGGTTTTATTTTTTGTTATTTGTTATTTGTTATTGTTTCGAAACCCGCCTGCGAATGCGGAAGTATGTTTTTCCCCCACACACAGATACGCAAATAAGCTGTAAGCACAAAGCTCTCTCAAGTGTGTGTGAGTGTGTGTGTGTGCAAGTCTATCTCTATAGTCGCCATATTCTTTATGTTTTGATATGCCATCTGAAGAGCGACAGAGAGAGAGAGGAAGAGAGGGAGCGGCATTCACACACACGTGTAATGATAACAACTCGCTCACCTTGCACGGAACCGCTCTCCCCCTCCCCCGCCCCCGCCCCTCTTCCACCCACCGAGTGACACGCGCTTCTCGCGTAATGCGACGTAATAATATCAACGCTCCCCTTGGAAATCCCCCCACCCCCCCTCCCCCCTCTAACAGCTAATCTGAAATGTGCTTTTCTCGCTTACGTGTTTCCACACGGAATTTTGTTTTTAATGCGTTTCTTTTTATTATTATTAATTTACATAGTTTAGCTAGAGCTACCCACCTCCTCACTCTGATAGTTTGAGTAAACAGAACTTTATTTTACTGAGAATTTTCCTTACCTTGTTAATTACGCGGGTAAACAATTCCATTGGTTTAATAATATTTACCTTTGTTGCGGTTTTAAAATTGACTTCATTTGATAGTTGACAACTAAGATGCTGTTGCTGTTCCACTAAAGTCATCTTTGATTCTCAACCTTTCATTATCAGTCATTTTATGGCAGTAAAATTGCAGTTGACAGCAGAAAAGAGGAGAAATAATGATAAAAAAAAGAACCAGAGGGAAAATGGAAGCGAATTAAGTGCGGAAAAAAGTGGTAATAAATATAATAAGCGCGTAATTATCGCGTAAATGTCAATTTACGCGGCGAATGCGTTGCGTCAGTGCTAATTTTTAACGCTCGACTGATCGCTGGACTCCCCTTTCCCCCCTCCCCTTTCTCCCCTTTTTTTTATCAGGCAACAACAACTGGGGTCGTTCGTCTAATGAAAGCGTGTAAGCGTCAATTGGCCAGGTTACTCAGTTATAGTTAGTGTTGTTGTTGCTGCTGCTGTTGTAATTGCAATGATTAACAACAGCCACCCCACCCCTCCGCCCCTTTCAGCTGCATTCGCTGCCGTTGTTGTTTATTGCAAAAACAAACAATATGGGAAACTGGCAGTGAGCAAAGAAAAGCAAAAGAACAGCACAAAAACACACGAAGCCCAACAACAATAATAATAAAAATAATTTACAAACAAGTTTACCGTTGCAAAAAAATACACAACAAATTCAGAACAACACCAACACAACACGTACTAAATGGACAACAAAAACTCCATGAAAACTAATATAATTTAATAAAATCGATCTGGGCTTTTAATAAATGTATTAGTCATGATATTGATTTCATAGCAATTTCCAATGCAAATTGGCTGAGAAACATTAGGAACCCTTTGGCAGAAAATTCCAGTGACGAAGGCTGCATAGACAACGTTTTAGGTGACGTCAAGGAATTAGCAATAACAACGAGGAAAGCGCACGACAAAAATTACAAAACAACAGTTGGGAAAGGGGGGGAAAAATCTAGGATGGTGGAAAAACAGAATTCAAATCCAAGTTGGCTGGCAGCGGCAATTAGCCGAGACTTGAAAAATATTTGCAGTTGTTTTTTTTTCGTATTTAGCTTTGTTTTCCACTGCTGCCGCTGCTGCTGGCAAGACTGTGTACAAATATTATTATGAGCGACTGTTTGTCTTGCCCTCAAAAATACGCGGAGAGCCGAGAGCAGAACAGCTCGCGAAAAAAAATGAAGAAAAACGAAAAATATAATACTTAATTTCAGTACAATAAAAAGTCAAGTCGAGCGCAAAAGTGGGTCAAAATTATTATTGAAGCAGAACAAAAACAAAGCCAGCAGCAAGGCAACGATAATGCCAGTGCAACAACAACAACAACAACAAAAGCCAGGGGCATGGGTGGTGGGGTGAAGGGGTTAGGGGGGGGTTAGCGGGGGAACGAAAGAAAAATTTATAATAATTTTCTAAGCGGCGGCCCCTCGACGGCAAATTATTGAAATGCATTCGCATTTCGCATTCACCCGACCAGGAGAGACACTCCAATACCGGGGACCATATAACCTATATACGTATTCCTCCCCGGAACACCCCTCCCCCCCTTCTTGCCCAGAATCTCCCCCCCAAAAAAAAACAGGGGTATCCATTGCCCAGGCACCGTTCCAATGAACGTAAACACAATTTCCCAATGTTCTGCACGAATAGTTTGTTTGATCGTAAAATTTTACTTCTGCATTCAAATCGCAGCGCTAAACAAAATGCAAAAAAGAGCGAAGAACGCGAAAAAAAAAAATGCAAAATGCCATTGCAGTTGTGTGCCTTTACACGGGAAGAAAAAATGTAAACTATGCTTAATTTTAGTAATTTTTATATATATTTTAACCCTTACTATTATGAATTTTTAAAATGACAAAAGATTATTTTTTAATTTAACTAATGCTACATGATTCAACTTAAAATGTGCATTCAATTCTTATTAAGTTATTATTTACAACTCAAAACGTTCAGAAATTACCAGATAAATGTGAGTAGAGAATATTAACAACAACATTTCCTCAGTACATTTTGTACTGTCCATTTGGGCCTGACTTTACCCTTTGCTTTCTGCTTATGATTTGGCCAAGAATAGGTTTCGTGGCAAGAAGGAATCCGAATCGATGCGGTTTGGGGGAAGGGTCATGAATTCCCTCGAAAAGGGGAGGGTTAACCAGAGTGTTGAAGGCAAACCGAGATGGTCAGTGGGAGCAATCAACTCGGCCTGAATTTTATTTGACAGGCAAATAATGGCAGACATATTCATATTTACTTGCTCTCCTAGATCTGACATTTAATTTGGTTCGTAGCTCCATTTAAAATGAAATTTCCTGCATTATTTATGCCAAATGCATTAATGGGCTCCATTTCACCCCACACCTTCTTTTGTTCTATATGGGAAGATGTGGAAGAAAGACAGCCAGAGCGAATGTGTTGACGTTGATGGGCGAAACAATCTGTTGAAAAATGGAAAATGGAAAGGGGCCATTCGTACCATTTTCGTCAGCTAGTAAATTTTTAGAGGCTCCGGCTACTGTGTCCACTTTCAAATGGGCACACACAGCTCTACACTACACACAGAAAATAAATAAAATGTGCAGATTGCACCGACAGTGGTGTCTAAGTACAAACAGCAACATGATCAACAGTTGCTCATAAATTAAAGTTCGTGTGCCGATTTTCGAATCGCAGGCAATAAAATTTAACGTGCACACTTTATGACTGAAGGAAAATGCAAAATGCAAAAAAGGAGGCCGGCGGAAGGGGCGTGCTTGCAGATCGGAGTACAGACTATATAGTCTATACTATATAGTGTGGAGTGTTGTGGAGTGCTGCACGCAACATTTGCACTGCGGCGAAAAAACGCAAATTTCCGAAGAACCCAAAATTAGATTGAATTGTTTCTCCGTCTCTGCGGCAATTGCAGGCCAACAAGTGGGGGTCAGAGGATGGTGGGGGCATAATGACCCACCTGGTCTAGGCAATTTGATTGAGTTGTTTCCAATTGAAATGGCAAAAACGCTGCGGGTGTTGGCACTGATGTCTGACTGCAAATGACTGCAAAGCCAAAGCACTCTGGAGCTGGAGATGGAGCTGGAGCTGGCGTCCGCAGTCCAAACCGCAGTAATTTCCAGTTACAGTTACACAGTTACAGATTTCTAGCCTGCCAGCTAGCCGGCCAGTGATTTGGCTTATTCCGCATGGGCCTGCGGTCACTCGAATGGCAATTGCACTGCCGTTCCTTCAACTTCAACTTCAAACTCAACATCCAGCGGTTCTTGGGGCCGTGTCAATTAGAGTTTTCGGAGTTAGGAACTGAAATCCTGGGCCCTCAGGCGCTGTCATTCCATTCGGTGACCCACAAGATTCCGTCAAATGGTCGTGTCACGTTGGACTTGGCTAAATCGCCTGCCAATGGGCCACTCCTTGACTTTGGGCCAACTAACTAAGGTAATCAAGTGCAGGGTTAAGCAGGGGGTTTTCTTTTCTTAGCGGATAATTACAGTGGCTGTCGCGATTTGTTAATTGAATTAAATGCTGGCCGAGCGGCGAGCGGGTCATCAAAATGCAGGGAACGTAGCATTCTCCGTCCGAGTGTGCAACCCATTTGGCCAAAGTGCAACCTGTTGCAGTGGCAGTGGCAGCTCAACTCAACTTAACTGTAAAGGCAAACGCACGTACAACAGCCGACTGGGCCAAAACGTATGTGAGAACGCTCCGCATGGTGGGCCATTAATGAAGATTTTAATTGAAACTGACGTTTTTAATAAGTCAATGCTGTTATTCTTGCTAACATTTTAATATAAGTGGTCCCAAAATGGTCATTGTCTAAGAAACTTTAGGCTTTAATTCGTGAACAGTTTTAATATCAACTAGTTTAGCCACATAATTTAAGACTTAATTTTACGGAAACCCAAATATTATTTCAAATGAATAAACCAATGAGATGAGTAAATAAATAACATAGTACAATATTTTTGTATCCTATAATTGTAAAAATAGTGGTAACACAAATGCAGTTCATAACTCTGATAATACATTTTTTATCTTAAGCCCTTAGTTAAATTTCTTAGTATTGAAATATAATCTTCATAGTTATTGTGATTTGACAGTTAATCTTTTAATTTTAATTGCTAATTTAAAGGCACCATGTTGCCCACTGTGCTCGGGTGGCCACAGTGGGTTATTCCCATGGTCTTGCGGCTGACTAGCTGGCTGGCTGGTCAGTCAAGTACCGCTAAATTGTTGCAGCAGCAACTGCAGCACCGTCGCTTCCTGACGCTTGCCGCTCTGCATGCTAAGCAGCTGGAGGCGATGCCGGTGACACATGAGCGGCAACAGCAGCAGCGGCCCACATCCAGCTGAGTGCTTTGCAAGTGGCAGGTGTGTCTGTGTGTCTATTCCACTCCTATTCCCATTCCCATTCCCAATCCCGTACCCATTCCCGTACCCAATGTCCATGGCCATGGTGACAACTGCCAGCTTGTTACGCCCTTTCGACTGTCACACGCTTATTGCTCTTGTCACCGACTGCTGGCAGTTGGTAGTTGCCGGTTGATGTGGCTGATGTTTTTTGAGTGGGTAGCCTGGCGGAAATCCTCTGCGTCACGTGTACAGGCCAGCATTTTCAAATTGAATTTCGAATTTGCCGATTTATCAATTTCCCCACTCCAAACACACAACACACAAACAATAGAAAGTGGAAATGGCAACGTTGGCCATGGCTAATGACATTTTGGCCAGGTAGGAGACGAGTACGAGTACGGGTACGGGTACAGTAGGCCCCCGTAGGCAAGGTGCAGCGCCTGGGGGAAAACCCAGTCCACAGGCCACTTTGAAGTTGCTTCGCTGCCTTGTCGAGCCTTCCGCTTTTCCTCCGCCTTTCAGCCTCAGCCTCAGCCCAAGGAAAAGCCGCTCATGTCCGCGCATTTCTAATAAGCCCACGGGGCACACCTCAGTTGGGTTCGTTTCTGTTCGCTTCGGCTCGGTTCAGTTCAGCCAGTCGCTCAAGTTCAAGTTGAGGCCTCCTGTCGCCGGCGGCGCAAAAGGGAAGGAAAAAAAAAAAAAAACAACCCAAATGGATAAAACAGAATCGACATTGTCGCGGAATTAATACGATTTTTATTCATGACTTTTGCACGGGGAAAACCAACAACCATTAGAAGTATTATTTTGAACAAAAATCAATTGAATCAAAATTAAGATTAAAAACAAACAATACTTTTACATGCAACATATGTTAGTTAAAGGTATTATAGGTTCTTGGTAAAACAGTGAAAAAGATTCGAAATGAGGAACTTATAAATATAAACATTTTTCATAAATTCATAATTTAAATTTGTTTTTAATTCAACACATCCAATTTAGCTTTTAAAAATATATTTTGTTATATTTTGATGTAAATCAATAAATCAGTGAACGATCTTCTTTTAGACATAAAGGATGCCTTTCATTTAAATTTTTTTCAGTGCAAAGGACAGCGGCTTTAAAGACATTAAGGGGGCGGGAAGGGTGGCAAGGGAACTGGGCCCATGGGGCGATAGCCAATCTGCTTCGGCCGCCGGCTGGCTTCCGTTGCCGGAATGTGGTGACAATTACTTAGTTTATACTATGCTATTTCATGAATTCTTGAATGCGTGAATTAAAAATAGCCCCTGTTTATACGTTAGAGACGAATGCATGTATTCATGTCAGCAGAGTTGCCAGAAGTGTAATTTGGCAAAAAATGTGAGTAAAATCCGTTCACACTGTTTGTATTGGCGTTGCCACCTAATTTATGCAATGTTAAGTTGGTAGCTCCTCTCCATTTCACGCAATGACGCTGAATTCATAGTCAACTTTCGTGTGTTGCCGAATACATGCAATGGTGTTTATACACACCCATTTCATGAAATGATTGCATGAATTGGGCTACGTATAAATCCAGTAAATGTCTTCTTGGGCTTTTCTTCGTCTCTACCTTTTGGCTTAGGCTTTGGCTTTGCCTTCGGCTTGGGTTTTGGCTTTTCCTTTTCCTTTTGGCTTCGGTTTTGGTTTGTTTTGCTGCCACAGACAATTGCATTGTTGTTGCTGTCGTCGGTCGCCTCCTTGGCCGTTGTCGCAATGCTAGTAATTTGTGCAAATGAGCCTCTAAAAAGGCGTGGAGCCTTTCGGACGTGAACGGAAAACCCGGGTTGGATATCGGGGTATCGGGGTATCGGGGTTGTAGAGACAACAAAAAGCAAAAAACCGAAATAGACAAAAAATGTTTAAAGCGCCATTCGGCTATGTAAACGATGTGGGTCCCCGCCAAAAACGAACAAGAAAGGAAAGCTGTTAAATGTTTTTCCCTCCATTTTCCAGTGCTTCGTTTTCAGATTTTTGCCATTGCTCAGATGGCTTTGTTGTTGTTGCTTCTGTTGTTTCTGTTGTGGCAGTAAAACGAAATGATAATACCGTTGGCCTTAAATGTTAATTGAGTTGCCGACAACAAGGCGGAGAGGAGAGTCTTGAGATTTGCAGAACTGCAGAAATCCAGCCATTAAACGAATCATTCAGCTCCATTCAAACTAATGAACGAGAGCACGTGCTCCGTCCCTAAAAAAAAAGATAAATAATATCAGCCGAAAGAAACCATAAAAAACTACGCACGGAAAAGAAGAAACAACAATTTCATCATAACTACATATTTACTACTACGCCTACTCTGACGTTTCGCTGCTTTTTTTTATCAGCGGCCGGCAGCAAAAATTTAGCAGAGGCCCGAATCAAAATAAACCGAAAGTAAACATTCGCTGGCGGGAAAAATTCAACAGAACTAACAAAAAAAAAAGACACACGCATACCGGCCATAAATGGGGTGATAAAGCGGACAGAGCAAGACGAGAAGGCCGAAACCCCCTGCGCCTCTTGGCCAAAAATACGCACACATTTTACTGTTACGCACAGCGCTTGTTTTCGATTTTATGCCGTATGCCGTATTTTGTGTTCCGTATTCCGTATTTCACCTGCAAAAATGTCGGTATTCCGCTGTTTGTTTACCTCTTTTTTTTGTGTTGGCCTGGCGCTACCTGGCTTTGACTTTGAGGCCACATCCCCAAAAAGTCTGGCTTTTATTTGCTTAGCTCAACTTTATTGTTCGCTTTTTGCACAAAACAGAAAAAGAAGAAACGAAACGAAAACAACACATATTATGTGTGTCAGCGGCGGGCAGAGGGCTGCAAAAATGAAACCTCCAAATTAACAGCGACAACAACAAAAGGAGGTCGCCTTGTTTAAATAAAATAAACAAATAAAGAGGCAGCCACAAAAGGCGGACTCAAAATATGTGCCATGTGAGAAAAACTCCCGGAGGGGCAGAGGGGCAAAACTGACTCACCTCACGCAATGCAAAACAACCAAAGGAACTAGCAACAACATCATCGTCACCTTGAACAACAACAGCTAGCAACAATCGCGGGCCTGGCCAAAAAATAAAACCAAAATAAAAAACACACGCTCACAAAGTTCGTCTGGCGACGTCATGGGCATAAAAATATAAACTAAAGACGAAAATAAAAAAAAACGAGCAAAAATGTACGCAGAAATATTTAACAATAAACATGCGTAAGAGTGTGTGTTGATTTGTTTTGGTTTTATTTTCCTCTTGCTATATGGAAATATTTTGAATTGGAAATATTTCGAATTACGCATACGCACCGTGTCCGCCTGCAAACTGGTTGAGCTGAAACGAGAGCTTCCTGTCTGAACACTGAACACCCATTCAGCATCGATCCATTTTGGGGCCAAAACACTTGTCATTACACGGTTTCCTTTTGTCCAAGTCATATTTGCTCTTCGCTTTACTTTTCTTTTTTTTCAATGAACATTTCCGCTTTTGTTGTTTTTGTTGTTGCTGTTGACATTGGCCCGAATAAACGTGTGTGCGATTGTTCGTAGAATCTCTTGGCTCTTATCGTGCAAACTGATAAGCGGAAAGCTCTTTCGCAAGGCACAAAAAACCTCAATGAATATGTAGGAAACCTTTGTTGTTGCTGCCCTTCGCTCTCTAATCACAGAAATCAGGCAACGACTTTGGTTTTTCTGTTTTTTGCTTTCGACCATTTATTTTCGCCTGCGTATAAATTACACTTGAAAATGGTTTAGATTTTGATTGGCGATATCTGAGGGGCTTTTGCGTGTCAGATTGCTGGCCACGGAGTCGCTTTGTCTCCTTTGGTTAACTCGCACTTGCGCTTTCCCTGGGCAATTTGGTGAAAGTTTTTCCCGACCCGGCCGAAACAAAGGAAAATCTCGAGCACGTGGCTAATTCAATAAGCTTTAATTGCAAACTGCAAACTACAGCAAACTGCAAACCGCACACAAATCAAGTCAAAATGGAGCTGCAGCCAGTGAATTCATGCAATTTTCACTAATTTCGCAGCCGCATGCAAACGACCGACCGACACTGGCTTGGTCCTCCTATCATATCGCATCTCTTCCTGACTTCCTGACACTGCAATGTAATTTTGCTTTCAACACCTCTTTTTCCACTTTTTCCACCAACGACTCGACTGGCTCTCGACCGTTGATTGCGGTGCAGCAAACGTGGTCAAATAATAATGGCCAACAAAACAGCAAAACAGCATTTTCCAGGCTCGGAGGCTCAGAGGCCTGCCCCGAAATCGGGCGCGAATATATCGCATTTCAATCACGCTCCCCTGGTGCAATTTACGTGCGAGTAGGCCGAAAAGGCAGTGGACCTGGTCAGAGAGCAGCAGCGGCAGCGGCAGCGGCAGCATCAACAATGCAACATCAACATTGCAACTGCCGCTTGCAGTTTATTAAAGTTTTTGTTGTTGTGCCTTTCCAGCTCTGAGCTGCGCAATGGGGCGGAAAGCAAACGGCCTATTCTGCTGGCCTAACGGTACCGATTGTGCGCATTAAATGGCCACATCGTGATGGCCAAAACCCCGCCCCTCCCCCTTAAAAGCCTCTCTTGTCTTTCAGGCACGCGCCTTTTGCCGGCCGGCTAGCGAGAAATGAGGAAAGAAATACAAAAAATACGAAAAAGAAAAACAGCACTGATTCGACACGGCCTGGAAAATGTCGATTTATGCGCGAATTTACTTTTATGCGATTAGCAACGATCTGCGGCAGAAATTTATCGTTGAGTTTAGTAAATTTAATTGGGACGCAGAAATCCAGGAGGCAGCCAAAGCGGCCAAAGCAGCCGAAAGGTGCTAGCCAGATAGCTCTGATGATGTGGCCGTGGCATTAGACAAAAGGCTAAAACCTGGTAGCAGAGTAATAAAGTTTTATGGCCAAGGAGAGCTCCTTGGCCACGACTGCCCGCGGCTTTTCACATTGCACAATGGAGTCGTGTTCAGTGTTTTGTGTTCTGTGTTCTGTATTCTGTACTCTGTGTGTTTGGCCCAAAGCAGATGGCCGGGAGATAAGAAAGGCGAAGTGCATTTGCAGAAGGGAGGTGGCAGGGGGGAAGCTGCAAATAAGCCGCTTAAGTCTAAGCATCAATAATTGCTTGGTGCAGCTCCGTCCATAAACCACTCCAAGTCACTCGGCACCGGCACCTGCATCTGCTCCCTTTTAGCGACAGGATGAGTGGCAGTGGCTCAGTGCAGTGCTGCAAGTGATTTGGCGGAATCCCTCTGGCCATGACGACGTCTCAATAGCTGGCATTTGGCTCAATTATGGCCGTCAGGAGTGGGAAATCCCACTCAAACTGAAGCGCACTCTGCTTGATTATGGCGCTGGCATGCCAAATCAGTTTTTCCGTTTCAAATGTTTTGAATTTATGACATCGTCGCGTCTTTATAGTCATCCCCATTGTCGCTGGCTGCCTTTGTTGAATTTATTTTGAGCGAATGAGCGCGTTTCATAAGGATAACTCCGAATTGGCCAGCGAAGGTTGCTCCAAGGTTAGCTTAAAGCCAGCCACTGCATCGGATCTGGGGGAAATCTACACCGACAGACGATAGCGACTGAAATTCGTTTGACGTCGCCTCAAATATGTGAGGCCATCGGAAGGAGGCCAATTAATGACGAAACAATAACACACACAATGGGTGGAGGAGGAGGAGGAGGAGGAGACGGGGGATTTCAGCGGAATTCAGTGGCCACAGAAATTAGTTAAATGGAAAAATAGTTTTGCGATGTTTTGCATTGAAATGCCGCTGGAGGCGATTATCGCTGGAAAGACCTCGTCGCATTGTTGCTGTGCAAATTGCAGCGACAAGAGCGCTGGGCGGCCGCTTTGATGTCTAAGCTAATGCTGCCGATGCCTGCGTGTCTATATCTTTATCGGCCAGTTTGCCCATGTAGATGAGTGCTTGTGGGGGTGGCTGATTTAATCAAGAACCATAACTGGGTCAATGCTCAAAGCTGGAATTGATTTGCCACTGAAATAAGAGGGGTATGCAGTCCAAGTTGCACAAAACTAGGCCGAAAGAGACTTTTTCTATATTAACTTATACATGTTTACCCGTTTAAAATTATTTAAAATTGAATAGCTTAGAACATAAATACTAAGATTATTACACCAATAAAATCTGGCTAAACCATCTCTTCATTCTTTCTGAATCTTTCAGCCCAAGGAAACGTCCGCCCAGCGATCACCAGGACTACAGCAGCGACCCGAACAGGGACGAAGTGCTGAGCGCATGCCGTGCCGCTGAGATTCTGCAATCCATGAAGCTGCAGAGTCCACATGGCGGTAGGTCCATCATCGTTGGAGCCTCCTTTCTTTGATTTAGCTAATTTTGCCCACTTCCAATTCCCATACCGTAGTGGCTGACAAATGCTCGAGTCCCGGCAGCAGCTCATCGGCTTCCTGGAGCTCCGGATCCGCTTCGCCGCCGCTGAGCGACGACGGCCACGCCCACCACAGCCCCCACAACATATTGTCGCCACACGATGCGGCCAACGCACGCATACGCACAACATCCGTGTCCACCTCGGACGAGGGCATTGTCATCGACTTCAAGGAGGAGCGCAAGAAAAAGGTGAGTGATTCGATTCGATTCGTAAAGATCTAACAGATATATCTTTGGGATAAGCGGTCGAGGAATGCGGTCAGCGGGATTTTGGGCGGTGGAGCGTGCCGGTTTGTTGCATTTTAATTGCAACACTGTGTATACATTTTAATTGCCACAATTATGTAAATGTCGGGCTATTGGGCTTGTTCTTGGCACGGCCACACGGCGTATACTTGATGCGACGCTGGCACACATCGCCCATTACTCATACGCATCGCGCAAAGAAATATCAAAAATCAAATAAATGTCTAAAATGACTCTGGGCTAGGAGCGACTGCCAAAGCATCAATCACACAAAAGGGCAATGTCAGCAGCTCGTTAACTTGGCTCACACACACACACGAACACACTCGCTCGCCTGCAGACCCAAAAAATCAATAACCCCCAAAACTCCCGAGTCTCAGACAATACATACTTACCTACATTCAGAGAGCTGGCTCTTTAATTAATCATGTTTGAACTTTAAGGGCCCCAGCGTGAAATCAGGAACCGAGACAAAACTTACGCAACTAAAAACCAGTAAAAAGCGACCGCCCCAGCCCCTTGGCTAGCGGACAGTCTGCCGCTTGTTTGCCCAACTAGTTCGTGTGTTTGGCTATTTAGTTTAGGGCTTTTAAGGGCTCTTAGCAGCAAACACACACAAAAAACCTCAAAAAACTAGCAGCCACCACAGCGGGAAGAACAAATACCGAAGTGAGCAGCAGCCACGACAGAATATGTTAACCTTGACAGTCTGATTAGGTTTTCATATGGTGGCTATATGTTTTATTTACACAACGACACACTGTGAGAAAATATTAGCTACTCTTGATAATGATTTGAAAATTTAAATAACTATAACAGTACCCATTACCAAATTAACGTTAGCATTTCTTGATCTTAGTTTTATTTCACACACTTATTTGTTTTTTAGTATTTGTAAATATTTCAAAAAAGGCCCCTTTCAAAAAGTTAATATAAAATATTGACTTTTCACAAGTGGAAACTACTTGTTAGTTATGATCTATAGATCACCCACAATGAGTCATCGTTGGGACTGAATCTATTGATAAATGAGCAGCTGGGAAAGAGGCTGTAAGTCTTCGTAACAGCTTGACTTCTTGGCCAAGTCCAATCAATTTTTCATCCGTTTCAATTAGTCAAACATTTCCAAGCAGCTGCACTTTCACTTTCCATACCTGTTGCACAACCGTGCCGAAAAAGCTGAATAAGCTGAAAAGCTGACCAAAGCGTCAAACTTCCTGCTCCGTCCGTCCGTCCGTCTGAGTCAGTTTTCAAGTGTCTGTGGCTGCCAGTGCGCATTTGAATTTATGTCAGAGTCAGAGGCGACCACGCCCACCGCTTTCAGGGGGCTGCGCAAACAAACAGATGCACAAACGAACACAATGGAAAAGTTTATTTTGCCAAGGCGTGGCTGGTTAATTGAAAAGATATATGCCGCATTTCCGCATCTTGCATCGCGAATCTCGCTGGCCAGCGAAAAAACACAAGCCAGCTGGATGGATGGATGGATGGATGGATAAATGGATGCAATGAAGGGAGGGAATGAACGATGAGAACGAATGCAATTAATGTCTAATTGTGCGCAATTATTGTCAGTTGTCAGCTGTGTGATGTGCCGCATCAGAATCGCGGGGAGATCTTCAAGGCGGCCACGTGGCGCATACGTAATACGTAATGCCATCCAGCTGACATTACTCATACGCACCGTTGCGCGTGCGACTGCTTTAAGATGCACTGATGATGATTAACCTTCACTGCTCAAACAATTCGATTCGAATGGAATGATATAAAAAATCAAAGTGAAGCATGCGCTGCCTTCTGGCTCTGGCCTTTGTCTCGCCATCGTGCGGGTTATTATTTAAAATGCAGATTTATGTGCATTTACCAGTCACCATTTTCGCCATTTACCATTTACCGCCGCCCGTGACAATCAGGGCCGCCTTTTAATCAAGGCCCTTGCAATTGCAGCACCATTAACCGAGCGCCGAGAGCCAAAGGCAAAGCCACCTCCAAGGCAACCCCACCGCAATGGGTGGTTAAACGCTCCCCCATTAATTTCCAAGCACACAGCACACACGGAGTTCGCGATGGCCACCAAAGAAAAGCTCGAGTGCGAAGGCCACAAGTCAATCCTGGAGGGGAAATTAAAATGCAAATGCGGTTGCATGTGACAAGCAATCAGAGCGAGCAATTTGCGGTGACAAAATGTTGCAAAAGTAACTACACTGCTTCATAAACTGGGAAAAGCCACAGATTCTAACAGAATTTACTCGGAATTTTCGTCTTAATTGGGCCAACCCTTTGAGCAGTATTCACTTTGTAGATGCGGCTAATTGCACACGCCATGTTCCCCAGTATAAGCTTTTCTAGTTCCAACTTTTTGCAGTACATCATCGTGTTTTTTTCCGACTAATTTGTTTTATAATATCCAAAGGCAAACGGGCAAATTATAGAGCACTGCCAGAGCAGACAGCGCGGCGGGTGATTCAGGGGCGGTTTTCATTTCAGGGCAGCGGAGGAGCGGAGGAGCGGATGAGCGGCGTTGCGGTTAGCTGGCATTAAGCTTTTGCAATGCCTGACAGTTGCAACAAACAAACAAAAACAAACAGCAATTGGGCGAGGGGGTTGATCAAGGGGAAACTGCATTCGCCAACAGCCATTATGGCGCGGCACGTGTGTGTTTCTTTGGCTTAGCTGCTTTTTGACAAATGCTCGAGCATTTTGCATTTTGCAGCTGCATTTCCACTTATTTTTAAACAGCTGCCTCTCTCTTTAAACAAGTTTAAATCGTTATATTTATGATTCGGATTCCACCTTTGCTTTACTTTCTGCAAATTATTTTTAAACCGAAAACCCAAGCAGCGCAGAAATATGGCAGAATTTAATTAAAATCCGTACGAGTGCCTTTGAGGGGCTCTGCAGCAACCTTGAGTCAACATTCACTCACCACACAATATCACACACTCGAGCACCTCAGTTTCACCCAGCAAAAGCAACAATTGCTGCCTTCGGCACTTCGTGTGTACAAAGACTACATATAACATCGACGTCAGCATCGTATTCATTTCACTCATATGGCTGTTAACCTTGAATTCTGATTAGGAAGCGATTTGAATTTATCTACAAGTCATTTTTCTTCGCTTGCGTTCGTCGCTCGCCGCTCGCCTTTATTGAGTTATTATTAAAAGTTAATTGTGCTGCTAAAAGCCATTTGGGCCCTCTTAACCCCTCCCCCTCTGGTTCTATAGATGTGCAATTTGTGGAGCATTAACGCTAGCGCAACAATTGCAAATGACTTGGCCAAAGTGTCGACATCTTGGCTGCGTTGGTAGATTAGGCAACCCGGCTGCAACGACGGGCACGGGGCGTATGAGTAATGACTGAGAAGCGAAACAGCTGGGCACAAATGTAATTGCACCTTAAGCTGAATAAATGACAGCCGGGCAGCCTACACGTAGAACCTCAAGAAACTGCATCCACACAAATGGAAAGTCATAGGGAAAAAATAAGTTACTAGGCAAAAAGTCTTTAATTTCATGGACTTATTTTATGAAAAATAATAAACAATTAAATCGATTTTTTCTCTACACTAAATAGTTATTTAATTGATTTATGCAATGTATTATTTTTTGACTTCTTATGTTTTCTGAAGTTTATTAATATTTTTTATTTTATAAAAGTAGTGCATATTTTGTCTTAAGTGAATGTTAATATTTAAGGGTGAAAGTCATATAATAAAACATATAAAAAATACTTTAAAATGATTGGTTTTTAGTATGATAAATAGTGTCAATAAAAGAACTACTTGCACTGCTTCTAAAAATAATTAAAATAATCAATGCCTTGCTTAAACGACAAATTTTAAAGTCCAAAGGAATGTCTATCGAAAAATTATACTTTAAATATTGCAAGCTATTTGTAAGCTAAACCGCATATTTAAACTTATCGCTTAAGCTGACAAATGGCTCACGTCTTTTGCATTTAGCATTCAACAAGCTGGGGAAATGGAAATGGCTGCCGCAATCCGTCAAAAGTCAGTTGCAGGAGTGCCCAGAAATGCACAAAAACAAGCACTCGTGCGTGATAGTGTAAGTCATTGTGTGTGTGTGTGTGTGCGTGTGGGAGAAACGAACTCATAAATTTGTCATAATTGCAGAAATGTGACTAAGGCAAATGGCAATGGGGGAGCAAAACAGAAATGCAATAAAAATAATTCCACATACGCAGTTAGCAGCGAACAGAACAGCAAACGTTCGTATTGGAAAAATGAATATGAATATTTAGTGGGCTTTTCCACGGGGCCCCGATCTGTGCCAAGTGCAAATGCAAACGGAAAAGCGGAAAAGCGGAAAAGCGGCAAGCGGCAAGAGCAACAAATGCATCGCCAATTTTCATGTTCAAGGTGACAAAACGAAACGAAACAAAACGAAGCGGACACTCGAGCCAAAAGCTTCAGCTCATCGTTTGGCCTCGTTTCCGTTTTGGCTTTTGCCTGTGTCTGTGTTGCTTTCTGTTTCTGTTTCTGGCTTGCAGCAGTTTCAACCTGGCCATTTCATGCTATATTTGTCATCGCCTCAGAGCACGATGGCTGATGGGTGGGCCAGGGAGGGAAATCAGAAATCAGGGAAAGACCACCGCAGAGTTAAGTTTTCCCTGGCGTCGTAAGTGAGTGAGCAACAGCAACAGCAACAGCAAAGGCAAAAGCAAAAGCATTGGCACAGCCCAAAAAAATAAAGCGCATCGCCAAATGCGGAATTTGGCATTGGGCTTGAGGCCCGCGCCTCTGACACACTTTGCCTCTGACAGCCTTCTGCCTATGGCCAGATTCAATATGTGCACTTGCATGATACAATATAAATATAAAGATAAATATAAACAGGGAAAAAAACAGTATCAGTCGCTGGCAAATCGTGCCAAAAATGAGCACAGAAGCAGTGTTTTTGTGTCAAGAAAGATTGATCTTGATTTTATGCATTAAAATGCTTCATCAAGATTTAATTCTACAATTTAAAATACTTTAGCAAAATAACATAAGAAAATAAAAACTAAAACTTGAGTTTGGTTTTATTAAAAATTACATAGATAAAAAATATAATTACATTTATAAATTGGGCTAAGAAACATTCAAATGAAATATAATAAAAATTTGTTTCACTGCACAGTGTGCACACAACTGAAAGCCATGCAAATAAACAAATTTATTGTGTTCCTTATTTTAATGCCCACATGTCCCCATTTTCAGCCAGCGACAAGAACAAATTTGTTTCGAGGGCTTTACATTGTGGTCTTTGGGGCATGCAATCGAAATGTTTGCGAAACATCTTTTGGCAAACGTTTGCCACGAGCCCAAAAAACACACACACACACACACACTGCATTTCGATTTCATTTTTCAAACCAACACAAACACACAAAGACTTTTCAAAGCGGTCACAATTAGATCAGCGAAATAATATGTAAGTGCAAAGAGCCAAAAGAGGGCAGCCCGGCGAATTGGCCTAGTTTCGTTTCGTGGTTTTGGCTTCCATTTCGGTTTTTGGGGCCACCACTGTACACAGTACACTGTACAGTGTACACAACAAAATGGCGGCCCTTGCAACTGTGCTGTGTTGTCGTGGCTGTACTTTTTCACCGACACTCTATGTGTGTGTGTGTGCGTGCCTGCAGTTTTCTAGGTTAGCGCACACAGAGGCACGAATGCGGATGTGGATGTGGTTATATATGTAGTAGGTGTGTGTTTGTGGATGCGGATGCCACACTGTTGCAGTCCATACTTTGCGCCGGCCGGCAAAAGCGAATGTTGCGCAACAACCGCTAGCCATGAAAGTGCATTTCGCTCTCTCTCTCTCTCTCTGCGTTCGCTCTCTTTGCTTGCCATGCGCACTCACTTCCGCTCACACACACTCTCACACACACTGGCAGAGATAAGAGAGAGGATGAGCAGCGGCGGGTGTCCAAAAGGGTTGGAAGGGGGCTGGGTGATGCAGCGGCACGTGTCCGCACACCAGTGCATTTCTGTCGTCACACGCGTGCAAAATGGTAAATAGGAAATGGAAAATCTGGCCACAAATTGCGGCTTATTATTTTCCCGCTTGAGATATCCTCCTTGGCTGACGTCATGCCTTTTTTTAGTGGCCCTGGCCAATTAAAGCCCACTTCCCACAAGTCTCCTATCTCACCAGCTAGATCTCTGAAAACCACTTCATCCGAATAACCTTAATTTATTCCTCATAATGAGCTGCATTCAGCTTGAGCAAAAATAGTATTTATGAGATTTATTCGGTGGCTAAATCATTGGCTAATGACAACACATGTATTTTCGCTCATACTTAAATTTCCATTTATTTGTTGAGACAAACAAACGAGTGATATATCAACCATAAATCTGAGCGTTTCACTTCGCAAAGCGGAGATTCCGTTGTGTTTTTTTATTCTTCCTAATTGTACAATAAACAATAAACAATTTGGAAATGCGAATGCATTTGCCGTTGGAATTGTTTTGCGGTCGATTCACTTTTCATGGCTAATTAATTTTCGCATTGCGCAAAATGAATTAATAACGCAAAATGCCATGAATATGCAAACGTGTGTTTTCCCTCCCCCCTGCCCCTGAAAAACATACATATCTTGGCATGCCAGTATATGTTTTCAAGTATAATATACGTGCAGGTGTATATATCGAAAATTTATTTTGTTGGCATCTCGCAGCCGCAGTCGCAGTCGCCATAATTAAAAGCCAAACAAGCGACCGCCAGGTGATTTCATTTGCAAGTCGCTCGGGCTCTGCTTTGTTGCTTTCTGTTTTGGTTTTGGTTTTGGCTTTGCTTTTGGCTTTTGATATGGCAATCTTCGTTAATTATACGCTTAGTTGACTGATCGAGGTGCAGGTGCAGGTGGGATCGAGGGGGTGGTGCCTCCGGTTCTGGTGTGGGGGTGTTTCGTCGAGTGGGAAAACAAATGCACCCCAGCAAAACAATGGAAAGCCAAGTGCTCTGTGCTCTGCTTACATCACTAGTGAACAGCGAACAGCGAACGTCGAATGTCGAGTGGGGGTTTGCCAAACAAATGCTCTTCCCTCACACCTGTGTGCACTTTGTTTTATTTGCCAGGGCAATTGTGTGAATTAACACCCGTAGTTGCTGCTGACTAAAAGATTATGGACCGAGCCAGGCCAGGGCACGTGTCATGGGGAAACCTTTTCATGGGGCTTTTCAATATGGAAACAATTTTTCTCAGCTCAGTAGATTTAAGAGAAATCAGGAATAAAACAGTTGGACTCTATGAGATTTTTTATATTTAAGCAAGATAAAGCCCTTCTGCTAATTATTTATTTATAATTAAGATTAATTGCATTTTTATATATATTATTAATCTTCTTGTTTTTGTGTGCGCAACAAGCGCTGGGCGTGTGTGCGGAAAAAGCAGCAACAGCTCGTTGACATTTGCATTTGGTGGTGGTGGTGGTGGTGGGTCAGAGGGGGCGGAAAAGTGGGAAGTGGAAGGCCGGCTTAATTAAAGCAGAGTAACAACGTCGGCACGCCTCAGGGCTTAAAATTCTCTGCGTCGTTGCATACTGGCAAACAAAGATATATATATACTTGGATATAGATGAGCACCACCCCCTTCTTAACCCTCCTTTCGACTCCCATCCCCTCCCACCGATGACAGTCACTGAAGCGAGACAATTGTGGGCGGGAAGCAGCAGAAATGCATTAAAATTCAAATGCCGGCAATGTCAGGGCAGAAAGTGCGGAGCAGCCATGGCATTTGGCTTGCTGTAATGGACTTCGAGGGAAAAGTCAAGCTTGGCAAATACACTTTAGGATGCGAAGGAGAAGAATAACAAGATATTATTTCTACTCGCCATAAATCACAATGCATGAGGAACGTATATAGTATAGTATAGTCAACGCAGTGCGGTCATAATTTATATTTTTAAAGCTCATTCACCACGCAAATCAACACATTTCGCTACATCTTGCCAAACAAATTATTCTCCACAATGTTTGCAACAAGTCAGAGCCAATTCATTTCCACCTAAGCAGCAAACATGACAGAATCTTTTTGGCTTTTTGTTTGCCTATTTTTGCATACTTAATTTGTCATGACAACAAATACAGCTGCAGAGGAAAAGCTGAAAAGCGGGGAAAAACAAAAAAGCAAAGGCAAAATGCCGACAAACACATGCACACACACACAGAGTGCTACATTAGTTGGCAGCAGAGAAATTGCAAATGTATTCAAGGTCAGGGCAGACATGAAAAACGAGAAACGTCGACTGAGGCAGCGGCAGAGGGGCCCACCCACCCACACACATACTTACGAAAATCAATACGACGACACTTTTAAGGGTTGCGGCGAAAAACCCACACTTGCGAAAATGTGGAAAATGTGGAAAAAGGGGAGCACTGATGACGTTCAGAGTGGTTCAGTGGGTCGTCATAAATAGCGCTTCGGGTTTCCCGCGCATTTTGTGCAACTCTCTCCCAAAGAGAGTGCTTTTCCCCGGTTTTCTCTCGCTCAAAAATGGCGCCCCAAATAAGTTTAAAACATTGCGCAGGCTTTGCTCTCTCTCACTCTCTGTATCCTCCTTCCCAGCCTTTTCCTTTTTCCCAGCCAGAGAACTTGGCGAATTTTAAATCGGGAATGCTTTTAATTATAGCCACGGCCCCTCCCACTCTCCAGACTTTCAGACTTTCGAATGTAATTAAGTCCGGCCAATTACACAACGCAGCAACAACAGTGAATCGCAAATGTTACCAGCCAGCGAATCGATAATATTTCAAGGTTAGCTTGCGTGACATTTTCCCAAGCAACAATTTATTTCGTAGGGGGGGCCTTGGGGGGAAATTGGAAAAGTTGTTGGCTTTTTTTTTTTGGGTGCAGTCAAAGTAACGCGCTAAGTAATAGGTAAAGCCGGTGGAGGCGAAGGAAAACTCAAGAAAAAGCGTTGCGTGCACCATCATCATTATGGTGATTGCTTGTATTCAAATGGCGACTGGCTGTCGTGGCGTATGAGCAAGATTTGATTTATATATTGATTTTTGCCCAAGCACAAGCACAAAGGCCAGCCCGTGCAAACCAGTTATTATCATAATTATAGAAAGGCATTTTCAATGCAAAATGCAAATTTATTTCATATTCAAATTGTCGCATTACCATCTCACGTCTTTTATTTCGCTCTTCTATTTGCAGGTGAGTAATTTGTCGCTTTGGACAGGCTAATTGACTTCAGTGAGTAAAACTCTATAAAAAGCCACTTATCTGCATTTATCAACTTTATTATTAAACATATCCGTGTGGGCAGTGTGTGCGAGGCGAAACAAAGTGAAACCTTGACATGTCAGCGTTTTGTCGAGTTTCGCAAATGAATGGTGTCTCAATCCATTCGACCGGATTGGAAAGTTGCCCCTCATCCATAAGCCACAAAACCGGGGTTCATGCTCCCAAAAGTATGCTGGATCCTTCAGCCGGCTCGCCTCGATTCTTTTAATTAGCATAATGACACTTGGCTGTGTCTAGACAGGGATAGAGAGTTTATTTCTTGCAACCTCATCTCGTACCCGCTGATTCATGAATTACGATTTAATTCCCAAAAGGACAAAACAGACAGATGCATAAATCAGGGCTATATCCGCGTGCTTTTATTTCTCTCTATTTGATCCCGGTCCGAAAATGCTTTTTGCTGCTGCTTTCCAATTAAGTAAAGAGCATAAATCAGTAAATGTTTGGACAACAATTTTGTGCAAACAATGCAATAAAAACTGTTTGCTTAGCAGGCATAAAGTTTGGCTACCGAAACATGGTGAGCTATGGAGCTGAAATTGTATTTCCCGGTTGGGAAATTTCACCAGTTGCCAGGCGGGCAACCGAAATGCGAATGCAGTTCCAGGAATTGTTAATTAATCCTCGCACAGTTAGTCATTAGGAGGAACCACCTCCCACTGAGAGTCAGTTTCAAATTTTCAGCGGCGTGAATTTCGCCAATAGCTCACAGATACTCACACGCACACACACACACCTCCGGGGATAATAATAATCATAATAATAAAATAAAAACCGCTGGCCACTTGGCCTTGGACTAGGTTGATTGCATTCTAGCGGTCAATGCCGCCGCCGGCGTCGTCGTCGTCGTCGTCATCCGCTGACTAACAACAACAACGGCGAGCGGCGAAAATTGGAAACGATCGCTCAGCGTGCTATCTCTTTTCATTGCGTTTTAATTTCGTACAGGTCTCTCCCCCTCTCGTTCTTCTATAATTTGTATTTTGCAATGACAAAAGAAAAATAAAATATCGGCGAAGCCAACAAACAACTTGTTGTTGCCTCACACATACGCCTCAAACTCAAAATCAACAACAGCAGCAGCAGCAACTATTTATAAAATGCGCTTGCCTGGCCAAAGTATCTCTCGCGCGTGTGCGTCCGTATCTGTATCTGTAGCTGTATCTTAACCCACACCTCTACCTGCATCTGTAGATGTATCTGTATCTGTATCTGTATCCGTAGCTTGCAATGCCGGAAAGCAATAGCAAACGTCGTCAGAGCGGCGTTGTGACGCCAAAAGCAAGGCGCTCTGCCTGCCAATGACGACAGTGCTCGCTTAGTATCTTTTGGATACATTTCAAAACAAAAATAACACACGAATCCGCTCCTCGCCGGTTTACCTTTGAATGTCATTTGCATAACAAGTGTCAGGGCAACTCGGAACCAGGCAACCCCTTCCAAAACCCAAAACCCAGAGCCCAAGATCCTTCCCCTCCCCACATAAATAATTCAGAAATCGAAGTTGAGCAAACATTGACTGCTGGTTCCAGGCCACAGTGCATTCAACCGATGCCAAGTGCGAAATACGAAATGTGAGAGGTTCCTAACTACGGGTCACTAAAATGTATTTTATTTAGCATTCAAATTCAATTTCTGGCCCTCCTTTCGCCTGTTTATATTTCCTGTTTTCTCATAGCCCCGAATGATAAATTACCACTTAGTGTTTGGCCGTACCTAATCGGTTTTGGATACGCATTCGCATTCGCTCAAGATCACGTCATCGGTCGGAACAGGTTGCAATTGATGATGGGTCGGTAGTGGCTGGAGGAATTAAACACTTTTTACTGCTGCGAGAACCGCTTTCTCCGAACGGAAAGATAAGCGGAGTGAGCAACCTTGACGCCTCGTGCAATCGGTCAGGCCAAAAATACGAGTCAAGCCATTTGGCCTTGCAGTGCGATTTGGCTTGGAGTGCGAGTGCTTCTAGCCAAAAGTGTTTGAGGCCCACTTCCTGCTCAAAAGTCAGCCTGGCTGCGTGTGGGCGCAGATACTTGGATACCCAGATGCTCAGGTGTTCAGCTGTTCATGATGAATGACTGCACCATTTATAAATACATCATAATGAAATAAGCTAAGCATAACAAATGCGTCGAAATATTTGCGACAGGTTGCAAGAGCGAACGAACAAAAAGGGGGAACAAAAATTATATAAAATCGGCAAGCGAAAAAAACCGAGGCAAAAACTCTAGTCACTCAATGTGCATGGCCTTGAAGAATTCGCTGCAAAGCAATGAAAAAAATATAATAAAAACCGCAGAGTGAATATCATAAAAACATTCGCACAAAACAAAACTGGGAAATAAAATTGAAAAAAATATTATAATGAAAGCCACTAATTTGGCAGAAAAAAAAACGCAAAATAAATGCATAAAATGTGAGCATATTGAGCGTTTCATAAGCTGATTGATTTGTCATTAGCAGAGACCGAGCAATTAAGCCCTAAAAATTAATAATTAACTCTGGTAAATTGCATATAACGTATACGTATTTTCCCTACATCTCACGCTCTCCCAATTTGAATTATGTTTTTTTTTTTGGAAATTTGTAATCGTGTTTTGGCCGGTCAAGTGGCTTTGGCCAAAATATTGATTAATTGCAGTCAAGGGGTTAATAGGATTACAAATTGTTGTTGGTGTTGCTGTTGCTGTTGCACGCTAGTTGGCGTGTCGTTCGGTTAACGCGACTCGTCAGCGTTTTTGACAAGTCAACAACAACATTTGACTGCGCCGGAGATTGATGGCGAATGGGCTGGCACCTGCCATTGGCCTTTAAGCCAAAATCTCTGCCTACCCGCAACACCAACCACGTTGAAAACACGAAAACTGTTGATCTGCGGTCTCTAAGCCATTGTCATTTGCATTTGCACTTCCTTAGCCAGAGTTTAGTTGCTGTGATTTTATTACACGCGCTATTGTAATAATAAAAATTGAAACTCAACCGCAGCAGTTTTGTGTTGGCCACTTTTGTTTCAGCTGCTGCCCAGTCACAACGGGAATTTCCACTGCACTCTAATTGCCATTTGCCATAGTATGTGGCAGCGGCAGCAATTGCAAAAAGCTTCATCATCATTACACGGTCGTTTTTTTTGTTGTATTTTGTTTAGCCAGCTTTTGCTTTTGGCGTCAAGCTGTCTGAGTCTGAGTCGAACGGCTTTTCCAGCCATTCACTCGCATGCATTTCCACTCGACACTCAACAACAGCATTAGCCATACTGCAGGTATCGGTATCTGTTTATTAACTACGTGAGCCACAATTAAGCACAACCCACTTTTTGTCTTGCAAATATTGCCTTTGCTGCTAGTTTCTAGCTTCTAGCTTCTAGCTTCTAGCTTCTAGCGCTTATCTCACCTGCCTTACTAGCTTACTGGCTAATTATTGCTTTATGACTCGGAACCTCGCAGCCCAGCACTCGTAAATCCCACCCAAAGCAGCGCGGTAAATAATTACCCAGAAAAGAACCAAGAACCAAGCGAAATTGCGTGCCTTTTCCACCTGAAAAGTGCACATTTATTTATGCTTTTACTGCCAGTTGCCAGTTGCTGTGCCAGTTGCTGTGCCAGTTGCATTTGTTTAAAATGCCATTTGACAAACATCAAAGCCGTTAAATGTTACTTTGACATGTCGCACACGAGGGCAGGCCAGGCCAGGAGTGGGTGACGAATGGGACTTGTGGCCAATTAGATGAGTGAAATGTGCCAGGCGGCGGCACAGGCGGCGAGGGATCATTGGAGAACCGGTTGGATCGGGTTCGGTTCGCCTGCATCGAGGGAAATAACCCCTCACAATGCAATTTCACAACACAACACTGAGTAATGCACAAAATGGACACCGGAGAGCCCGCTTATCGCTGGGGGGGAACTTAACTCAACTGAGCTCTTGACCAAGTTTTCGATTGAAGTGACTGAAGGGAATACATATTTCGTTTCACAAAGATTCGCTATTTGCAATTACATTAAAGTGCCTTCATTCTTTCACTCGGCGAATAAGCAAAATGCCTCTCGCTAGGAGCACCGGATACGGAAATAAACCGTCAAAGCGGCGAGGGCCACAAATAAATGGCACTGGATTGCGAATCCAGTTTGCTGACTCGGCACAAAGGATGCTCTGAAAGCGGGGACCCGCTGACATTTTTCCCCCCCCTGTTATCCCTGTTATTTGATAGATGTAGTTTATTCGCATATAGACAGTTTTGTCCAGCACGTCCAGCGTTAGCCCCGCAGGTCATACGTTGTATGTCGAAAAGCCAGATCCAAATCCTGGTCACCTCCCTGTTTTTCTTATTTTCCTATTCAAGAGTCTTTGCTGCACCTGCCCCGCCCCTTCTTTTTTAGTGGGCGTTGCCATGGGAGAGCGTTTTGTCAAAGCGACAGGTGCTTAAATATTAAAAAAGCCATAGGACCAGGTGCTGTGAGGTGTTGGTAAAGGTAAAGGCAAAGGTAAAAATAAATGGATGGCAGGAAGGCCTGAAAATAGAACAGAGTCCGGACTGTGGGCGTGACCAAAGGCAAATGGCCCGGAAAAGCCCCTATCCTGAACCCAAAGACTAAAGTTGAACTTTAAATTAAATTTCCGCGAGATAACTAAGTAAACAAACGCAAATCGGTAGTGACAGAAGTGAGCTTCTGATTCCGATTGTGCGGCTAATGAGGCGTGACATTGATGATGACTCGGGCATGCTGGAATCGGCGGATCATTTGTAATGTGTCATGATTATGCAATATTCGTGCAGCAATTACTGCGAGGCATTTGCATAAAAAAGCGGACGCCCGTCACCCGTTCGAGTGGCCATTTTCCACTCAGAAGCGGGCCAGCTTGGTCAACAGGAAGCTGCAGTTGCACAAGCTGGCCAAGACCATTTCCCAGCCTCTTTTTTTGTTGCTTTGTCTTTGTTTTCTTTGGGTAGCTGCTGCTGCTGCGCATGCGCCGCGCAGAGTGACAGCCCAGTTTGGACATTGGACACTGGACAGCAGATGGCAGACAGCTCCGCTACAGATCCCTGGAAAGTCATGGAGATGGAGAGGAGATGGAGACAGAGCGAACCGGCCGGCTGCCGGCGACTGTGACAGCTGTTGATTGATGAATCCTACAGCCTGCCCCCGAGGCAGGCTGCCCCACGGGGTCTTCTTCCAGTTCGCCAGTCTTGTGGCCAAGCCAAGACAAGACTGTCCCGATCTCGAGCTTGAACTCTCTCAGAGATTGATGGTGACGCAAGCCCCTGGACCGAGCCGAGCTTCTCCCCGTTTTATGGCCGCGCTTGTGCAATAAACACTTCTAATTGTAATTAATGAGGCGATTGTTTAGTTTTTATGTGTTGATTTTTCTGATTTACCGCCTAGAACTGCAGTGCGTCTAAATGGAGCATTGAACCTGCAAGGTTAATCAGTAGATGTATAGTAAAGGAAATTGAATTCAGGTCTGAAACCATAAGTTCTTGCCCTCTTTCGTAGATGATTATAAACCCTTTGTGAGGGCACTGCCATGACTTGCTGACTTCTGCTCTGGGCCAAGTTCTCTTGTGCCGCTGACTTGTTTTTTTCGCTGCACTGAACTTGTTGGCCATTTTGTTCTTACCACTCCTCTGGCCAACTTGTTCGGGTCTTCAGCTATCGACACGGATTTATCTTAAATGCTGCGTTTAGCTCTCTCCCTCTCTCTCTTGGATCTTTCTAGCTTCGTGCCTTCGTATATTGGCAAACACTTTTCGGCCGGCTCAAATTAATGGCCCCGGGGTGCGCCTAATGATCCCCACAAACGCCAAACTACAGGGAGTTTGCTCCAATGAAAATGTCAGACCAGCCGCTTTTTATTTGCTCTAGCCATGCCATGCTGAGGCCACAGACACAGACTGAGCTGAGCTGAGCTTAGCTGGCCAGGAGTACTACACAGCGAAATATGTTTAACTAAAATCAAAATAATTGCATTACTGACGCGTCACGCCAGGGGGCGAACGGCAAAGGGGGCGTGGCATGTGTGTGTTGACATGACGCTTTGCATGCGACCCGCATATAAATTGGCCGAAAAGGGTCAAGCGGTTGAGCGTGTTCCTGGAAAGTAATAGAAACGTTGGCTCCACAGTGGCATATCGAAGCGATTTACCCAATCTGCTGCACTGCACTTTCCCCCACGAATTGATGGGGCCATTGTTGCTCTTGTCCCGGCTCTTTTGTCAACATTAACATACGTAAGTGTCAGCTGCATGTTGCTACTGTGGACGGGACACAGCCGCAGCAGCAGCAGCAACAGCAGCAGCAACATGGCTCGCTGGCGGAGTAGATGTTGCTGCTGCTGCTGCCGCTGCCGTGTGGCAGGGGCAAAGAGGCCAATTGATTTATCGTGACAATGAGTGCAGCTACCGAGCTTCGCTATCGATGTGTAAATTTGAATTTCGTGGCTCATAAAGTGGACAATGGAGGCGGTGGGCGGAGGGCGGTGAAAGACAAATGTGGCAGCCCCAGATTGTTGTCGGCTGCCCCCAAAAGTGAATGCCCTCGCTGGTGACGTCACGATTGCAATCCAGTTCCAGTTTCCCATTTCCATTTCTCGTTTCTCGCTCCTCCTCGCCTCACTGCAATTATCGGGGCCCGGGCCCAGGCCCAGGCCCCAGTGCAGCGCGAACGATGAGCAAAATACAAAATCCAGGAGAAATATGGAAAGCAAAACAAACTGCACGAAATCAAAACAAAGCCCGGGCCAGAGGAGCCGAGGGGCAGCATCGAGTGGAACGAACTCTGTTGCACTCTGCAGTGTGTACTCCGTACGGTGGGAAAGGCAATGTGCCGGGTCGACGGGTGTTGAAGTGGAACGTAGCGAATTGGCAGCATGGGCCAGCATGGGGCAGCAGGGGGATGCGAGGGACACGATGACTAAATGCAACAAGCTGCGACTTTCGCATTCGCTGGTGGTGCTGGTGGTGGTAAGCTAAAGTTGATGAGCAACTTCACTGGCAAGTGGCAGCAGCAGCAGCAGCACAAGCAGCAGCAACATGTCTGTGTATGTGGCACACGGGCAACAGCAGCTGGCTGCTGCCATGATGTTGCTGCTGTGCCGAGTGCCGCAGCACTCGCAAGTTGCACAAACATGTTGCTCACTGGCTCCGCGACATGATTCTGAGGCGCAGATATAAAACCGAAAAACAACAGCGGCAGCAGCAGCAGCAGCAGCAACGACCTGAAAAGCAACAACATCGCGGATCGGGGATAGCGAGAACCAAAAACAATGTTGGGCTAGGTTCCTCCGATGGGCTCCATTCGACTCTACTCCACTCCACCTCCACCATCCACCATCGTCATTATTATCATCTGGTTTTGGTCTGGACAATTCTCCTGCCTTCAATCCGACCAACAACTATTGTCCATAGCTGCTTATTTCAGTTGGTTAAGGCTTTTGTTGCTTTAATTTAGATGCATCTCGAACAGTTTTTGTTTTTCTTACTGGCTGGCTGGCAAACATGGAAAAAGCCATGAAAAGAAACTTTCATAAGATAAACAAAAGTTATATATGCATGCATATATGCATGTGCACATATGCGAGTTGCTGGCTCAAAGGGTTTTCAGCCCGGGGCGAATGTCCCCAACTAAATTGTACCTACATTTTCCCCCACCTTTGCATTTTCCTTACTAATTGATTCTGTTTTCTTTTGTCTCGTTTCAGGTGAGTTTCACCCTCTGATGCTTGAAATCTGGTTAGCAGTAAGTCGTAAATTAAGTGGTTCTCAGTTTCTGGGTGCGCCCCTTTTTTTGTTTTGGATGAAAATCACAGTTCCCAATAAGACAGGAAACAAGGAGCGTAAAAATGTTCAAGCAGCTGCTTTATTCATTTATGGTCTTTTTTTTTTTGAGAATGTTGCACTGGCAATCAACTCATTAGCTTAGGTCGCAAAATAACAAAAACAGCGGGAACAAAGGCGGCTTGGGAGAAACCGCGTTACGCATTTTTAATTGCCAACTTGGCGCAGCCAGACAAAAAAAAAGCAAAAGAGAATAAATAAAAAACAAAACACTGCGGTGCGGCAGTTAAAAAATTAAGCAAAATTTCTGCATCAGCTGATGGGTGTGTTTTTGCTGAGGGAAAAAAATACAGAGCTCGGGGCAATGTCAACGAGGCAGCAGAAGAAGCCGCAGCATTTCCTGCCCCAAGAATATCCCTCCCTTTTAAGCCAGGGGCGGAACTTAATAATATTACTCAAGAAGTTTTTGCTGGATATATTTTTTCTGTTTTTTTTTTTTTGTTTAAAGATTGTGTTTAAATAAAATTTAAGAATGCAAAGCCGGACTGTGAGCTTTCCATTAAAATTAAATGAATTTTAAATCGTTAGAACGGTTTTTCTGTAAATCCCCCGGAAACCGGCACTGTTCCCAATCCCATCGTGGAAACGAACGTGGTTTTGTACCCGTAATTTATGCGCCTCTTCGACGCGCTTGCCAATTGCTTCCCTGCTCTGCGTTTTTCTTTAATTTTGTTTTTTTTTTTGTTTCCAAGAAGCAGCCGGCATCCAACCATCCAATCCATCCAGCCGCCCCCGCGCCACATTGCAAAGATTTCTTTATTACTTGGGCACGTTCGTTGCCGTTGTTTTTGTTTTTTGATTTTGATGTCGTAGTTGTTGTTGTTGTTGCTGTTGTTGTTTGGGGTCGAGGCCGGTCATTAATATCCACGCATGGAGTTCACTTCAGTTCGGTGGAGCACGTCCCCCACGTTCCCCATCCCCATCCTCATCCACTTGCACCCACTCCAACGCAGCTTGGTTCCAATCTGAATCAGCTGTATGCATAATATTTGTTGTTTGCTGATTCTGTCAGCGCGTTGAGGATCCGCTTCGTCACTTCATCGTCTTCTACGGTGATTCTTGTCCAGGTCAGTTCTACAAAAAAGGGGGGACTCTCTGCAGATAGATGTTGCTGCTGTGCTGCTGCTGCTGCTCTTGATGTTGCTGCTGGGACTGGCATACGTGAGTGGCTAGTGGCTAGAGATCTTTGTGCCTGGACTGCAGAGGCTGCTACGCTTCTGTCGCCATTTCAGCGGAGCACGACTTATCAACTGGGTTTCTTCTTTTTCTACAGTATAGTACTATATAGCTGCTGCTGAGGTTCTTTTCTTTTCCTCCAGCCGATGCGACAACAATCACGAATGCAGCTTGATAATGACAGTGGTAATGATGACGATGGTCCTAAACGCTGATAATGATGTTTGTTTGCCGACGATCGCGCACAATGGATCTGCACAGGCTGTCAGCTATATACAATGCTATATAGCTTCGTTTATATGTATAAAGTAAATGCAGGGTTTCTGTATGGGGTTTTAGAGGGAATAGAGCTAACAGAATTGGTAATATATAACTTTATGGCCTTTAAAGTTTAATAAGTTCTCTTGTTTTTAACACATTTTTATGCCTCACAGTTTAAAAGAGACAATCTCTAGAGTCCTCTTTGCCTTTATAGTTTTTTGGGTTCGCTGTCCTTTGGTCAGGTGGCAGTGGCTTGTAGCAGTTACTAACATATATCTAGGCAGTCAGCCAGTTAGCCATTTTCCTGCTGCCTCAGCGCGGACTTAATCTTGGCCAGGTTGTTGTTTTTCCATCGCTGCAATAGCCACTATTGTTGCTGTCTTTTTTGACCGGCCGGCCGGCCGGCATTATATCTCATTACAGAGATCAGCATAAATAAGCAGTGAGCACGCCGCACCACTTCCACTTCCACCTTCACCTCCACCGGCAACATCATCAACAACAAACAACAAACAACAACCAACAACAAACCAACAACAACGGCAGACAACAACACAACACAGCCCACAGCCGGAGGAACGAACGAGCGATTAAGCGATACATTCAGCCATGTTCGTGTATTCCCCAAGAGGGGGAAAAGGGGGTGTGGCAGGGGCAGGGGCAGGGGCACGGGGCAAGGGGCATGGGGCATGGGCAGAGTGAGATGGGGACACAGATGGAGAAAGGGCAGAACGCTTGCGTACTCGCCGAGGCAATTGAACTCGATTGCAGCGCGTGAAGGTGGACATGACGATCCCGTTCTCCACTTGGCTCTGCTCCTCCTTCTTCTCTCTTTTTATATATATATAAATACATATACCATTCCCGATCCGCTGATCTTCAGGCGAGCAAAATAGAATTTGTTATTGTTTTTGAGGCAGGGCAGTTCCTTGACCACATGCGTCATCATCATCGCGTTGGCCGTGTGCAAAAAAAAGACGATCATTACACACACACACACAGAGAGAGTGTAGTCGATTCCCAACTGGACATGGAGCGGCTGCTGATTCAGATTCAGCATCAGCTCTGGCTCCGGCCTCATAAATCCCCCTCTGCTCCAGCCCATACCCATCCTCGTTCGGGCGTTTTTAATGATGCGTCAGAATATTGTTTACGCATCATTTTACATGTCGGCAAATGGGAATGGGCTGCAGATGCAGTTGGAGTAGCAGTTGCCTCATAGATACTTTGTGCGAGTGTCGGTGCCTTTCCCCGGGGCAAGTGGTGAATAGATGCTGCTTTTATTCTGCGCCAGCAACTGGCAACCAGCACCGGGTATAAAATTATGAAACCCCTTTGCAGAGGTTTGCCAAATTCCATCGTGATGTGTGCATCAAAGCACGAATTAGCCGCCGGTGCTACAAAGTTGCAGTCCTGCTCCTCCTCCGTCTATCTCGAAGATGCATTGCCATCCTTATTAGCCGGCAATTGCAGAGTCCCCCTATCTCTTTCTGCGCAGAAACTTCTTTTGAATAGTGCAAAAAAGTCTTAGGAAAAGTCTTGCAAAAACAAAGCTCAAATAAATGCAAGCTAAGAATTCATGATTAAACTCCCAGTTGGCCCTTTCTCGCCAGGAGGCTACGAAGTAATTCCAATAAACTTCTCTAGCCCAGGGTTGCCATTGTGCGCTGAGGGAACTAAGGGTTGCCATGGCGCCCAGTGCAACAACTAGGAACTGCACTTTGTTTACACTTCTCCTGCTGTGTTACTTTTCCCCACTTTGGCATTTATGTTTAGGCTTCTGTTTATGCTACTACTCCTACTCTCTTTGTTGTCGTTGTTGCTGTCTGTTGTTGTTGTTGTTGTTGTTGCTGTGGAAATTAAGCGAAAAACTTGTCAAAGGCATGTCCTGCCCTACAACACAGCACCCTCCCTCCCCCATGCAACCACCCACTTGCACCTCGCATAAAGTCAAGTGCGGCGGGTGGGGAAAAGCAACTTTGGCATCCAGCCCTTCGTTGCCAGCACTGAGAAAAATTAATATGTGTTATGAATTTCATAGGTGTTAATCAACATTAATGTTGTGTCCTTAATAGTTTACTTGGATTAATAATTAGGTACTGTAGAAAAATATACTGATAAGAAATATGTTAAATAACACAAATTTACAAGCCACAAGACCCTTAATAAACGTGATCAAAAGATTTACAACATAAACGATCTGTTATCAAATACAAACCTATAATTTATAGGTTAATAAAAACTGAATTATTTTTTATTTATTTTGGTCAACCTAGTTTTATGTAGCTTAGGCTTTTTTCCCAGTAAGCAACTGCTTACTTCCCCTGTTTTATTTTTGCCTAGGTTGACATGCAATCCCAGGTACATGTGGAGAGTTCCCTGCCGATTCTTAACTGGGTTCAATGACATACAGGATAAGCAACATCGGCAGGCAGCCTACGACCCACCACTACCATATATACCACGTATATGTGGAACAACAACAACCGGCATTAACTTCGCTGGGGCAAGAGCACAAAACGTAAACGTTGCAAAAAGGCGGCAAGCAAAGGCGAGCCCGAAAACAAAGCCATGGCTAAAACGTCCAGTAGGAGCAGGAGCAGGAGCAGGCCAGAAATGGAAAAGGGAAAGGAACGGGGCTAGAGCCAAGCTGCACTTGAGGTTAAAGGCAGCCAGAAAGCGAACCAAACTGAGTCGAATCGAGTTGAGTTGAGCTGGGGCAAACCTGTGTACAAATACTCGACATGCACGCCGCCCATTTGCCACTCCACTCGGTATCCTGTTTGCCTATGAACCACCCTCTCCTCATCCCTGCCTCATCCTCATCCTGACACCCATCCTTATCCATATCCCCCATATGTTCGAGTTGAATGGATTCTTTGCACAGCTTTTCTTTGCATTTTCGGCGAGGGCAGGACCTTTTGGTCCCTCCTGTTTTCACTTGGCTTGGCCAGATTATTAAAATACCTCCGATATGAATCCAGTTCAATAAAGTCCTGTGTTCCTGATCCAATGTGCGAAGAGTATGAATAGCAAAGCACACACCGGAGGGGGAACACAAATGAAAAGTCTCTTTCAAACTCCAGTGTTGACTTAAGCCGGCCCTCATGCTGATTTGACTTTTGGTGTTTTTCCTGGGGCCACCAAAGGTAGCCAGGACATCAATGTTGTAATAGCCAAGTGTCAGGGCCATCTCTATATTCGAGTTTTCCCACCCAGAGAACCTGTGAAGGAAACCTAAATAAAACATGACCATTACCGGTGCATATTAAATAACATATTGAGCCGGCCATTAGCTGAGATCGACGCTCGCTGCATTTTCATAACAAAACAATTTACAAAAGGCCACGGCACACAAAACCGGAAATCCTTTCCAACTCGCATATGGCACGCAAAACGAAGGCAGCTTTTCCACTCGCTGGTGGGTTAGGTGCCCCGGAGCAATTGTTACTGTTGCTTTTGCCGCGGAAAATTGCCGCTTTTAATATTACCTTTTATTTGCAATTTCTGCTTGCTTTTTTTTTAGACCCTTTTGTAATAATGCAGTGCGCATGTAATAGGAGCCAGGTGCCAGGGTGCCGAGTCGCCTCCATGCATTTATATTCGTATCCGTACTCCGTACTCCGTATTCCCCGTTGCAGCAATCATTTCCATTCCCATTCCCATTCCCGTTCCCATTCCCATTTTCACCCGCCTGCTGTTGTCATCTGCCACAATTTGTACGCTGTTATTAACTGACATGCTTGCCAGGAGGATTTTCCATTTTTTATTTAGTTTGCTACCCGATTTTTTCGTTAGTTGGTGTTTTCCGTTTCCATATTAATGGCATGATACAGGGCAATGTAATATTTTACAGCGCTTGTCAATGGCGGCTGAGCGGCTGGAAAAAAATAGCCCGTTCCTATTTGCCTTTCCTCATCGATTAAATTTAATAATATATGCGGAGTACGTGCAAGTGGCAGGGCCCTCGCTATATCTCTTTCTAAATATATCTGGCAAGAAATTGAGGTTTTCTAATCAGGCGTTGAACCGTCAAAATACGTACTTTCTGATTGGAAAAGATAAAGCCAAATACTGCGGTCTCTTATCTGATGTTGACCTTCGGTGGAAAAACTGCGTTTCTGCAGTGGCTGCCTTTGTGCTTAGAAACTCACTCCTAAATTGAAACTAAGCCAGCAAATCCCCCGTACATCACAGAAAAATACTACATAACACATCTGTGAAATTGACAAAAGCAGAGAAACTTATCGCAACTTGATTTTTGGGGGGTCTTATGCGAAATCTCAGGAGCGGAAGACCTTTGGCAGACTTCTTGGCAGCCGGTAAACAATTGAAATAGTTCTGTTTTCGTTTTGGGGGGAGGGTTTTGAGGATGTCTTATCAGTGACGCACCATAAAGTAGATGTTTTTATATGCACTGAAAATCTCGCACACTCTCATATGACAGAATGTTTATATTTATACCTTGTTGTTGAATGGAAATGGGAATGGGAATGGGGGTGGCAGGCGGATCAACTGTGGGGTGGTGCGAGTTCATTGTCACCAAGGTCGTTTGGGCACTTTCCGCCAGTCGAGTGTGAAAATCGCTACTTAGACTTAGGATTCGACCAGAGCCAGACAAACTTCGATAAGCTCATCCAGAACAGAGCACCAATAATGCAAAAAAAAAGCACGAACAAACCGCAACAAGTTTGCACGAGTTCGTTGCACTGGACATGTGCAGTTTACACTATGATTAACTGCATTAACATGCAAATTAAATTTAGTTTAATTAAATTATAAACATTCAAATCGCAAAAACGAGTCTTTGTTGTTGTTGTTGTTGTTGTTCCTGTCGAAGAGTCAATGCACTTGACGCTTCAAGAAATTAAAATTGAAGCAAAACAAACAGCGGCGAAAATAAAACAAAGGCGAATCGCTACGAAATGAGATTGAAACGTGTGGCTGCTGTCTCTTTCTTCTGCCCTCCTGCTGTCTCTTTCACTTGGGAATCTTTCTGTGCATCTCACTCTCCTGCAGCAGGCTAACCTTTCAATATGTGTGTGTTTAATCTCTGGGCAAGGTTTCATTGACTTGCTTAGGTAAAAACTGTAATTAATATACGAATTTTGCACAATCGTTTCGAAAAGCGAGAAAGAGAGGGCACGAGGCTGTGCGAATGAGAAGGGGCGATCGAGCGACTAAAAGATTATTTACGAGCCGCCTGTTAGTCACGTTTTTGCAGCAGACGTTGCCCAGAGAGTTCACTTGATTCGACGACTGACCGGCAAACACGGTTGCAAATGCAAAACCAACAACCTGATAGTACACACAGTATAGCAACAAAAACCCAGGGAAAAAAAACCGAAATGGGACAGAAACAAATCAAATCAAATGACACAAAAAATGGCAATTTGCAAGGCAAATGGAATAGAAATGGAATGAAATTGGAACCCAAAGAATTTCCTTATAGAGGTCATTGCTGATACGTGCTGCTTCTTCTGTTTTGTTGATTTTATTTTTATTTTTTTGTACTGGAGCCCCCAAAACCGTTAGCTGCAAATGACCTTCGATGTCTAGACGTATTTGACAAAAAAGAACACAAAATACAGGCACACAAAATTCAGACACAAATAATGCGTGATTCTCTGCTGAAAACTCATCGAGTTTGTTCAACCCGCCACCCAGTGGGTGGCAAAGTGGGCCAAAAACCACAGAATTTACGAGCGTGGCAAAGACGCTTTGCTTTTATCGGTGGCAGCAATTAGTGGCAGTCAGATAAGGTTCTTGCTCAGCCGCAGCCATGAAACTCTTGATATTCTTGATAGCTAAGCCCTCTGATTTTTAAGTCCAAACTTAAACTTCCCCGAAAAACAAAACAATAAACAGAAAAAGCCAAATCCTTTCCCTGCGTTAATGTTTGCCTAGCCTGCCTGCCTGCCTGCGGGGCTTTTATGATTTAAGATTTAACTTTCTGCCCCCGATGCGTGCCAATGACACAATAAAAGTTGCCACAGGCAACTGGAAGGCTGCGTGGCCAGCAGCAGGAGGGGTCCTTGAAACGGGCCACTCGCACGCAGGTCCCAAATCGTAGACGGCAACGCACCTTGCCCTCCTCGTCTGCCTTTTGGCCATAAAACTGGCAGGGAGGCAGGGATAAACACTGCAAACAATTGGGAGTAGGGGCCAAAACTCGCTCGAGAGAAGAAAAACAAAAAGAAAACGTGGCCAACAGGCAGACTCAAATGCTTAAATCACGGCTAGTTGATACCCTGTAATGAGCTTACACAAAACATAATTGGTCAACAGTTTGATTTTGCATTGAAAAAGGATGCCTTTTTAAGAGGCAAATTTTATGTGAACATTAGTTTCAACTATTCTTGATAGGCATTCCCAATAAAAGCCATTTAAAAACTATTAATCTTTTTGGTGGTAGTTTAAATACTCAAAAGTAAGACTTAGGAAACAGTTTTTAATGCCTTGTCAAAATTTCAATACTTATTATTATAAATTTAAAACAATTTGCACAATTTCTTAGCTGAATAATTGACTAGCCAAATACATACCATAGTCCCTAACTTTGGCCAAAATACACAAGTGCGTGAGCTGGACTCGTTGAATGGCTTTGGCCTGGTCTCGTTCTTCGTCTCTGTGTGTATCTCTTGTTATTTCTGTTTTGGCCGACTGGCCCAGCAGGGCAGCAATGGAGCTAGGCAGCTGGGGCTTCAGCCTCAGCCTCCTTGGCCCAGTGTCAATGGCACTCGCGAATTGAGGTTGTTGGACCCGCAACTGAGTCGCAACTGAGTCGCAACGCCCACGCAGAGTCCTCCTCCTCGTCCTCCTTGGACGAAGGAGGCCCCTTGGTGTGCCATATTTTTAGCCTACTTTGCGGCGCTGACCCCGCACGAGAGCTCCCAAGTATATTTAGAGGTCAATTATCTCAGCCGGGGCAATGGCAATCCATCATTGGGCTGGCCAACGCCCGTGCGTATGCAATGCTTTCGGCCAGCCCACTCACCTCCGGCTAATGATGAGTAATTTGGGTTCGTTTTCAGGCGGGCCACGAGCATCTTTAATACCAATTACGATGGCTGATGGCAAAAGTAGCTGGCTGACTTAATCGCAAGCCTTTCTTTATATTTTTCGGTGGGATATCGGAGGGTTTTTTTATAGGTTATTCAACTTTTGATTAATGGCGGCGCATGCATGACAAATGGCTGACGCGCACTGCACTTGTAATTGCCTTCGCTCGCCATCTCCGCCAGTCATTCAATTAACTAAATTTATAACCCAGTCCCAGTCGCCGTCCCAGCTCCTTAGTCATGCATTCGACTTTTGTTTTAGGCGCTCTCAATTAAAACCCCCGTCCGGTTTCTGAGAAAAGCGAATTCCGAAAACACAAAAAACACATGCAATCGCCAAGGCAACTCCTGCAAACTCCACAGTAATTAGCCGCAATTAGGGCCAAAAGCCAGTAGCCAGAAGCCAGTTCGTGAAATCATGTCAATGCCTCGCACTTATTATCGCTAATCAACGGCCGGCAAACATGAAAATGGCAAAGGAAAATGGCGATAGGAATCAGAGGGAAAATGCAGTGCATATTTAGGCGATCCGCAGTGGCAGTCGCAATTTGTTTGCTCACGAAAGTCGGCTAGCAATTTGACCCCGACATGGTAAACTTGGAAATGGGAACACACGAGGCTATCTCTCTGTGATTCTCCTGTCCTTGCCACATGCGAATGTTGGATAGTACAGGGTAGGATTTTCCACATTTTCCATGGCCTCAGTGCGGTATGCGTTCAATGTTAGCGAAAACAACAGCAGAATACCCTCCCCTACTTTTTTATACTGTTACAATCATATTGCTTTAACTGGTTTTCCCGCAATACAGAAAATATAAAAAGTTTTCAAACAAATTTTAATTAATTTTATACTTTTCGTCTCTTTGCAGGTGAGTGCCATGAAGTCTATTAGCCCGCATAACATTTCGACCACTGCCCGAACTGTAAGTTAACTTTTAAACCGCTTTCAAACGGCCAAACATTTAATGCCCAAAGCTACAATAGCCGAAACAAAAAGCGAGAAGCACTCAGAGCCCACAAAAAAAATAAAAAGTGTATAGGGGTTTACAAAGTTTGCCATGAAAAACCATTGAATGGTTAACGAACGAAAATCGACCCATTGAGTGAAGCCAGAAAGGCAATTTAAGCGCCTTTTGTGCTGTGCACATCGCGCATACGCCACGTCTGCCGGCTGCAGTCCCAGACTTCGAAGCTCCCGTCTGGCTGGACCCATGGAGCATGGAGCATGGAGCATGGAGTTCAGGTTGTCCCCACCAGTCATTACGAAAGTTATTCATGCGAACTGTTTGCCCTGCTGGCCATTACATCAGCATCAGCCGGACTTCGGACTCCGAACTCCGAAATGCTGGAAAAATGCGGAAATTTCGCCACTGCCTTTCGGCCAAGGAAAATTTATGGAAATGGCCATGGCTGCCACTGCTAACCCCTCCAAGCCCCCCTTCATTCACTTTCCCTGTCAATTGTTTGGCCTGGCCATTTGCATTCCGCTGGTTTCCATGTCCAGCAGTTGTCAACTTGTCAATGCAAATGTCTCGCCACGTCCACTCGACGGATATTCTATCTATCGGCGTTGAATTTCAATTAAGTTTCGTTGGCTGTTGCGGGAGTGGGGTCTATAAATTGCATTTGACCGATATCGCATCGAATTGGGGTCGTCGGCTCTTCTGGGTTTTATCCAACCCCCATGTGGATACAGTAATGTTTTGGGAAATTTGATTCCCTGAAACGCATTTAGTCACCCCTGATTGTCCAAATTATGACAACTCCACTTGACTCCTCCGAGTCACGAACTCCTCGTTCGCATATATCAAATAACAATTGCTCAACATTCGAGAGCCACAGAAGCAAAATAATAACAAAGCCGTGGAGCAGGGGATAGATTGGCCAACCGCAAGCAAATTGAATTAATTAAGGAGCGTGTATTATATTACCAGAGACAAGGCGGGGGCAGATGATGAAGCAAAATTAATCAGGAGCCAGGAGCCAGGAAGAGGGAAAACGCTAAGCCCAGGTCACCACCAAAGCTCCGCTAAGCCATGCTGAATTATTAAAATGATTTAAGCTGCCAAATTGCTTAAGCAATATTTTCCGTTCCCTTTTTTCTTCAAGGAGAAAGAGAGAGTTTCCCCCATTTTAGCTTTTAGTTTGGGGTTATTGTGCTAGTCAATACGGAGAATAAGGGGGTGCACAACTCGAGAGGTATAAAAACGAAAATTCTTATTAAAAATCTTCCGGCATTTGGCATTTTATCTAAACAGGAAGCGGGAAGCAGCCGCAGACGGAGATCAGGCCGGGCGAAAACAGAAGCCCGGAGGCGGAGGCGGAGCACGGGCGAAGGCGACACTTTCGCCAGAGTCCTGGCTGCTGCATAATGAAAAGTCCTCCGAATTGGGTCAGCCAAGAAATTAAAAAGCCACCCGGATTCTGGGGGAAAAACAAAGGGAAAAGTTTAGGGGGAAACTTTAAGTTAAAGCTGCTGCCGTTATCATTCGCAATTAGACGCGTTGACACTTGCCCCGTCTCGACTTTGCCAACTTTTTCCAGCAAAGCAAGTGGCAAGTTGGGAGTGAAAAGTTCAGTCGGTTATCCCGGAGTCCCCGGCAAATTGGATGGCTAAGTGGGAGCATCTGTCCTCGTGGAGTGTGTGTGTGCAGCAAATTGAATATTTAAATCCCACACTCGAATCCTTGCAGGCTTCAAATTGAAAAGGATTCCCCCCACGCCGCATAAAATATGCAAGGAAAATAGAATGGAAACAAAATTATGTTTAATGCAGCATTTTTCTATGTTTCGTTTCTACTTCGTTGTTATTTGTTTTTTTTGGCACATAGAAATTGCTTTCAAATTTGCTTACATTTTTTATACTCCTGCTCCGTTTGTTTTTCTCGTTTTTCTCGTTTTATTTTCTTGGGCTGCGTGCGTGTTCAATTTGCAAGTGCAATGGAAGTGAAATTGAAATTGAAATTCACCCTGCCTGCGGCTGTTGCTGTCTCTGTCTCTGTCTCTGTTTTTGTATCTGTCTCTTTTCCGCCCCGTCTGGGTCTGAAGTTGAGTTTTTGGTTTCGACTTTGTTGCGGCTGTGTTCGCTGTTTATGCAACCTGCAATTGGCAATTGGATTTGCCTGACTTGCACAATTTCCAGTCGGAATCAAAACTTTGGAACAGCAGTTGCCTCTGGGCACAGCACAGCACAGAGTTGGGTTACGAACTCGAACTCATATATAAATAATCACCATCCGGGTCCAAAGTTGATCCTTCGATGCGGTGGCCTTCGAGTTTATGGGGCTGGGTAAACATTTGGAGCATTGCGAAAGTGTGCCAAGTCCACAATTCGATTCGAAGGACTCTTCCGAGTGCCGAGCACTTTGTTAGCAACTTTTTGCAGCTTTCAGCATTTGCCTAAGTCCGCATTAACCTATTTTCGGGAGGCATGCAAAAGTTGCCTTACCTCTGCGGGGATTAGGACTCCAACATGTTGCACACTCCATATGAATCTGCCTCCGCTTTTGGCGGCGACACTCGAAAGCCGATTGCCGCCATGTCTAATTTGCTGGCCATAAGCAGCTTACCAACTTTCCCCCTCCCAATCCGCCCGTTCTGGCCATATTAAAACGACGTTTTAAACACACACAAGGCACAGGCCCAATCCCAGGCCCTTCTGCCGCTTTTAGAGCGCTTTTTTGCTGCCTAAACGACAGCGACAACATTTGAGTGGCGCATAATACCTGAAAAGTAATGTGACCCCCGCCTCCTTCTCCTCCTCCGGCAACCGATATTGCTGCCATTGGGGAAATGATAGACTCCCTAGTCGGCCCAACCCGAAAAGCCGACAGAAACTGCCCTGGTCCCCGGCAAGTTGATTATACTCGTATTTTTTTTTTTGGTCATTTCGAGTGTTCTTCTGCCGTTTTGCGCAGTTTTTCTGTCAGTTTCCTCCTTTCTGCTGGAAAATTATTAGATGGCCATTTTTCCGGCACGTGCCCCCACCCCCCGGCCAACCCAAAAGGCATCAAGTTTTTGTCAGGGCCAGTTTACGAGGCGATTGCCTTTGGGGGCCAAATTGAAATGTGCCTCGGGAGACTGAAATGGTCTTCAAATTGAAAAGAGCTCCACGCTCAGTTTAAATTGGGATATTTTCCAATTTACATCTTTGAAGTCGAGGCAGTGCAGCATAAACTCCAGAAACAGTGGGTAAATAAGATACCCACAGATACCCTCACCCTGCTCTATATATGTGCATCTCGAGTGGGGTACATAGAGTCGAGTACGCTTGACCTGGTTTAGTTCTGCATCCCCAACTCAAATGGCAAATGGCAATGGCAACCTCCTCCTTTTCCATCTATGTAGTTTCCCCTGCCTTGCAGCATACATAAATTTCGACAAGTACAGTTCCTGCCATGTGTATATGTACGCTTGCAGGCCTTGGTGCCATTGTTGTTGGCTTTGTTTCGGCTGCCTGGCAATTGCAATTTCGCAAGGTCACCCAGGCGCAAAGTGAATTCTCCCCTCCCCCTCCCTCTTTATATACTAATATATGTGCTATGTGTGCATGTACATCTGATGCTCTGTGACCCAGTTACTGGGACCCCTGGCTTACTGGGCCTGCATTCCGGCCCAGAGTTTCTGGGTCAGCCGTACAGCAGTACAGTTTGAGCCGGAGACAAACGCAGCTTCAACTCGGCCGAATGGCAACCAGTCAGCCCCAAATGAAAATAGATGAGCTGCCCCGGCTCACCCCATAAATATGGATCATGTGCACGGAGGAAAAAAAGCAACAAAGGGTGGCTTTGAATTTAAGTTATGTATTATTTTGTGGTACCTCCCGTAATTTGTATTTTCAAGTAAGGAAAATAAATGTATCACCTTTTAAAGGCACTTAACTAATGGTGAATTTTTTAAGGAACAATTAACATAATTGTTTACCTATCATAGCAATGAAAAAATGTTTTATTACTGTTATTTTACACTGATATAATTAAGGAGTGTTTGCCCAGTGTGACACGTTTTTAGGTATTCTTGATGAAGGTACAGTCGAACTGTGTGTATGTGGAAGCTTTTCGCCCCTTGGCCTGTCACAAAGCTTGACATTTCCCCCATAAGCCAATTACTTTTTAGGACCAACGTCCAGTCTATCAGGGCTACAGCCACTACAACCCGTGGCAACCACACATCTTGTTAAAGTCCGTGTTGATTAGGACCCTGCCGCTGAGGAAGGAGCTCGGGGATGGGAGTTGGGCGATGGGAGATGGCAACCCATTCAAGCTCCATTTGGCAATTACCGCAGCAATAAAAGTCAACGGCAAATGCAGCCAGCCACACATTTTATTAGCAGCCCTTGTACACTTTACGTGTGTCAAATAATAATTTCGTTGTCCTGGCCGCTTATCTCCAGGACAAGTGAAAATCCCTTTTCCGGCTGGAGAGGGCGCAAAATTTACATTTTACAATTTACGAAAATTTTTATGTCATAATTGGATTCTGTGGGCCATTGTTGTGTGTTCTTCCTGCCGGAGAATGGTGACAATGAACAGTGATAACGGGTGGCAGAGCAGGGGCTCTAAGTTGGGGTTGCAGGGAATGGCCTGCGGTGGCCATTAACTTGCCCCAAGGATGTCAGCCGTGCTACTCGAGCGTTTTCACTGATAAGGACTCTAATGCCCAAAGGGTGGCCTGCGCTATGTTGTGGTAAATTGAGCGTGGCCGGATATTTATGTACGTACTAGTGACTAGTGACAAGGGGGGAATAAGTTGAGCTCTAAAGTAATCACCAACTAATACGAAATCCTAAGTTTCCTGTTTTAAATTTAATACAAACTTTTACCTTCAAGGTATTCGTGTTGCATACTTTCAGGCCTCCCTTTAAATCTCCATAATTGTTTTCTGCCGACTTCCTGTTTAGTGTTCTACCTATTGCAAGCCATTCATTCCATTTGATCTAATTTGGCTGAGAACAAGAATTTAAGCAACCGTGAGTTACACATTTCAGTCGGTTTGAGTTTTGGCAACATGTTTCCCCTCAAGTGAACACAAAGTTGCCTTCAGTGTTCAGTGTTCACGAACTTTTCGCATAAATTTAATACATGAAACGTGTCAGCATCTGCACAGTAAAAAATGTTAATAATTTGTAGGATCAAATTGGTCTAAAAGTATCATAACCGTATACATATATTTTAATAGATAAAGAGATAAAAAATCTATAAAATACGGGATCATAAATGATTTAATTATAATGTTAGGGCCCAAAAGATCGTATTTTTTTCTGTGCATGTTTGGGGAATGTGCACAACCCTTAAGCCGCGATATCTAGTCGTTTTGGCCATGTCGAGCAGGAGTCGGTTATTGTGCTTCTGTCTGCCCGCTCAAAATATCAAAATCAACGCCATTGTCATATTCGTTGAATGAGTGAACACTCAACCTCAATTTCAGCTTCCATCGTTGTCGTTGTCAGCCTTTTTCCCCGCTTTTCCCCCGCAATTTCCCAGAGGCAATGACAATTTCGCGTGTGTTTGTCACATCAGTTATGCATGTGTGTTTGAGTTTTCATATATTTATGACACTCCACTCAGTCACTGTCTGCAAATTCGAATGCGAGTGCGAGTGCGTGTGTGCGTGCTTTTATTTAAACGCAATCAAATTAAGCGCCCAGCAAATTGGCAAGGCCATCAGCAAAACAGCAAGCTTTCCCTAAAAGGTTAAAATCAAATACGCAACACAAAGTACAAACTATTCAACCCCTGAAAAACTCAATTTGCTTTGCAACTCGTTACAAGAATAGCATTCCCCGAGTATATTTACTGGCTGGGTGGGTGGCCCGTCCTGATGAGGTTGATAAAGTCAACCAAAAGTTTGTTGAAAGCTTCGCCCTTATCCGATGTGACCCAATTTTCTCGCTGACTGCTGACTGCTGCCTGCTGCCTGCTGTAAACACAGCGATAAGACTTTAAAATCAACCGCTCCTCACATGCAAAGCGCTTCGAATTCGATTTGCGGCAGGCACGCCGTTGCAGAAGCATATATAATACATAGGATGTAGGATGTAGGATGTCCTCCCCCACCGGAATGCAAATTACAGAAATTGCCATGACGAACTTACCCTGCTTTAATGGTGCGCAAAAAAAAGAATGGGGAAGGCGTCCTGTGCCTCCAGGCGGAAACATAATTTTCGTTGCCTACTTTGGGGGGCTGATGACTTTAATGGCAGGCGAGCGTTGAAATGTAAGCGGCGCCGTGAGTGCAATTCGAGTTAGCCGGGTATTAAGCCCTATTAGGAGGGCAAACCTTTCATGTCTGCTTTTGGCCATGAAGCGAAAAGATGCCAGCTGCCACTAATTCTTTTTTTGGGACCCTATTCCCACATCATCGGTATAGGGAAGTTGTGCTATTTTCGGGTCGTCAGTGTGAAGTCAATAATTTATGCTTCCGCTCCATTTTCCTGGCTAATGTTATGCTGGCCAGCATTCCATTGACCCACATTCGGTAACAGTTACCAACTCTTCGAGCCCGCTCTTTCGGTCTCTTTTTCCCCTCCATTTTCTCTCTTCGGCTGTTAGGAGTTTTGGCCTAGTTCTTAACACAGTTAACAGCCGCAAAAAGTGGCTCTCAACGAGTGACGTTTCAGAGAGAGAGAGAGAGAGAGAGCGGAAAATACAGGGGCATGGCCACCCCCCTGGGCCGGAAAAGCGGCGGAGGGGGATGTTCACGTATATACACCACTATATACAGTTGACCCAATTTCGCGGCTGTCCTTCCACAGCTGTTCTGATTTCGGTTTCGATTTCGGTTCGCATTTCCGCCTTGTGTACTCTCTGGGGTTTGGGGTTGTTTATGCTCGGGAACGGAAAATTGGGTACTGGGAAAACTCCAGTAGATGCACAGTGGACCAGAGAGAGAGGCCACGAAAACAGGAAAACTTTTATTTACCCCACGCACGTAGCCTGCGTGGGTCGTGGGTGAGTGAGTTTTCCCAGAAAGATGTTGTCGCTGTCAAGTAAATTTTCATTGAAAGCGAAGGCAATAGGAAATTGAATGGCAGCGTAGGACTGCCGCAGATAATGTCAGATAAATCGATTGCGCCGATTGGGGCTGGCAAGGCTGGCAGGCGGGGAATTATTAAGTCTGCCAAATTAATAAGGATGTGCTCGGTCCGATCAAGTTCCACTTGGAATCAGGAAATATATCTGATGTCCTCGTTCCGGCCAAAGTCTTGAGTAAATACTCGCTGGGATTAGAGTGGAGTACGCCCAGGAGTAAATACAAATACACACACTTATGCTCGAGTATACACACAATGACAACCGGGAGCAGCCTGGAACTGGCGCCAGTCGAGCAAAACGGAGGCGGGAATTGCCCCCCATCCTCTTTTTCATCCATTTTTGCCCGCACAGCCTTAAATAAGATTCATGTTATGCCGCCCACTCACGTTGCCCATTTACGTTTGTTTTCCCGCTGTTTTCCCTGCCAAATCAGTACGTAGTGCGGTAGTCACTGCGCACTCCTGGACCAGGGTGGGAATTTCATTTTCCCCATCCAGAAAGTTTGCCAGCTGGAGTTCTCTGCCGGCGAATGGTTTTCTTTCATTAGCAAACAAGCGTTTACCCCCGTCCTCCAGCGTCCCGTTCCTCATTAGAGCCAGATAATTAACACGCACCACTACTCGCACCACTCGCAGGGACATAACTCAAGCTGCTTTCATTTACTTTCGGATTCCACCGACCTGGCAGGTGGCAATAAAAGCCAGGGGATGATCTGAACTGAACTGTACTGATAGCCCAAAATGATTTCCAACTCCTTTTCGCATTAATTGAATATAATCGCAAAGCAAAACGACGGCGGTGTCAGCTGGGAATTGAAAATAACGCATACGCAGCGTTTGACAAACGAGCAATATCAAACGAAGAACGAGGCAATAATAAACCCCTTCATACGTTTAGCACATTTAGATGCCAGTCACGCAGGCGACCAACTCCGAAAAACTGCAAACTGCGAAAATAGGAAAACACTTGGCCAACACACACATCTGGCAGGAACGGCAACAATGTGTGCGTGTGTATTTGCAGGCCTTGTTTATGGGCCAGGATATGCGTTGTATCCTGGCACCAGAAGTCTGGCCGCAAACGAATTACGGCCGCCCACTAATTGCAGCAAGTTAAAACGAAAAGTGTGTAGAACTTTCCGCTTTTCGCCTGCTTTTCTCTTTTGAGGCAGTTAAGGTTACACGGGAAAATAATTTGTATAAAAGATTAAGAATGCAATAAAAGAAAATTAAAGTTAAATTTCATTTTAATCCTCTTTTTATATGAGCTTATAGATTTTGACATTAACCCTTTCTGTAGTTTTTGTATCCAAACTAATGACATATTTTTCTCTGTGTACCCATTTGTGTGGATGCGTGCCAGCCACGTGCGTCAACCATTTACGCCGCTTAAGTAGCGCAGGATATTTATGTTTATGATTACGTTGCGGTTCGCAGACTCCCCTCCAAATGGCTTTAAGCTTTTCCTTGCGTTTTCCGTGCTCCCATCTCCCATCTTAGATTACACATACGCCGTGTGGCACACACTGAGTGAATTCAGCTAAAGTGGGCCAAAATGGCTTACTGCAATCCCCAACAAAAAAAATAACGCTCTCGGGCAATATCAAACCACAAAGTTGTAAACAAATCGTTAATCACTGGGCCCGCACAAGGCCAAAACACGAAAATGAAAACGAAAACCCAATTTTCAATTTGTTCAGCAGTCGCACAAGGACAACAATTGCCAGCACAAGGACGCAATCAGTTGTTTGCAGTGCCCCCAAAACTGTGCCGCCCAAATGCACGTGTACATGTGTATCTATATGCATTTGTTTTAACTGGGTCAATTGTCGCTGCTGCAGCGCAGTCCTAACCTTCAGCATAAAAAGCAGCATAAATGCAGGCGCATAAAAAGCGAAGAGCAGAGCCAAGCGGCGAAAGCGTGTCAAGGCGAACGACAAACGAAGCAGAGCGACCGCAAGGTGACCCAGTAAATAAGCGGGTGATTCGGTGGGTGGTGGGGTGGTTCGGACAAGGACGCGGACACGGACCGGACCCGGGACTGTTATCAGTGCAGCTCGCTGCCGCCAGGCGGCTAGCTCGTTCGGGCGGCATCGTTTGCCGCTCGGGCGAGAGCCCAAGGACTCTGGCTTTCAGGCTTTCAGGCAGCCAGCCAGCCAGTTGCATTGTCCGCACCCACACAGTCGCACTTGGCACCGGGCCGGCACCGGTTCGAATCGCTCCTGCAGTTCCGCATCGCGCTTTTATCGCCACCATGAACACAATGGCCCTCAACTACTACGTGGAGCGCAGTGACTACGAGAGTTACGGCTGCAGTAGTCCCACGGGCGACTACTCCTCGCGCTCCTCTTCGTCTTCCTCTGAGGATTCCCGGCTCCAGTCGTGTTCCCGCCAAGTACGAGCTCTATCCTTTTAGACTTGAAAAACCTCATGGGTTTTTTCTATAATATATACATAATTTAGTCAACGATTTATCACTACAAATTTGAATAGTGAAATTTAACTCTTCATGTTCAAAAGTTCAGTAAACAAAGTTGAAATATATTTATTTAAGTGTTATACACCCTTCTCCTGATTTTTCCCAATAATAACCCCAATTCCTCTTTTCTTTGCAGTCCAAAAAGTACCGCTGCACTTACCGCGGATGTCACTATGTGGAGCCCGATCAGAACAAAATCGTTCGTCACATCAGGAAAACACATTTGGGGTAAGTGGGCCAGAAAGTGCACTCCTATCAGAGGATTAAGTGGCGGGTGGGTGGGGCCGCGAGCAGCAAGTGGATGGGGGCCTTGACTTAGCCACCGCACCGTCGTGCTGGAGCCACGACCTTCTCCGCAAGTGCTTCCATTTGGCCCACCCAAAGGGGGCAGCTCAAAAGTAGAGCACTCGAGCACAGTAAGCAGGTCATACGAGTGTGCACCCTCACCAGCACGCAGATTACTTTGCGCACCGCACCTGCTGGCCACCGGGTGGGCGGATGGTGCTGGTGCTGGTGCTTTTGAGGCCAAGGTCCAAACGCCCACACACGATCCGCGCTGCGCTTTGACACTTGCCAATCTCGTTTCCTATGTAAATCAAGGGGGTGCAAATAAAAGACGCTTTGGTTTTTGTTTTTTTGTTGCTTTTGCTTTGACATTGTTGTTCTCACTTCTGCATATATATGCGGTATATCTATACGTATATATATAATTGTATATGTTTATATTTATGGATGCAGCGTATTGTGTGTTGGTGGAGTGGATGTTGGGGCTCTATAAAGTACAGAACGCATATTGGATGCGGGTCTACCGAACGCGAGAATGTGGGTGTGTGTATAGGTTGTTTGCGTACGCTACGTGTATATCTAGGTGTATATTCTTATATAGCGCTTGGCTTGCTGGCAGCGATATAGTAGGATCTATGACAGGATCTGGGATTGGTTGCGAAACTTAGGGCCAAACGAGGCGTGCCTCCAGAACTGAATTAATCGTAATCGTATGGGGGGTATATGCGTAATCTCTCGGCGCGAGCTGGCCATTAGTAATAGTATCGTAACTTAGCACTAAATCCTATGAGCAATTTCTTACAATTTGAAACGAACTAAACGTAAACACGGCCGACAAGTAAAAAAAATTGAAACTAGCTGGAGGTACACACAATATAATATAATAACACACATAATAGATACAGTACAATCTGAATTTGTTGGTTTGTTCAAAGCTTTCGGCAAAAACTGCAATTGGCAATCGGCATATAAACTAAGAAACTTCCTGAAGCGCAGTCCCGCGTGGGTTAATTATCGGTATTACATTTCACATACTTTAAAAACACTAATAACTATGGGCTAAAATTAGCTTAGGCTTATTAATATGCTGCGTGTTCTAAACAACTACATTAGTCTGCCTTGATTTGTTGATTGTTTGTTTGTTGTTTGTTTGCTGGGTGGCTGGGTTTACTCCGATTCGTCCGATCAATTAAAAGGGCTAAAATAGTTTGGAGGACATTAAATAGGACAGGGGTACGGGGGTACGCAAAAGGTGTGCAGAACGTAAACGCAACTAAGTTTCGAGGGTAGGCAACATAATTTACACTGTTCAATAAATAACCTAAGCATAAACTCGTAACAAAACAAAAGCTGATAAAAACAGAACCAATCGTTGAAGTTGAGCGGACCTAGAGCCAAGAGAATTCCCAGATAGATGTATTGTTATTCGATTCGCCCCGCTTTAGTGCGGATGCATGAGGCCATGGGTGATGTCCATGCCATCCCCTATTCCATTTACGCTCAGCCCGCCATTTAGCATGCTAGAAGCTAAAAAGGAGCACAAAATAAGTTCTGATCTCGTGTGTTACTTTGAGTTGCTCTTACAATTGCGTGATCCTTGTGTGTCCACTTGCGTCCAGTACTGTTCAGATGGGCTCTGAGTACTAGTCCCCGGCGGCGCCTGGACCGGCGCCCCCGTGTACCGAAAATACGGATTCTTAAGGTCCAGGGTGTTGCTCGACGAGATCAGCGTGCCTTCGATGTGCAGGTCGATGGTCACGTCGTACGACTGCCTCCGGTTCGCCTCCAGCAGGACCCTGCCCGTCAGCGTCTGGCCCTGCTTAATAAAGATGGGCATGGGCAGCAGACAGCGCACCTGGTACCAGTGCGTCAGCGGGGCCGTGGGCGATGTGGAGAGCCAGACGTTCTGGCTGCTGCCGCTAAACTCCACGTCGAACCAGAAGGCCAGTCCGTGGCAGATGCCAGTCTGCAGGATGTGGAACTCGAGGGGGATATCTGCGGGAGATCATTTTCCATTAGCCTGGGTTACAAATTCACACTTTACAAGCAGAAACACTCACCAATCAAGTGCAAATCGTCCTCCTTGTCGTTGAGAAAGTCGCACACGTGCCGCACCGACTTGGCCATGCAGATGCGGATGTCGAAGGTGTCCACGATGGGCTGGCGGAAGTACTCCTTCATGCCCTCCTTGTGCAGCGTGGTGAGGTCGACGCCGTGGAAGGCCGACTGGTACCAGAAGTTGGCCTTGTTGTACTGTTCCGAGTACAGCGACTCGTCCGAAAAGGGGGCGATGTGCAGGTCGCCGTGCGTGGGGTACATCTTGCCATTCGGCTTCAGCCACTTCCTGGCGTGCAAATATGTCTCCAGCATGCGCTCATTGTAGAGCATGTACCCCATGGGCTCCGACACGATCACGTCCACCTTTTCGGGCAGCTCGATCTCCTCGATCTTGCCCGGTATCACAGAGATCTTGTGCTGCACGTTGTTCGACTCGACCAGCTGCTGGGCGTACTGTGCCATGTTCGAGGCCTCGATGGCGTACACCTTGGCAGCGCCCGCCTGCACGGCGAAGAAGGACAGAATGCCCGAGCCAGCGCCCACATCCAGGACGACCTTGTCCTGGAAGTCCACCGCATTGCCCAGTATGGCCCGCTGGTAGGTGCTCGTCCTTACGTAGTCCTGCATCATGTTCTGCTGCTGGCTGAGGTAGCCGTAGAACTGGAAGTACTGCGAGGCGGACGACTCCTCGGTGCGCTGCGAGAACACGGACTTGGGCCTCAGGTGCTTCACGTTCTCCACCACCTTGCGGAAGAGCTGCTGGTCCTGGTCGCTGGCGAACCTCAGCACCAGGTTGTCAGCGTCCAGCGACACGGCATAGCTGCGTCTACCCATCTGGGCGGCATCCGTGTCGGCTGCAATCATGTACTCCTTGAGCACGTGGCTGCGGTCTTCATCTGCGAGAAGAGGAGAGTGTTTTAGAGGGAGTCTGTAGGGTATTCCCCAGATGGTGCTTACCCGCCACAACGCGCAGTATGACCCCCTGGGAGTCGTAGCTGCAGAGCAGCGTGCAGCTGCCCTTGTATTTGTTGGCGAACTCCAGCTTCTGCTCGTCGGTAATCGTGCTGATCACCACGCCGCTGAACTGGCAGTTGCTCAGCGGGCAGACGGCGGCGGCGCTGGCCAGCTTCCGTGGCTGGGACTGGGGCTCCTCGGGTCGCAGGCTGGACATGTTGGCTGTATTCTGTTGGCTGCTTTTGGCTGAAAATGCTGGCTGAAGCGTCGCTTTTCTTTTGTTAATTGACTATGTAGGCCGTGCTATACACACACACACACGCACACGAACACACTGAGATGCAGACAGACAGACGCGCAAATTTTCTTTTATCTGCGAAATTTTCCACAACAAAAGTGCGACTCTTTCGGACTGGCAGCGGGGGCAAGGGACGCGCTGGCTTGTAATGCGCGCTGCTGTTAGCTATAGCTGCTGCTGAAAATCGATCACTTTTGTTGATTTCGTATTGATTTCACACGGGGAACGTGCGTATTTTTTGCAAAAAGTGTCGCTACCTAGAGGTGGCACTATCGGCCTTCGATTGTCTGTGACGGCTATCGATGCCGCGAGGCGTTTTAGTATTTTCCATGCCCTCGAAAATACCAAAGAACGTACAGCTGCTTGGTGAATGGCAATATGAATAAGCTGGCAACGCCAATCAGGCAAAGTAAAAAATAAAACGGTCGTTTAAAAGAGATGATAAGGTACCTAATTTATTAACCTAGGTACTCGCTACATTTTTAAATAAGTAATAAAACAATTAATGCATTTTATATCTATAACTAGTACCACACCAATAACAAACAAATTCAGTTTTTTTTTTAAAGCAAACCTTTAAAGATTTTAGAAACATTCTGATCTTCAATAAAATTATTTTAGAATGTTTTAAAGATTTTAAAATTGTGTTCATTAAAATTAGTAAAACAGTTGTTGGTCTGATAAATACTTAGCTAAATATACGCTTAAAATAAATTAAGATTACATAGTTGTAATGCTTTGTGCCCAAATTTAAATCTGGAGTTATGATCATTGGCCATTTATTTGTTCTTATTTAGAACCACAATAAATAATTATATTCTAAATACCTGATAAAAAGCGAATATTTGTGTTGTCTAGATCCTTTTTCTATTAGCCCAGAACTGTTTTTGGCCCACCTAGGTACATTGACATAGAAACTTTCGCATCACTGCCTTGAGGCGTTGTATTAATCAAAACTTGAAATCCTTGCACGCCTTGCAGGAAGAAGGCCCGTCGCTCCGGAGACGATGACGACGAGAACGAGGAGGAGTTCTACTACACGGATGTCGACGACGACGATGAGCAGGTGAAGCCCAGTCTGGCCTCCGAGCCGACGCTCAGTCACCGGGACATGGCGCGTCCGCCGCACGAGGATCCCGAGTACCAGAAGCAGATTGTGGGCAACTTCAAGTAGGTTTTTAATACGTGGATATTAAAAGTGACCACCATATAATATAATCTGTTACTCTTTGCAGGCAAGGACGCGCCGGGAGCCACTACAACCACCTAGCGCAGCCGCATGGACGCAGCATCAGTGGCAGCAACATCCCGAGCACCCACCAGCAGCAGCTGCAGAACAACAACACGAGCTGCATCCCCACTTCGCACATGGCCCACCACAACTACACCTGGCCAGCGGCGGCGGTGGGCAGCATTACCACCACTGCGGGAGCGGGGGCGGGTCAAGTGACGCCCCCTGCATCCGCCTCGCCGCTGGGCAAGCATGTCCGCTCGTCGTCCACCCGTCCGTCCCACTCGGTAGCGCCATATCCATCGCCGACGTACGTCCAGCAGCAGCAGCACCACAGCAACAGCCACCACAACCACCACACGCACCACAACTACGCCGGCAGCAGCAGCAACAGCAGCAGCAGCAGCAGTCCGGTGATCCACAGCAACAGCAGTGCCAACAACATGCTGCAGCAGCTGTCGCAACAGAATGTGACGGTCACGGCGCACCACAGCCAACAGCAGCAGCAACAGCAGCAGCAGCTCCAGCAGCAGCACCATCACCAACAGCAGCATCACAGCCAGCAGCAGCAGCAGCAGCACCTCCTGTCCAGCGTGACGATCACTCCCAACTACCACCCGGCGCAGCAGCCACAGCAGCAGCAGCACCACCAGCCGATGCGCGGCCACCAGCAACATCAGCATCCACAGACAACTGCCGGCAACATGGTTGCCCACAACAACAGCAACGGCAGCGGTAGCAATCCGCTGCAGCACATGGCGGCCCAGCCGGCGGTGAAGCACACGCCCCACTCACCTGGAAAGAGGACGCGCGGCGAGAACAAGAAGTGCCGCAAGGTGTACGGCATGGAGAAGCGCGACCAGTGGTGCACCCAGTGCCGGTGGAAGAAGGCGTGCAGCCGCTTCGGCGACTGAAAGCGACAGAAGTCGTCGACGGAGGCGGCAAATCAGTCCAAGGCAGCAGCAGCAACAGTAACTCCCAACTCATCAGCAACAGCCACATCCACAGCCACAGCCACTCAATCTCCCAGTCCAGCAGCAGGTTCGGCCAGCAAGATGACCACCACGGTGGTGCGACTGGCTGCCGAGGTGGCTGCCGGCAAGCAGCTTCCATCCTCGCTCACCATCAAGACGAACAAGCGGTACAACGGATCCCAGCAGCAGCAGCAGCAGCTGCATCCTTACAGCAACACAATCAGCAACAGACCGGTGCGCATACGCAGTGTGGCCACCTCGGTGATTGTGGCGCCCACCACCTGCACGGAAACAAGGAAAGAGGCTGAGGAGGCGGAGGCGGAGGAGGAGGAGCCGATGGAGATAGAAATGGAGCTGGAGCTGGAGCAGGAGGAGCTGGAGGATCAGGAGGATGCGCAGGTGGCTGCTGCCAACGGACTGCTGGCCTGGAGCCGGGCAGCCGCCAGTCAGCAGCAGCAGCAGGCGCAGGCCGTTCTGATGCAGGGCTAAGCAATCCGACAAAGTCCGGACCCACCGACCCCTGACCTCTGTCCCTGATCCCTGGTCCCTCACCCACTGTGGACGGCTGCTGCCCACGACAAACGCAAACGCAAATGCAAATGAAAAATGGTCTCTTCTTATTTACTCTGCATTGAATTGTGCACCTTAAACACGTAACGGTATCTCTTTTGTTGTTGTGCAGGTGTTTGCCAACTGCCGTGCAAATGTTGCTGACATTTGCGCCCGGGCAACATTTGCAATCTACAATAATCTAATTATTATTATTATATTATTATTATTATTATTATTATTATTATTACAGTGCGTAAATATACCTATACATATTTATTTCTAAAATGACTTTGTTAATTCTTATGTTAAAAACAAACAGCAGTTGGCAGTTTTTTATATACAAAACAAACAGATAATATACGAATGCCAGCTGTTTTACATAAAACATTACAAAAAAAAAGGGAAAAGAAAAAACAGCAAAAAACAATTCAAACATAAACAACAACAACAAACAAACAAAACAAACAATATTTAAAGCAAATATACATTTGATTTTTTTTAGTTGTAAGAACTCTAGTAAATTTTTTTCTAGTAATAAGTGCAATTTCTGTTCTACTTCTCGCTCTAAACAAAGAAAACAAAACGAAATGAAATGAAATGAAATGTAATGAAAGAAAACGAAGCAAACCAACTCAAACAAACAAATCAAAATGAAACTATTAAGCAGAAAATATTCAAAACAAAATACCTAAAGATACGCATATTAAATATTCAAGGCGTTGCATCTACACATTAAATAGGCATAAAAACAAATAGTTAAATTACTTGCATAATCATGTGTAACTCAAATCCAAGAACCGTTTAAAGTTTAAACAATTTGTATGTGTGTGTTAAGCGCTAAGAGTTAAGTATTAATCAACTTCATGCATACGAGCGGCAATAGATGGACACACAGCTAAATATCTAGTTAGTTAAGCACCCAGACACCAACCGAACACCAAACACCAAACACCAAGACCCCAGACCCACGCCCACGAACTCTCACAAATCTATAGAACAATTACCCCAAACCCAAACCCAAGCCCAAAACCAAACCCAAATCCAAACCACGCTAGTGTAACATATAGACATACGAGCAACTTAAACTTAAATGTAGTGAATTTTAAACAAACAAACCAAGCAAGCAAGCAAACAAACAAACAAACAAACAAACAAACAAACAAACAGACAGGCCGACAGACAAACAGACCGATCGAGGTAGATCTTAATCCTTATCGAGAGCGGGAACCATCAAAATTTCTATTGGAGCCAGAAGGAAAAACACTTTTCATGTTCAAATTTTTAATACATTGTTAAGTTGATATTTTCTAAAACAAAAAAAAAAAAAACAAACAAAACACCCAAAAACGAAAAGCGAGCTAAATTCGTCTATTGATTAATTTGTAAAGAACTTATGACTAAAAATTAAGATTTAAAACCAAAACTTTTTGCGTTGTGCAACTGTTGTGAATTGTTCAAATTACGGTTTACATATACAATACAAACAATGACGTCACAAATTACCCAGATTAAAGGAGACATAGGTCTATCGATGGATGGCCAGAGATTGAGATTGGAGAGCGGGAACTTACAGATGAAGAAATGAAAATACACAAGGAATTCTTAACCAAATTGGAAGTACAAACTAAAGTCTAGAATATGTATATATAGAACCCATACACACACACACTTAACGACGAAAAGGAAAGGGGAGAAAGAGAGAAAGTGCAATGGGATGACGAGTCCAAGTCGAAACCGAATCGAGGATTGCGGATCGCGGATCGCTAATCGGAGAAAGTGGATGGGAGGGGAGAAAATTTGAGCTTAGGCGGCAGCAGCTTTAAAAAGATTTTGAAAACGGGAAAGTTACGGAAAAGCGGGAAATATGAAATGGGAAAGCGGAAAGCGTAAAACCGTAAGGAGAAAAACACGCAAGCGAATATTTCATTGAAATTGTTTGCCGTGATTTGAATGAAATTCATAATGGTGGCCATTTTTGTATAATGCAAAAAAGTTTAACAACATTTTTTACACTTGTATTTCGTTTTTATTAACTATAAGTTTAATCAAACAAACAACACAACAACAAGAACGATTGTAAACTACACGTATAAACAAACCGAGTAAAATGCAACTGAAAGCGGAGAAAATGCAAACATTTTACTTATTTTTGTCTGTCGCCCGTCGGGGGCGTCTATTCTTTATTACGATTATGATTACGAGTATGATTATTGTCATCAATATTATTGTTTTTCTTGCTAATTTTCGTGCACCACACACACACACACAACAAACACCCCACACAAGCGTAGATAAGTACGTACACTCGATCTATTTCGTTGCGTTCTGGAAATTATTTAAACTTAAGTGATATTTTTAAACAAACAAACAAAAAAAAAGAAAGAAAGAAAGAAAACTATCCATTATTATATAATTATCGCTAATAGTTCTTACTATCTTATGTGTACGATTACCATTATCACGAAAAGAGCAAGAAATGCACGGCGAGCCAAGCCGGTCGATCGGGGTGTCCTCAAAGCCCCATCCAGCGATCCGACCTGGCCAAAAAGAAAACAAACGGAAAGTGACAACAGATGAAGCAAAAACAACTAATGCATAGTGAAGATGCACTTAATGGAGGGAAATCAGAAATATCAGTAAAGGTCAAAGCTCTAATCCATCGAACATGAATGCTAGATTCATTCAATAGCAAGAAATAATATTTCTTTTTAATTTTTTTTTTTCTTGAAAAGAATACAACACAACAACAACAAGAACACCCATTTTATTAAAAAAAATATACAATTGTTATTTATAATTAAACAAAACAAAAACCAACCAGTTTGTTTTTATTATGATTTTACTTTTCAGTTCCCGTTCAGTTTTTCCTTGTTTTGGATTCACGGAGCCTCCACCCCGATTCCCCCATAAGAAGAATGCATTTCTCGTACAGACACGGTTTCTCCCAGGGTCTCAGACGTAGAACAGATCATCGTATCGAAACAAAATGTACAACTTTCTACTGCACCTATTGATAATCCGATGGTAGATAGAGATATCATACTTATAGACCTAGAACGGTTGCTAGTTCTTCTTCAGTTGTCCTTCCCGTTGATTTGAGCCGACAGATGTACACAACACAGCCACAGCAGCAACAGATTGATGTGTTTTTCGTATTGGAAAATCTACTTATATATTATCGGGCATATTTGCCCCCCAGAATTTGCATGTAGGAGGAAACTTATGATACTTCTTCTGATATTTATTGTCGTTATTGATGTGTAAACATAACATTAACTCTAAGCTAAAAAGGATTCGAATTAGTCCCTTAAGGAGGCGAGTTCGGTTACAATTAGAAATCCACGGCAGCTGGCGGCCGGAGTCTCCTTCGGCGCAGCGAATGCTGGTTCAGCGCGGTATGTTGCATCCACTAAACGATAACTAAGTAATTAAACTTGATACATTATGATATATACATATACAGTACACTTAGGTGTGTAGCTAGGAGCAAAATGTCTGAGCTTGGACGAGTCGGTGGGCAGTTTTTTGGGGACTCGACATGGATGTATGTTATCTATGTGATTCCGATTCCGAGTTGAATCGGAGCTCTGCGACCGTGGCTGCGGCCTGGGCGTCTTTGTGTGTGTGTTGGTGTTCATTTTTTGTATAATTGGAAAGCGAGATTAGTTTTAAAACAAAATTGCATTCAATATAAGGCTGATTTATTTGACTTGTTCATTTGACACGGCACACAAGCACACTCAAGCATATCAGACAGGCAGCTGACGGTGCTAGACATTGAATTCCATTTAAGATTAAGTGCATTAAGTCGGTTACGGTTACAGTTACGGTTACGGTTAGTTTAGTGAGTATCCAGCAAAAGACTTGCGCATCGTTTATTTAGCTGCGTTTTCACGACCCTCCTCCAAACCCGCACACTTGCATTTATCCATTTCACCGATGAGAGTCGAACCGACGAAAGCAGGCTCAGGAGGTAGCCCCAGGCGAAAGGTGGTTGCACAGGAATCGAAAAGGAAGTGCTCTATATACACTGCCAGCAACGAAACCACATCTGCACTCGCTCATGCCTGCCGCTCGAATCATTCCACTCATCCTGCTTGAACAACACGGACTCGAGGAAGCAATAAGCTGTTTATACAATCAAATAGTGTCGCGTCTCATGCACCGCAATCATTCGAACATTCTTGTAAACTGACTGATACTTCAAACCAAAACCAAAATACGAAGCGAGATTATGTATAGTGAAAATCACGAATATCAGACGTGAAGTCATCTTACATAGGCCTCTGCCATGCCATCGCGTGTTGGCAGAGCTTAAGTTAAGCAGAAGCATCTTTCAATAATAGGTTTTACATAAGTTTTTCTACCCAGGCGATGTTGTAACTTTTTTACAATTTAAATTTATGATAATTGGCAAGACAATTTTTTATTGATAACGCGAGAGTAGGGATGAGAACTTCGGCCGAAATTGTATTCAATTATTTTGCATTGATTGGCTGACAACTGAAACCACTAGATGTCTTCAAAATTGGCTAAATGCAACCTTGATTTCCAAAGACTTTTTGTTCTGGGCAAATCGTAAAGCCCACGATTGGACATGGAACGGAGCGCGTGCGTCAGGAGAATCCTAAAATTAAAAACTTAACAATTAACAATTAATATGTAACATTAACAATAATCGGTTTAGTTGGGCTAACTGAGAACTTTATTAGGATCTAGGCGATATGAGAGATACTTTGAATGACTTGACTCGACTTGATTAAAATTAGACGCTCCCACACCCCGTTCCCACCACATTTGTATTTGTATTTGTATGTGTATGTCTAGCATTAGGGGCATCCCCCGGCACACGCACACCCATTCATCTACACTCCTTGAACTTTTCGTGTTTTTATGTGTAGTTCGTAAGCGATGATTAGTGAGATGATATGATATATATACTTGTTGTTGTGTCTACATCTATAGAAGTAACGTACCCTATCAGATCGAGATCGAGTTGATGACACCCTCATCCTTGTTTTGTTTACCTTGTTGACTTGTTTGCTGTTACGATTCGAAGGATTCTATTAGCCCCACTGTGTACTTATCTCGGTTCTGCTTGGACTAGCCAACTAGTTGAACTGGTTGTCGGCAAAGTTAGGCTAGAGCATACTTTAAAGGCAGGCGGCGGTCGCCAGGATCGCCGCCACTGATCACCACATAACAAGGTACAAAAGAGGCGCAAATGGGCGGCAACCACCCCCGTGCCACGCCCGTTAGCCAGAGGCAGAGGCAGAGGCAAAGGCCTAGAGCTGGAGCAGGTGAAAGATAAGCTGAGAAACACACAGGCACACAGACAACACTTAAATTACGAGCTAGCGTAACGGAGTTTTGCATTTCCAAACGAAAATAACAAACCATTTGAAACCAAGTAAATAACCAGCAACTAAGTGTCGTGTATATTCCATGTTAAAAACACAGCCACTGTGCAGCAGCAGCAGCTATATAAGCGTATAATTATACTTGTATACAGTATATATTTAAATACATATATATAACCATATGCATACATATATCTAACCGAAACTATGAATAGCGAAAGAGAATCCTTTCTGACGGCGATGATTGTTCATATACCCTAGCTACATAGATGTGCATATTAATCAGTACCGTTGTCTCAATGTGAAAAGCTTAAGTCCACACACCGAAACTAACGTAAAATAGCAGCTAAAACTCGAGGACCCAAGAACCCAATAACCCCTGACCCCTGACCCTTACACCTACATACATACTAACGAATATCCGTAATACAGAGCAGCAGAGATGTTTAACACTTCAATTGAACATTGGTGAGAATCGAGTACCTACGTAACTGAAAGAGATAGAAAGAGCCCTCACACGCACACGCACACGCATCCTGCGGTGCGCTAGTGTGCGTGTGTGGGGCCACTATATTTTTTGCAAAGCAAATTGTGCAGCAAATGTGCAGCAACCGAAACTAACGGAAAACGTTTTACGCGCGAACAATTTTAGACATACAAAAATAGAGAAAGGTAGTACGAAGTTAGGGGAACACACACACAGAAGAAAAACACAAACTACAAATCATAAATAGATATATTTTGCGTCTTTATATGTATACAGGCAACGGCATATTTGTATATTTACACCCAATGTACAGATCATTCGTGTGCTACAGATCACAGCAGCTAGGGATATAGGGATACTTTAGTACTTGTTGCTCGGTTGGCTTTTTACGCTTCATGTCCTGCATATTAACCGCTGTGTAGGTCCGACTCCGGACCAGCCATTAACCCCAGATCACAAAACAGTGTGTCGGACAGGATGTGCACATTTTGTACTAGGTGTCTGTCCACGGAACACTGCTCTGCATATGTACGTAAACCTAAGGACCCATCACCACTCTCATCACACCGAAGCATTAACTTTAACACCACTCACTCACCAAGCTATAAGAAATCCCACAATCTAAAATCATTTTCAAAACTATTTTAAGCGAATGGAGAAATACAACAAAGAAAGCAAGAAACTCTAAGCTAAATCATTTCAATGAACGTGTTTATGAATGTTGGTTTTAAACAATAAATCGAAATCAGAATGAAAAAAAACATAAACGGTAAACAACTAATTGTATGAAGTAAGCAAAACAAAATAAAAATTCTATAATAAAATAAAAACAAGAAAATACAAGAGCAAAATGATACTTTCAAAACTAAACATTTGTGTTTCCTTTTCCTTAAGGATTGGGGGTGTAAAACATCTATATTTTAGAAATATTTTTTTTCGAAAGCGTGAAGCTAACTTTGTTTGATTGTTCAGTTAAACATTGAAGTGTAGTCGCATTGCACCATGTAGAGCACGTGCAGCAGGATTACCGATGAGGTTTGGAAAGCCAACGAGCGATTCATGCGGAATGTCCCAAAAACAGTGATGTAAGTGTGCTGCGTAGCGAGTTGCAGCGAAAACCATTCGATCTATAGGAAATTTATTATTATTTAAGTTATAATGTGGTTTATAAGTACTTACACTTCGCTCCAGTTGATCGCTCTGCTTGTGTGGTGTTCTCAGAATTTCCTTGACGGACTCCAAGAGCAAATCCATGGTGTGGGTCATACAGTTCATCAGCAGCGAGAACATCAGGGGTTGAATGCAAATAACGAAGGCCATCACCACATAAACTACCTCAACGTCGGCACATCCGTCTCCGACAAACACGCTGATCACCAGGTATCCGGCCACTATGCCACTCCAAAGATTGCGAGCCAAGTAGCACAGAAAGCCGAGCTTGAAGATGCAACACACTTCCGAAGTTAAATCGATCAGGCACTGAAACATGTCCTGGAGCCTTCGCACCTCAGCTAGCTGGATGGCCACTTGGTTTGCCTTGGGTTGCAGGAGTAACGTCTTCAGGCCGGACTGCATCCGCCACCAGCACTTGCATATCCCAGCCATGATGGCAAAGGCCAGGTAGTTTATCGCGAATATCATGCACTCGGACAGGAAGCAGTTGCAGGGGTGGTCGAAGCCTATCCTCGAACTTGAAACAAACATGGCCACATGGATACTGAGGCGGAGGGTCAGCACGGCGGTGAGCAGGAACAGCATGCAGTCTAGGAATCGCTGCTTGCCCTTCGGTACACCGTATCCCCTACGCCTGCTCAGCTTCTCTTGCTGCTGAAGTTTCCGCAGAACCCCAAAGATTCTAGTCTGCCAACGGTAGGAACACTCCATGCAGCTGATTATCGTGAGAAAAACTAAAGTGAAATAGGCCAGGAAGTTAAGCGTCATCAGCACGGAGTCAGAGATTTCTGCAGCATGTAGTTCCCAGAAATCCATCAGGAACTTTGCCGTCAGGCTGATGACCAACAAGTTGTGCACTATCCTGTAGATGACCAAGAAGCGTGACCAGCGCAGCCTACCATTGGCCATATAAAAGTCGACAATTCCATTTAGCACACAAAAGTAGCACAGGCCAAGTTGAACAAGACGTCTCAGCGTTGACATGACCCTGTCCACCTTCTGTCCTCAAAGCAACTGAAGCACAATCAAGGCCATAGATCGAGTGGATGTGTTAGGGTCTGACATTTCCTTTCCAGAGATCTAATCACTTAGAAGTAGACCCTCTGGGCATACTTGTTGCAGGAAAATTAATTCATTTACGCCTAAATTAATCGATTGGTTTTAGCTCCCCCATTCTTATTTTAACTAGGAAATGTGCTTCGTTAAAAACGGTTTGGTCAAGAGTTTTTGATAGAAAACTCAGCTTGAATAGAACTCATATGCTATCAAAGCTGTTAAGCAAAGAAACTCCTAAGTTCTTTGTCCAAAACCCAACGAAATCCATATAAGATTCTCAACCAATGTGCTTTTAAACATAGAATATTACTTTTTCTAAAAAAAATTAGTCGGAATTCCAAAAAACCAACATGATGTGCTCTCTCTAAGCCAACTAACTGTGTATGGTACATTTTCCGCTCAACATCGGCTGTTTGAGCCACGAAGCAGAGCTCGATTAAACGAGCCGATCCCAGGTCCATCCCGATCCATCGGCTGTCGTATTTTAGCCCACTGCCGAACCAGCTCCAACTTCAGTTTGGCAGCAGCAATCACGCGAATCGGTTCGACCCAGAAACTGCACCTGAAAATATGTGGAAAACGCGAGCCGCTTGACGGTTGACAAATTTCAGAATTGTCATCACCTTGAGTGCAGAGCATCAAAACGGCTAATTGATTCGGGATTGAAACAAAAAAAGTGGAAAATAATGAACAGAGTGCAATTTGGGAACGCGGATAGAGCTTGCCAATTTTTTTGCTAAACAGCCGCGAACGCGACAATCAGAGTGCTAAGTGCGCTATCAATCCAATCCAATTTGAATCCGAGCAAGGTCGCCTGCATTGTCATGGCTCGGTTGGTGTTGCTGCTTATTGGGATGGTGATCCGCCTCCAGGTGGAGGAGACCCAGGCCCACTACATACAGATCGACCACGAGGAGTTTCGGGCCAGCGGCTTCCCGCATCCCCACTTTCCACCGCCACCGTTGACCCCGTTCGACCACCTTCCCCAGGTGCTGGCTACCAAGGAGCTCACCCCCGCCGAGGTGATGGTGGACCTGACCAACGACCTGACCCACCGCCTGCTGCACTACCACTCCATCCTCAACCGCAACAACTTCGCCTTCTCACCCACCGCCCTCGTGAGCGTCCTGGTGGCCTTGTTCGAGGGATCGGCGGGGAACACTGCCGCAGAGTTGCGCAATGTACTGCAGCTGCCCAACAACCGGGACGTGACCCGAGTGGGATACCGTGACATCCATAGACGACTGCGGGTGAGGCTGAAACCCACAAATGGGCCAATGTGGCTGCGGTGAACTTAACCCACAGCCAGCGGGGCGGGAGGCCACTCCAAAGCCCCTCCAAAAATGAGGGGCCAACGCACATTTACATGCCTGGCTGAGCACCCAACGGGGGGCGAGGTGTGTGCCGAATGCCAAGTGGTCATTGATAAAGAACAGAACTGAAGCCAAATATGCGTACTGCCAAACAAATTGCCCCAGGCCTATGACAACTGCTTGATCGATCTCTAATCGGGTTTCGGCAGTTCGTCGACCCCATTGGCTCGGATAATCTCCCATAAGTGACCAGCAATTGTTCAAGTGAATAGATTTTTTAATAGCCAATCATTACGTGCCTCTAACTGGTCCGGTTTAGGGTGCTAAAGTGGATCAATAGGGCTTTTCGAAGGTTAACTACTTTTGTAGTAGAAACTTTAATTAGTTGAGCGGGGAGCGGTCATAGACAGGGCTGCCACAGAAACCGTTCCAACCAAAATAGGTTGGAATTACATAGAGGAGTTGACATTCGGTTGGAATTTGGGTGGAACGGTTTCTGTGGCACCCCCCAAAAAAACAGATTTCTAAGTGTTCTACAATATTTGAAATCACAGAATTTTTTTTTTTTTTTCACAACATAATATTCATTTATTTGTAAATTTTTAAAATATTAAAAAAAAAACTTTGATTATTTTAAAGTTATGTTTCAGTTAATCATAACGCTTTAATTTTTGATTTGATTTTATATCCCAGACCTACTTCTTTGGCTCCGATAATCCTTTAAAGGGACTCAGCTTAAACAAGGGCAATGTGACAGTTCTCAAGGACTTTGAGACAGTTCTTATGTTCTATGGATACGATCTAGGCGTGGACATGCTGTCCACAGCGCCGGCCAATCTAACGTCCGATGCTGAGATGGTCAACACCACAATGGCCAGCAATTCCACGACCGAGGAAATGGAAGCGGAAACCACAACACTGAAGGATGCAGAGAGCACAACAGAGGAGCCGGCCACGACGACCACAGAGGCACCAGCAACCACAACCACAGAGCCACCAACCACCACAACAGAGGCACCAGCGGAGACGGAGGCCACCACCGAAGCACCTCCAGCCACATCTGGCGAAGAGGCAGCCGAGCCCGCTGGCGAAGATGAGGCAGCTGAGTTAGTGTCCGCATTTGTGGCCGAAGAGGATTCCGAGCCACTGCTGCGCATCCAGAAGGCCCGCGTCTCCCGGCTGCCCACCAGCAAGCTTCAGGCACCGCTCAAGCACTCGAATCCGATCACTCCAAAGCCCATTTACCTGCCCAGCGCCCGAACTGCCTCCATGCCCATGATGGCCAGACAAGTGGCTGAAAGGAAACCATCGCCTACACGGCAGGTAATCTCTATTATCGCCCCGCCGGCGGCCAACATCTCGCAGACACGGAAAACCAAAATGGCCCGTTACAAGCGACACGCGCTGCCAGGGTACAAGGATCTGGATGCGAATCTCTTTCTGACACTCTTCAATCCGCACGCGCACGTTCCTCACCATCCGCTGCACATCCCACCGCCAGTGGGGGCCTTTGCCCCCATAACCAACGACTTTGAGCCGCACTACGTCGCAGAGGGGGCGGAGGGCAAGTCTAACTTAAATACGGATGTTATTAGCCACGTTTTCTACCTGGGCAACCAGCAGGTGGTGCACACCACCTTCAAGGTCTACAACGCAGTGCTGTACTACAGGTACTTCGAGCACCTGAAGATGAGCGTGCTGGAGCTGGAGCTGGACACGCCGGAGTACAACCTGATGATCCTGCTGCCCGACTACCACACGGACATCGTGGCAGCCGCCGCCTCGCTGAAGCTGGGTCCCACTCTGCGGCTGATGCGCAAGCAGCTGAAGCCGCGGTGGGTGCAGGCCATCATACCCGACTTCAAGCTGCACGGAACCATGTTTCTGACCAACGACCTGCAGAATGTGAGTGGGAATTAGTGGTCTGAGATCTAAAATCTTTTTATTAAAATTTGTCTTTGTTTTTTTTTGCTGCAGATGGGCATGTAAGCTGACTGCTGCGACTGGGTGGTGCTCCCTGCTACCTGCTGACTTTTACTTTCGTTGCAGCTGCGACGTCTTCGAGCCGAACCGCGCAGATTTTCGACCCATGACTGATGAGAAGGGCGTTTATGTGCGGCACATTGAGCAAACTATAGACGTCACCATTCGTACGCATCCCATCAATCAGCTGAAGCGTAAGTGTCTCGCATTGCAGCACACCTCAGCGGAGGCATTGAGCCGCAACGCATCTGCGTTGCCCCAACTGCTGCTGTTGCAACATCAATAACAGCAGACAAAGTGCAATAAACACTTCCTTTCGCTCTCTAGGCAACTATGGCGCCCAAACGAAGCCCATTCAGATCTCCGTGAACCACCCGTTTCTGTTTTTCATCATTGATCGCGACCTGGACGTGGCTGTGATGTCGGGCCGCATACTGAATCCGCTGAACGTGCGCATCCAATGAAGCACGACGAAGGTCGCGTATCGAAAGTGATGAACCCTTTGTTTCCCGGTGCCTACTAATATAAGAGAAGTTAGCTACTTGGATAACAATGTGTATGTACAGGGGTGTCACGGAAATATCTTGAGATTGAATTTCAGATTACTTTCCAATGGTTTGGTAAGATAATTTAAGCTCCAGATGGACTTACTTATTTTAAGCACGTGGCACATACAATCTTGTTATGCTATGAACACATTAGAAAACAAAATTATACAAATTCTTGTAAAACATTTTTAAAAACATGGAAATTAACACAAAAAAATCTTTAATTTGTAGGTGTTTGTACCTATAAGTAAGTCAATCTATGGCTCGGATAGCTCAACAAGTTCTCTGTGACATCCCAAATAAGATAAGCTCACCCTGTTAAACATAAAATAAATAAAGAGTGAGGTAGTCCTTAGCCTAAATAGTTCGGAGCCCAAACCACGTCTAGTACTGGTAGGTGCCGAACACGGTGCACACGCAAAAGAGGCTGGTGTTGCTGAAGACCTCGGAGACGGAGGTGTCGCAGTCGCAGTCCCAGCAGCAGCGCGAGTTGTAGGTGGCCCCCGCACCCAGCTCCTGGCCGAGCATCACCTGCACCACGTGCTTGTAGCGCTTCACCTTAGTGCTGCTAGCTATTTGCTGGTTCACCTCGTCGGCTATCTCGCTCGTCCACGTCCTGGCCACGTCCTTGTCGTAGGTTTTGTCTGCAATTAGCCGGTTTGTTGCTTAGCAACTTAGCAGCCATCCTATGTCTTCGATTTTTCCCACTTGCCTTTGAGTTTCTCGGCCATCACGGTGTTCATTATGTGCTTGACAATGGGCAGGGGAAACATCTCGCCAAAGGCAGGTCGCATGCTGTAGGCGGCAGGCGCCGACTTTTCCGTGTTTTCCGGATTTTCCCCGCCATCATCACCAGAGCCCGAATAAAGACTCCCCGACTTCTTCTGCGGCTTCTCCGTCTGCTTAGCAGCTGCTGACGTCTGAATGGACTTTGCGGTGGACTGGTTCTCGGCCATTACTCAGCTTAATTTCCTTAAAATTTGCTAATTTACTGAAAGGCCGAAAAATCCGCGGTTGTTTGTTTACTTTGACATTCACAACGAGGCGCCGACACCGCCAAGCAGCTGCCACCTCATGCATAGCAAGTGGCAACTCTAGACAGTTGGCTTTGAATTTAAAAAGGCCCGCCAAGTTTTGAAACCCTCTTAATTCTTTTTATAAAGAAGAATCATAAAACCATTATTAAAAATAAATTAGTTTCATCCCCATTTCTAAGCAACAACAAAATTAGGTTTCATAAAATCTTTATTCAATTCAAAATAAATCGAAAAGTTACATAATAAATTCGATAAATATGTTTATATATGCAGGTTTTAAATAAAATTACACAATAATTTAATTCGTTTCATTAGTATACAGTTATTGGTTACTTCGCTCTCGCATATAGAAAATATTTGTGTGCATCTCTTTGTGTTCACTTTGATTTTGGTTGGGCAGCAGATGACATATTACATACATGGGTGTGCTGTTTGGGGGGATGTGAGTGTGCCTCTTCAAATAAATAATAATACATTCAAACGGTATACACAAAAATTGACAAAAAGTAGCTATGTGAAAATAACCTAAGAAAACTCAAATACACCATTTACAATTGCTCAAGATCACAAGCCATGTGCACATATTCACGTCACACAATCAAATCAACTCTTTACATTAAAAAAACACAACATTTTGCATAGGATATACAAAGATCAGACAGATTTCAGTGGCAACGACTAACTAAACATACAATTAGGTTCAGTACGGAACTAAAGGTATTCTCGAAAACAATCGTACCCCTTACATTCAAATTGCGAAATTAGTTTTTGGTTTTGATTTCTTCTCTGCCTGTTTTTACATAAACCTTGCGCGCTTCGTCGAAATTAGTTAGGCTCTCTACTTAAATATATTGAAATTGTTCTCTGCCAGCTCAATCACTCTGAATAGTTATTTGCTCGTGTCGGTTACAGCTCTTCGGTTCTAGTATTGTTAATTGTTATTGTTCAGCTGCCTTTTTGGTACGTTTTTCTCTGTTTCATCTTAAGTATTTAGGCTCAACAGTCCGTGCACTACTTCGCAGACCAGCAGACCCCAGGGAAAGTTTGGTATTCAAATCTGAAACGGTCAAAGTTGGTTAATCCAGATGATCAGCCGTTTAGGGCTATGCTCACATTCGATTCTTCGTGGTCATGCGGTTGTCCGGCTAGCTTGATGCCTGTTGTCTCGGCTGAGGTCGATGCCGTGCCCGCTGCTGTGAGGTCCAGTTGGGAGGCCGTGGGTCGTAGAGCCGCTCGCTTGGCCACGATTTCCAGCATCTCATTTAGTATTGCACCCTCGGCGGCCACATCGGCGGAGCTTTTGTCCAGTTCTACAAGGAAATTAAGTACAAATAAATATGTGTAAGACAATGCACTACCAAAATGTATTTTAAAAGATAATTCCTTTAAATAAAAATTTTTTACTGATCTATTTTAAGTGCTGAATAATTCTTTTAGACAATTGAAAAAAATTATCACTTACTGTTGCAGGACAAGCGTAGATTGAGCTCTTCCTTGAGCTGGGCATGCCGATACTCCAATTGCAGTTCCTGTTGCCTTATAGTCAGTTCCTCATCGCGTTTTCTATTCACAAAATCAACAACATTAGTTTCTAGTTGTCTAAGCTCCAGAGTTTAATTATTTTACATACTTGAGTGCTGTGATGTTGCGCCAAATCTCCAAAAGTTCCTTTAGTAGCTTCTCATCGTTGTCCTTTGTCGAGTCCAGGCTGCAAAGAGTGTTAAACTTATTTTGATTCCATTTAAAGGTTAGATTTGTTACCCACTTTTCAAAGTTCTGCGCCTCGCCCCGCAGGGCCTTCTCAATGAGCACGCCGCGGCCCTCCAGGTCCTTCAGCTGCACCTCGATCTCCTCCTGTTCACGCTGAATTTCTTGAGCGATTCGCAGTCGCTTGAGCTCAGCTTGTCGTGAAGCCTTCGATATGGCACGTTGCTTCTTATGCTCTCGTGTCTCGTTAGCGTAGCTCTCATCTGGAAGGGCAAGAGGGGTTAAAACCTATGTCGAAGAGGTTTTACTTAGATGAAACAGTGGAGTGGGACAGGACACTTTGGTGGGTTCGATTAAGAGGAATATGCAGACATAGAATGAGAACAACAAACCATCGGATCTCTGATAATTCAGTGGCAGAGGCGGTATGGGCGGAGGTGTCTGGTCGTCCAGGGCATGTGGATTCGCTGTCGCCAGGTGGTGGGGCTTGTGTATGTAGAGCTGCGGACTGGATGAAGAGAACGATTCGGGTTTCGGTTTCGCAGTGTTCGTTTGCTTTCGGCAGCGACTGTTGTTCGTGGTGTTCAGATAATCTTGCGAGTGATTTGTCTGTGATGTGGCTCCTGCTGCAGCAGTGGCGTGGCAGACGAGCATATCCTTGTCCTAGTGTAGCGTCGTGTTTAGAGGTATCAGAATATATATCGGTTTAAATGTTTGCGTGTTTTTCAGTGGAGTCGTAGGGTGGAGAAAGACATATCAAAAAAGTAAACAGCTTTCAGTTCTCTGATTAACAACAAATTGTTATTTACTAAATAAAAGTATATACATTTAAAGTGCAGGGTGTCCAAGGCAAGAAACTTAAGAGATAGTTCTTATGGATTACCATAACCCAGAGTCCAGGGAAACCAATCATGCAAAAGAATTCAGCACATAGAGCTTAAAACAATAAAAATAGTAAATAACGCGTTTCTCAATAAATAAAACTGTGTCCAATGCTTAAAAAATGAACATCTTATCGTTAAAAACACATAACATAATACCCGTAAGGTCTAAAGATTCCCTGAAACCTTTTTCATAAATACCTTATGGTAGAACTTATATTAGGTAAACATAAATGTTATTAAAATGAGGCATAGAGGGAAATAAAAATTAATACAGCAGGCAAACTTTAAAGTTAAGACTTAAATAACTTCAGCTGGAATTGGGTAAAAGAAAATGAAAATAAAATAATTGAAAACAAATTAAAATATAGTTTTTGAAATTCAGTTTAGTTGTTAAGACAGCAAAAATACAAATAAAGCTAAGCTAGATGGAGAGATGTGCAATTAGGGATTTGCGTGCGAAATAATTAGACTAAGCTTTGGTGAGCGAAAATTTTAGGAAAACTCAAATGTGTTTGATAAGTGGGGTTTAGAATAGTTAAAAGTTCTTACACCAAAACCGAAATTCCTCAGATCAAAGCAAGACTGCAAAATGGTGGAAAGAATTTTAAATATTATAAATGAGGACCGTATTACACAAAACACCACACACCGAGTCTTTGGCAGTTAATATAACTTAATGCTAGATGAGGTCAGGTGAATCGATAGCTTAGATAGCCCACACTGCACGGGGCAGACAACATTTGGTTACATAAACACCGACCAAAACCACATTACAGATATGTTTACTGGGTGTTTCACTAACCTTTGACTTCTCCTTGGACTTGGGCGAGATGCGGAATCGACTGAAGACGCCACCGCCTCCTCCTGTTTCCGAGATTGTATGCGTGCCACTGCTGCTGGTGCCTGGTCGCTCTGACTGCTCAGAGTGGGCAGCAGCTACAGGGACCGCCTGCTCCTTGGGACTGGTGGCCGCGGATGCAGAACCCTTCTGGAAAAAGCTTGACAGCGACTGAATGAGACTCTTGCGCCGCTCCGGATCTTTAGGCCTGCGCCCAGACTTGGTTTTCGCTGCCTTCTCCTGGCCACCGGCCGCCAAGTTCGGATCGGATGTGAAGTCGGCCGCCTTGGCCTGCAGCACGGCTTCCGTTTCCAGTTGCTGCTGCTGTTGCTGGCCCACCAAGTAGGCCAGATCGTTGACACTCTTCGAGGCACTCATTTTGCGGGCACGTGCCGCTAGGTCGCCAGATGGCAGAGCATCCAGTTGCTTTGGCTTGAGGGATCTGTTTTGGTCGTAATGCAACCGAGAGCGCAATAGCTGCATCTTCTCCTCGGGACTGAGACCCAGCTCTGTGTTGGACTTGAGACGAGCCCTGGCCCTGGCCTCGCTCCTTAGATTCTCCGTCGAGGCGGAAATGTTAACGATATTTGGCGAAACCACTCCTTCACGGCTACCTCTTGCTGGAGTATAGGGCTTTGCAAACTCTCCCGACTTTCCGCCATTAAACGAGGCCGTCTTGCCCAGCTTGTAGCCCTCTAGAGCAGTCGCATCAATGTGCTCGCTGAAGGGCCGCGGCTTGTAAAGATCACCACTGCGCGTGGGTGGCTGGGAAGTTCGGTAGGGCGACACGTACGTGGAGGTAGCGGACTTCTGCAACGGCCTCTCCGCCGGCTTCGATCGATCCTCTGCGGTGGAGGAGGCATGATAGTGCGCCTGGCTGGAGCAGTTGGAGTCCTGCGGACTGGTAGCAGCCGCCAGCTTGGGCGTCGGACTCAGGCTGGCTCCACTGGCATAGCCACTGGTGAGCAGACTCCGCTGGCGACTGCGGTGGAGGCGCTTCTCGGCGTTCAGCTGCTTCTTCGACTGTAGCTTGTCCATGACCAGGTCGTGGATGAGATCCTTCTGCTTGGTGCGCTCTTTGGTGATCTCCTCCAGCTTGCTGCTCAGCGTGGGTATCTCTGGTACCTTGCCAGAGATGCTGGTGCTCCGTGGACGCATAGATGGCTCCTCCGCTGGCTTGGGCTGTTCCTCGACTAGTTCTATCACAGGTGCGTTGGGCGCCTCGCCCTTGGAGCTCTTTCGCCGCTGGGTGCTGATCTGGGAGATGCGCTGCTGCAGAGCTCGGACATACTCAAACTGGATCTCCTCTGGCGGGGCAGCCTCCTTGGGAGCGTTTCCTGGAGTCGAGGAGTTCGGTCCAGTGCTGCTGCTGGTCACCGTAGAGGTCTTTGGTTGCTGCTCCGAGCTGCTGGGCGTGGAATCCCCCTTGCCCGCTGCCAACATTGAGGCGAATTGATCGAGCACCCTGGGCGACGATGTGTCCAATGGACTTGTGACCACTGTTAACGCCTCACTTTCCTCCGTTGTGGTGGGCTGCGTCTGGGATAAGCCTAACCCCGCCATGCTATCATCGTCTAGTTCGTTGAGGGTGCTAGAGTCCGTCAGGGACTGGGTCATAGCGGGAGCCACCTCGTTTACTGGCGTCTTCGCATCGTCGTGCATAATGTACGCCCCCTGCTCAATGTAGTCAATGCCCAGCTTCTCGTCCCGCTTCGTCATCACGGGCGGTAGGTAACTAGATGGCGGGGCTGCCTTTCGGGTCGCCTTTTTGGGTTCCGCCTCGATGTACTCCATGTAGCCTCTGTTCTGAATGAGAGCCGTGTTCGTGGCGGAATAAGCCTCCGCACATGAACCCTCAGATCCCGTGTCCATGAACTCAATGTCATCAATGTCGATGGCACTGAGAATTCCGTCCATTTGTACCACTGGGGCCTGACGGGCCAGCTCGTGGATCACCTCGTTTCCACTGGGCAGCTTGCTGGCTCCACTGCGCCGCCGATCCTTGTTCCTTCTTTTTATGGTGCCCTTGTTTGAGTTGAGCACAAACTCCATGTCCACAAAGTTCTCTGAGATGCAGTCGTCGGCCGTCCAGTCGGAGAGCTCTGTTTCCGTCAGCGCCTGGCCAGTGCCAGTGAGCTCCGTTTCCGAGTCGGATCCTCGGGAAAGCACCTCCCCCGTGGGTGTTTTGTCGCTGTCGTGTGCCGTTGGTGTGGTCGGTGTGTCTGGCGTCCTGGCCAAGCTGCTCAAGTTAAGCGTAATGGGCTTTACCGCCTGACTGTGCTCCACATTGCTATCCACAATCAGTGGAAGGTTCTTCAGGCTCTCAATCTTGTTCTCGTTCTTGCTGTCGAACTTCAGTTTGGGGGGTCCCATCTCGGGCAGAGGAGGTGGAGCAGCGATGACTGTGCACTCTGCAGGCTCGGGAGTAGCTGTCACTGGTTCTGCCTCCGCTTCTTGATCGTCATCTAGCTCTAGCTCACTAGTCTTTAGAGCCGCAGCAGGCGGAACAATAACGTTATCGGGCATATCCAAGAACTTGACATCCTCGGGATCCCCAATGTACTTTCCGTTCACAATCATCAGGCTGTCCACCTGCATCAGAGCACCACTCGTGTCGTGCACCTCCAAGCGGGGCACATTGTGCTTTCCGCCCGCAGTCTGGGTATCCGGACTGGTCGTGGACTCCAGAATGTAGTGCTGAATGTCCTCGATGCTTGAGGAATCCGAACTGGAGCAGATGGATCCACTGCTGCCGGTGGTGGACATGACCTCCGGCTTGGTCTTGTCCCATGGGATGTTGGGCACCTGGATTTGCACACTGTCTGGCTCATAAAGCTCATGCTCAGCCACGTCTTTTTCCGGAGAGTCCCGCTTCTCCTCGTCGGAGTGCTCCAGCAGACTTTGTTGCTCCTCGCCTCCCTGCTCTTTCGCCCCCGCCCCCTCCTTAATGTGGCCCAGTATGTCCGGGATGCACTCCTTTACATCCCGCGAGACATCCGGCTTGGGATCCTCATTGACCTCTTGCTGCAGCTCGCTGATCTTGTTGCTGTCATCCACCTCCATGGCCCCACCATCGACTAGCTGCTTCTTGGGCGTCTCCAGTGTCGTGAGATCTATAATGGGCATCGGCTTCTCTGGAGTCACCAGGTCAATCACCTCGATCATGGTCTTGTTGTTCGTTGGCGTTGTGGGCGAACTCTTTCTGGCCAGCTGCTCCAGCAGCGTGGCATTCACCGCGTCCGTGTACTCCATGCCCTTGTTCAGCTCGTTCTTGCAGTTCACGAAAACGTTCTCCTTCTCGTTGTCCGTGGAATGGCTGGAGGGAGTCTTTTGTATTCGGAGCTCCACGCGCAGGTCGTTGATCACGTTGCTGGTGGCGGAGCGCATCAGCTCGTTGGACTGCCCCTCGCCCAGCTTGGTGCGATCGAGGAAGGTGCGCATGCCGGCACTGATGTCGCTGCTGGGGTTCAGCAGCTTCTGGCACTCCGAGATGTTCGACTGGAAGCTGCGGATGCGTGAGTCCAGCACCGAGGTTGATCCAGACTTTTGGATCTTGTTTCCGTTGGCCGGTTCACCCAGCAGGTAGCGCTTTTTCAGCTCCAGGCTCTTCTTGGAGGCGATGCCCTCGGTGCTGGCCGTCTTATTCAGCAGGTAGTCTCCTGGCCGGGGATTCTGCAGCGGAGCACGCTGGCTGCCGATGAGCAGCGTGGGATCCACCTGCACCAGGGGCTTGAACTGCGGCAGCGGCGGCTGCGGCTGGTATTTCTGCAGGTAGCTGCCACCCTTCTCCCTCGCCGCCAGCTGCTTCTGGTGAAGGCCAGCTGCGGCGGCAGCAGCCGCGTTGGATCCAATCATGGTGGACTTTACCTGGCAATTAAACCAATCAGTTAGAGACATTTAACATACTGGATAAACAAAATAAATAAAAAATACCTGGACTTTTGTGGGCTTTCTTAGATGGGTATCATCGATAAAGATTTTGGGCGCCTGGCGTATGATCTCGTCGTTGTCGAACTCGGAGTCGGTGGAAATCTCAGTGGCAGAGTTGAGCTCCACCTCGTCGGGTGAGGTGCTCTCGGACTCGGTTTGAACCTGCAAGTGGAGGCACGGACACAGAGATCAGTTATTGGGGGTTAGGACAGAGCCACAGGCAAGTAAACAAACGAAAAACAAAAGCAAAGTGAGTGGGGACCAGTAGAGATCGGTCGGATCCTACGGCCCACACTCGCTGGCGGCGTTTTATGTACAGCAAACGCCTTCGGTTCGCACATGCTCATTAGTCGAAGTAGTGGGTTAATCAGCAACAACAGCGGCGGAAGCGAATCGCAACGCATCATGCCTTTAGGTACGATCCAGAAGGGAAACGAGAGGAACGCTGGAGGACAGAACGAACGCTGGCCGGGATTAGCTAAGGTGGCTGGGGGTTAGACCTTTTTTTGGACGGCAACAGAACGACACAACACAATCGGTATACGGTTTTTCAGTATTCTAGGCTTTAGAGGTTTAGAGACTACAAACTTTCGGCTTTATTTCGGGCTGCTTGAGTTCGGGGTTAGCGCAACATGTCGTGTACGGCTGTGCTTGAATTTACCTTCGTAGATCGTACCCAGGTGCATTTACTTTTCAATCAAGTGGCTAACTCGATCAGAGTTAGAGGCTAGCCTCTAGCCGATTTTGTCTGTGGCTGGTTGGAGGACTTGGACTGGACTTGAACTTGAAGGCGTGGCACATCGAGAGCAGACAGGCGGGCGGGCGGTCTAGCATGGTTGGTTGGTTGGTTTTTTTTTGGGTTTTCTTGGGCTGCTGATCGGGGACCTATAGTGTGTGGTTTGGACAAGGGTCGGGGGCAAGGGGTCTGTTTGTGGGGTTGGTTTCGCTGACGTTGGGTTGGCTCTCAGTGGAGAAAGTAGTTGAGGCGTCGTCTGCGGCCACAACGGGGTTAAATATAAATGAAAAGAGAAGGCTGCTTTGGTCAGTGGTTAAGGGCTAACGACTAGGAGATAACGCACGACTCTTTGCTGCCGTAGCCGGAAAGTGCGGATCCGGATCCGCTGGCGGGGCTGCGTCGTCGGAATAGGTCGCTCAGGTTGGAGCTGCGCGTGGTCGACGGATAGTAGCTGCTGCTGGTGGTGCTGCTGCTCGGGAGGTTGCTGCTATAGGTTCTCCTTGTTAGGTAATCAGTGCTGGGACTGAGGTAGTCGTAGGTGTTGCTCTTCCTGGTTGATGTGTTGGGAAAACGGCTGAGTGGCGTGGAACTGGCGTAATGCCGTGGCCTGTAGCTGGTCAGATCCTCATCCACGTCGTCGTACTCCCTGCGATCCGTGCTGCGCAGCACCTCCCTCATATAGGGATTGCGCTCCACCACCCGCTCATTAACGAAATCCCTCTTCCGGTTGTGCAGCCGTTTGCTGCGATCCAGCAAGGCTTGAGTACTGGCGTCTATTGGGTCCCCGTAGCTGGTGTAGCTCACAGGTCGGGCTGTGGCCACTGTGGTGGTGGTGGATAGGGTGTCCGTGTCCTGACTGGATTGCGCTGACAGAGATTGCAAGGAGGGTCCCTTTTTAAGGTCGCTAAACGACTTCGAGCTCTGACGTGAGCTGTTGGCCAGCGGTTTAAACGGCTGCGGAGACTGAGAGCGCGGCTTATTATCCCTGAACCTCTGCGAACCTCTTCTCTTGGCCGCCAGTAGGCCCTCGAAGACATCCTCCTCCTCTATGGATTCTGCACGCTTGTCAAAAACGGTCTTTCCATCCGGCCACTTGCGGTTCTTGAAAGCAGCCGAAGGCGGGGAGTCTGAGCGAGCGTACTCGGGCAGCTGTTGCCTTAGCTTCTCTGCCTGTTCTTCCTCATCCAGATCGTCCAGATCGTCCACCCCTTCCAGCTGCGCCTTGGGCCAGGAGCGACCCTGGAACACCTCGGGCACTGGCTCATCAACGGCTACTGGCTCTGGAACAAACCTTGGCTGCTCCGGCTTCGGTAACTTGAGCTTTCTGGGCATGGGCACAATCACCGGTTTGTTGTCCTGTAACTCTATAAATGCAAATGAGCTGCGTCGCGTGGAGCAGGCTGTGGAGTCCATGGACGTTGCGCTGCCATCGACATCCAGCTTCTTGAACATCGGAGGCGTGCCCTCGTGCCGCGTGGCTGTGTCCTGGGTTCGATTGGTGTCCTGGGTGGTGCCGCGTCGGGAAGCTGTCTTCATAGGTGGCGGCAAACTGCGCTTGCCGCTTGAGTTGCTGCTGCTCTGCAGGGAGTCGCGCCTGCGCTGCTCAGCGGCAATGACCTCGAAGCTCTCGTCCCTTTTAATCAGCGCTTGACGGCGCTCCTGCTCGAAGTCCTCGATGAGGCGACGTTGGGCTGCCTCTTCATCTCCGTCGGAGGGTAGATTGTTCAGAAGTTGCACAGAACTGGTGCTGGGTGAGATTGGTCGTATTTTGTTTCTTCTGGGTAGCATCGGGCTGTTGGGAAGCTTCTCCATGTCCCACTCCAGGGAGCTCTCTTTGCTGGTGAGGTTTTGGGGCAGCCTTCGACGTGGCATTGGTGATGCGGGCAGCTTTTCCATGTCCCAGTCCAGGGAGCTCTCCTTGCTGCGCGTCTTGGGTGGCGTAATTATCTTTGGGATCTCACCCAGACTGCTTCCGGACGAGTTCTCGCTCTTAAGGGCGTTACTCTGACTTATTTGGGGTTTGCGAGTTTCTGTAACTACCTGGGGAACCACCAGCTGAACATCTTCCTGTTGGCTAACAACTTCCACTTTGGTGTTTTCCAAAGCAGAACCGTTCTCTATGATTACCTCCTTTGAAGTATCCACTTCGTCTACATCTTCTTCCAACAACATACTGGGGAACCTCAAAGCCTGTCCTCCTTCGACTGGAAGCACTTCCAAGACTGAAGGCTGAGCATTTTTAGTGTAAGCCTGAAGCAAAAGATCCTGCACAGAGGGGGCCATGTCTTCCGGGTCTAACTTTGACAGCTTTTTCCTTAACCTTTGTGGAGCCACCGGCAGCGATGGTTCACTGGAAGAAGAGTTGCTTTTAGATCTGCGTTGTGGGCGCGATGGAAAGTGCAAGCCATCCACTTCATCTTGGCCGTTGTCCTGTTGGAACCTTTCCCCGACCACCGGCTGGAAGGTCTCATCATCCCGCTCCAGAGACTCCAACTTATCCAAATAGTCCCGATCCGCTGAGTTTCTTGATACGAGAGTGGACCTCGGAGTGATGCCAACCAGCTCATCGTTTGAATCGAATTCCACATTCACCAGCATCTCGTCGGAAAAGTGGCCAAAAAGTTTCTCAATGCTTTGATCCTCGGAACTGCCTCGTTTGACCACTGTGACTGGCTGGGCACTAGGACTCTTGCTTATTGTGGTGCACAGGGAATCCGCATCGATGTCATCTTCCTGAGGTTCCATAATGGGAATGGGCTGTGGTTCCTGTTCCATTTCCTCCACCATACTCTGGAACAGTTCGTCCACTTGCTCCGCATCCCTTTGCTTTTCCAAGTGGCTCAAGGCAACGAGCGCCTCCTGGTTGAGCTTCTCGTCCAAATAAACTTCCGACGGACGTCGCGAAATCACCAAACTGGATTGGGAGCCACGACGTGAGTTGTTCGAAGATTTGTCACATCCGGTCTTGGGTAGATTTTTAATGTCCTCTACAGGTGGTGTTGGAATTTCTACAGGAGCTTCGATGTGTACCTCTTTAATTGGTTCCACAACAGCTGGACTCTTTGTCTTCGAGCGTTCTAGCTCTTTCGCCTCTGAGGCTTTTTCAAGCAGGTCAAGAACTTCAAAATCGTCTGGAACAGGAGTGGCTGGTTTCAATGATTTTGGTTTCGGTTCTACAGGCTTTGGGGTCTTCTTTTGCGCCTGCTTGGCCTGGCGAACACTGCCGATCTTGGCCAGCTCCTCCAGCGAGTTGTTTGCCTTGGCCACTTTTGGGACCTTAGAGGGAGATTTCTTTTTCTTGATGGGAGATTTTCGCTTCTCGGGTGACTTGCGAGCGGCGAGGCCAAAGAATTTGGCAAGCTTAGAATCGCGGTATTGCACAGGTAGATCGTCCAAAGGATCCGGCTTAGCCTTTACCTTCGCCTCCTTTTTCTGATCCTCCTTTTGGGCGTAGAACTTGTCACGCTTTTTCTGTAGAAAGTTAGTGGCCTCGTTGCGCCATTCGTTACGCAAATAGTCCATAGTTTTCTCCAAGTCGCTCATTGAATCGCTTACCGAGACCAGTGATTCCCTGGAGCGAGTCAAACTGCTTAAGTTGCTGGTGGTTGACTCCATGCGGCGCAATTTAAACGCCGCCTGTTCATCGCTGTTCTGCGAATTCTGGGAGTGTACCGAGCTCATCGACTCGAATCGCTTCAGGATGTTCTGTACCCCAGTAAGTCGTTGTTTTGAACTGTGCAACTCAAACTCCCCTTCGCCCAAGGATTTAGTCTTCACCAGTTTCTTACTACTGCGTTTTGGCAGCCCCAGTTCCAGATCCAAGCCAGTTTCCTCGAGAATGCGATCGATGTTGTCGGACAGATCGCTGGGCGATTTTTCATCTTGAAACAACCGCTGATACTCTGAGCTGGGCGAGCGCACTCCACCGTCTCCAAGGATTTCATCCAATATCCGCTCGGCTTCATCCTTAGGGGGTTGCTTCTCTGCCGGAGCTATGGCTGCGGCCTCAAGTGCAGCAGCTTCGGCTGCAGCTGCCTCTAGTGCTGCTGCTTTTTTTGCTTTGGTTCCTTTGGGTACAATTTTCTTTACTATCTTAATGGTCTTGCCTTTGGGAGTCGCTGTGGCTTTTGTGACGGTTGTGGTACTTCCTGATTTGGCTGGCTTCTTTAACCATCGAGGTAACCTTCGCCGGAGCCTTTTTTCTTGGTCAGGTCTAGTGCTCCATCCATTTGGTGATCTCTTAAGCTAAAGGTATCCAAAGACGCCTGTCGTTTAGGTGGCACTGGTTTAGTTTCCGCCACCTTCTCTGCTTCCTTTTTGCCCTGTCCTTTCTCCTCTTTCTGGATTTCGGACTTGGCCGGCACCTCCTTCTCTTCTTGGAGCTTGGATTTGGCTAAGGAGGCCTCAGTCTGCGACTTCTTTAGTCGATCGGCCACCGTCTCGACGGTTCTTCGCTGAGGAGCTGGACTGCTGGGAAAGTACTTGGACAGATTCACATCCTTGAGGGTCACCTGGTTCTTGTTCGTGTTGGTGGCAGAACTCTTCTCCTGTTTTTGATTGGGAAAGTACTTGGAGAGATCCATGGAGGGTGGTGCCTGCGCACTCACCGTGGGCATTGTCAGCTGCGATTTAATGTGATCCATAGTGCCGGCAAAACTGCTGGCATGGATTTCCTTTAACTTGCTGTTTAGCTCTTTTTTGCTTTGCACCTCCACATCCATATCTGCATCTACGTCCATATCATCATCGCTGCTTTCCTGCCGCTGGACCTTTTTAATCGCACCTAGGATCCCTTCAATTTGCATTTTGTTGTCACTGGGAATGGGAGCTCTCTTCACCCTTGGACTCCCATTGCTGGCGTTGCTCTTAAGGCTGCTGGAGCGGCTTACGTTGGTGCTGCTGCCCTTGGAATTCGGTTGAGCTAATTTCTTCAAGCTCGCCGGCTTTGGCAGCTGCTCCTTGGGTCGCTCCTCAAAGTTCGGTTTGCGCGGCTTCAGTTCATCCAGATTAAAATCGATGACAGGCTTGGGTTTGGGTTCGGCCACCACTTGAGGTGGACTTACCACCTTTTCAAACTTCTCATCGAACGTAGACTTCGGTTGGAGTGGAGAAGCAGCATCCGTTGGAGCTGGAGCCACCTTCTGGGGTGCGGCCATTCCAGCTGCTATGGCCGCGTTCTCCGCAAGCCACTTCTCCTTCAGCGTGAGCTTGCGCAGAATGTCGCTCTTGACCAGATTCTCCTTGGCCAGCACCTCGAGGTCTTTGTTCATCTTAACCATGTTGTTCATGTGGTACAACTTCTCACTGATCGCCTCGATCTCGCTGCTAAACTTGCGAGGGGCATTTCGCTCCAGTTGCTCCATCTCCACACGAGTGGGCGTAGCCAGGGGCGTAGAGGGCTGGCTGCGGGCAGACTCAAAGGAGTTGGCCGATCTGAGAGAGCTCCTATCGGCCACATTCTCCTTGTTGTCAACGTCCAACTTAAGCTTCTAGTTATTGGGGCATAATGATTTATGATTTTTGGGGACAAAAGTGAAACCAACACCGTGTCAAGGAGATTAAATGAATATCGTAAGAGAGTCAAGGAGAATAAATGAGAATAATGAGAAGGTTAGTCTCCCCATCACCAAAAGGAAAGATAATAAAATATGACCCACCTCGGTCTCCGTATCCGTGGGCAGATTGGCGGGCAAGGGCTGCAGGCGAACCTCTTGGCGTCGCAGTTCACGGGCTTTTTTGAACTCCTCGCCCTCGGTGTCATCCTTACCATCATCTAAAATCAAAAGATAAAAACAAGATTAGCTCAGCGAAATTAGATCTTCCCCTTTTGTTCCCACTCACCCGCAATACCTTCACTAGAATCGTAGAAATCATCGGAGTCGTCGCTATCCTCACAGTACTGCTTTCCAATCCAATCCGACGCGAGCTGCAGGGTCTGAGCACCAAAAGGCGAGTCATCTGCTTCCTCGAACATCTCCGAGTCGGACTCGGTGTCGGATTCATCCGAGCTGGATAGCTCCGACTGGGAGTCGTTGTTTGACTCAGGCAGGAAGTTGCGTCCCGACCACTCGTGCTCATCGATGACATTGGCCTCGTCATCGGACATGGCGTCGGCGGAGGCAGTGGCTCGCGAGGTCTCCAGCAGATCCACTTGGTCCCTGGCCTCAGTGGTGTCCATGGCCTCAGCTGCCGCAGCTGCAGCGGGCGAAGTTCCCGCAGTTGGTGGGACGGCAGGAGAGGCGGGATGAGCGGCAGCGGACTTCTGCAAAAATCGGATAAGATAAGATAAAAATTTTATCGAATTTTACATTATATATTTTTGTTAAATTTTTGTTTTTATTGTTTATTTTTTAAAATGTCTATCACAGCACTACAAGATGTATTTTAAATTAAGACATCAAAACTCACCCTAGCCTTATTTGTGCGCTGTGGCAACGGCTTGGAAGGCAGCCGGAAGTGCTGGGTGCAGTAGAAGCGGCCCTGAGGATCATCCCGGTCGAAGGCGTAGCCTCCCAGCCGTAGGTTGGTGTGGCAGTGGTGGCACTTAAGGCAATTGCGATGTAGGACCAGACCCTCCACAGTGGTCTTCTCCATCAGGTAGACGGTTTGCTTGCAGAAGCGGCACTTCTCGGAGGCAGCCTGCTTTTTGAAGGCCAGCGCCACCTTGGAACTCTAGAGCATTACAAAGGATTAGCTTAAGGTGGAGATCAAGGATGATAACTAATTAACAATTAACGATAACGTTTGCCTTGCATACAATGGGTGTCATGTACAAATGAGTTGAAATGTGGTAAGATGACTTAGATGGCTATGTGTGTTGGTGGGAGATTGTCTCGTTTTTTGCTTAAAGCACGCTAACAACATCATCAACAGCAGCAACAGCAACCACAGGAAGCAACCACGAAGGTAAAACAAAATAAAAGGCAAAGCAAAAAGCAAGTAGAATATAGAACAGGGGAAACCGATAACAATGGAACCCAACAATAAAATAAAACAAAATATACAAGGAGGTGGTGGGTGAACGCAAAATTACTCACAGATTTGGGTATGACTGTGTTTTTGGTGGTGGTGTTGGTGGTGGCATTGCTGCTACCCGCATTCTTCTCGTCCGAGTTGCCCTCGTCCTTCTTGCCAAATACGCCTGCGATGGAGGCCACCTTGTTGCGGCCCCGCTCGCCCACGTCCAGGTTGTGGCCCTCCTTGAGCTGCTTGTCCAGGTTGCGGATGGTCTGGTCGATGTCCTTAAACTTCTCCGCCTCTCGGGAGTCCTGCCGTTGGGGCTTGGACATCTTGTGCTGGCGTGCCTGGAACTGCTCCTTGCTCCACTTGGGCACCTTCTCGCGGCCCTTGGGCCCGTGAATCTCCGTCTTCTTGGACAGCTCGATCTTCTTCTCGATCTCCCGAACATTCCAGTCGGTCGAGTCGATCTTGCCGATGGCCCGCATCAGGTCTTTGGGCTTCTTGTCGCCCCCGAGGCCGCCCCGTCCCGTCATCCGCTGCTCCATGTTCCGGATGCGATCACTGAACTGCTCGTCCGCCGTGCGCGGCAATGCTGAGGGTATGTCTCCCCGCTCTCGATCCTTTGGTTCACATTTGGTGGGTGGTGTTTGTGGTTGTGTGTTGGGTTTTGGTGTTTGGGCATTTAAAATATTTTAAATCGGAGGCGGAGTGGAAGGGCGTGAAGAAATCAAAATTTATAGATATGCATAAATATTTTACGTCGGAATACTGATCGTTTAGCAACGAATCAACAAAAACAATCAACTCAAAAGGCAAACAAACAAACAAACGTAAGCTTAACAAAATATCCGATTCGGACTGGTTAGATGAACGAGCCTAGCCTAGCTAGTAACACATTAGTATCTGACGGCCAGTCAGGCCGAATCCAAAGTCTTAAGCTACGAGCTGTTAGAACAAAGCTGATATTAGAGCCAAGTCGCAAAGATGTTAAACAGTGAGCTTTAAGAAACATGATATTAAAGGCTTTCAACCAACTAATTAAGGTTTCCTTTCATTTGAAAGTTTTTTTTTTTTAAATCATTCCTTCAGTTGGATTTAAAATATTATTAAAAAACATATGTTTAGTATGTTACAAATATTATTAAAATACATATGTTTAGGACAAATTTGGTTTCTTCTTTTTGCTTAGCTTTTATTAACAATAGCCAAGGCTTTCATTTTAGGGGCAAACAGCAGCATTAGTTAAGGGTTAGGATCAACAGTGACCCGCGCAGGGCCAAAAAACGGGTCAAGACAACAACACAGAAGACGACGGAGCGTGCAAGAGCGAAAACTGAAGGTTCTCGTCGCTTACTGGCCACAGAAGCTTCCGCTCGAGGTCCTTTACACGATCGTTGAAGACGGGGGCCTGCTGGCGGTAAAGGAATATGGAGTAGTCCTCAAAGGGGGTGCCGTCCTCGGCTACCCCACTTTCCCCCTCCCTGAGCAGCTTGCCAGCCTGCAGCAGCTGCAGGCTCTTGTAGAAGTTCTGCGTCTGGTGGTAGCGCTGCTGGCGCCGCTTGCTCATTCGCTCCTGCCGATTCTCCTCGATCTCCTGCAAGCGCTGCTGGCGCTCCTCCTGCGCGGCAGAGGTGAGAGTGAACACATTGGACAAATTCGGTGGATTGGATTCTTGGATTCTTTGGTAGGAGTCTTTGTTTTTGAACGAGTGTGACTGAGGGGACTATGGGATGTTTTGGTGCTTTTGCATGGGACAGATACAGATCAGACATCAAGATCTACTTGGGAATGCTACATTAGTACTACTGGGTCAAGAGTTACGCATCACACGATGGACAATGAGGACGGCAGACACTGGGACACTTGGACACTGAGCGAACTGACCTCATTGATGGACTCGTAGGCGCTAATGGCGTTACTGATTTCATGACAGAGAACTGTTCTCAGCAGGAGCTGAACCTTGGGAACAAATTTTCGATTGTTTCGGTTTTATGAATTTGGTTTTCTTGCGATTTACATATGTATGTGATTAACAATTATATTCTTTGTATGTACATGAGAGATCTGAGTTTAAACAGTTTTTAACAAGCATGGTAATGAAAGAGAAATATTTAACAAGATGTGCAAACGGCTGAATAAGTGGACCAATATCACTTCTCAACCCGTCTGGACTCTCAAGTATGAACCAATCCATGATAAAATATAATGGCAGCATTTACTCACAATATTGGCAGTTTTATCGACCTGGCGGCGCTTCTTCGATCGACGCGGAGTGTCGTTTTGACCTGCGTTAATTAGAAATTTGCAATAAGTATATGTTTGCACTTATTTAGATTCAAACAAATGATTCTCTGGAGTGGCTTGCCATAATAATCTTGTTAATCTTAAAATTGATACAATACAACCATTTTACAAAACAACAATTACTTGATTTACAGCTAAATTAAATAATTGTTAAAAAAAAGTTCGCTTGAAACTTATCTGGACTCCAAGCAACTCTAGTTTAGATTTTATTGCAACTTTACAATTTGACATAAATATAGCCACTCCGAGATTCATTTATCTGCCAGACTACGATGTGTAATGGTTATCTTCAACACACCCTGCTGAACGCCAGCTCCCGTTCCACTTCCGCTTCCAGCAACTCCGGCGGCGGCTCCCGCAGCTCCTGCGCCCCCACTGTTGAGAAGCTGCTCGTGACGGCGCTGCCGCTTGGCCCGCTCCTCCTCCAGCACCGAGCGTCGCTGCACCGTCGTGGGTATATCCACCGCATCCTGCATCGGCGACTTGGCCTTGGGCTTCGTCGCCAGCAGCTTTGAGAAGTCGGGTTGGGCGTGCATGTGATTGATGCGGTACTTCTGGCGCAGGTCGCTGAAGTCCATCTTCGGGTGCTTGATGTGCGGGATCTCGCCGCGGAACAGCTCGCAGATCTGGTCCAAATAGTTGAGCCAGACACGCGACTCAACCTCAGTCAGCTCCAGCGACTGCTTGGCGCTCATGACGCGATCTATGTGCAGCTCGCGCTCCAGAACGGCAAAGGCCAGCTCATTGCACTCCACGGGACTCATTTCCTTGGTGGCAGCAAAGTCGATGAGATCAGGACGATAGCTAAGCGGGGTAAAAAAGAAAAGCACGTTAAATTTAAATAGTATTTTAACCTATTACTTTTTAAATTTTCAAACCAATTCGTGAATCATTCTTGAAAAAGAGTTATCACCGAAATAGAACACAAAAACTGGTAGTCAATGATGACAACCCCAAACCATTAAAATTGTTACTTTTTAACCAAATAAATTTTGAGTCTGTGAAACCCATAAGTTTAATGTCTACCCACTGTGAAACCCATAAGTTTAATGTCTACCCACCGATTAATGAGCGCACAGAGGACGCGTCCATTACGGAACACATCGGAGGGCTCCTTGAGCCCCGGCACAAACTGATGGGCATTCAACTGGGCGCTGATCCATCTCAGCAAAGTAGCACCCTGGGGCAGTAAGTCTGAGAAAGAAAAATACCAATTAAATAAAGATCAAGTTATTTTAAACAATCTTCTTACCTCCACTGGTGCGCTTGCGCCTGCCTGGAGTGTATACTTGCGGCGTATGCAGGGCGTGGGTGTCCATGAAGGTCTGCTCCAGGATGGCCGGGTCGTCTGTGTCCACCAGGTGCTTCACCTGCCAGCTGTTGACCGACTCGCGGTTGAGGTTAGGATAGCGCGTTGCCGGGTCCACGGTGTAGGCACTTATGTCTCGCTGGAGAGTGTCCGGCGTGGTCTGGTTGAGCAGACGGTAGATACTCTCTCGCTGGGCCAGCACACCCAGGGTGCTGTTCTGCGGGTTGGACCACAGCTTGATGGCGTAGGCCGCGTCCATGCTGGAGAGGAAGCCGCGAGCACAGCCCGATCCGGTGGGCCAGAAGGGCTCAAGCAGGCTATCGCCAACGAGGCACTGCATCAAACGGGCCCCCTTGCGCACGATCACGCGGCAGGACATCTCGGCGGCGAACATAGAGGTGAAGTCGAACATGGCAACATCCGGCTTGCCATAGTGGTTGACCGCGAACTCCAGGTTGGGCATTTGGTACTTGGTGGAGAACTCAGCTGCCTCGCGGGCGTAGTCATGCAGCTTCTGGGTATCCACATTTGCAGCGGCAAGGAGCTCAGCGGGATCGGCCATGTCCTCGATGATGACGCCCTTGTCGATCAGGCTGTGCTTCTTGGCCGTCATCACGAAGTAGTGCGTCTCGTCCTTGTAGTAGACGATGTTCTCCAGGTCAATGCCCGTCCGGCCGTACAGGTCCTTGAAGAAGGCCTGGTTGAAGATGAAGGCCACCCCGCTGATCTCTTCCACCTTGGCCTCCGCCTCCGTCTTCTTGTTAATAAAGTTGGCCGTGATGGCGATGGCCAGTTTGCCTCGAAACTCCTTCCGCCTGAATTCCAGCATATTCCGCTTGCCATCTGCCCCGATTAGCACGTCAAACTCATAGTGGGAGACAGCGTGATCCGCGGGAGTGACCGCAGCCCTCCACCCACCACCGCCACCGTCGCTGTCGGTGGGCTCCAGCGCGTGCTCAAAGCTGACGCCCTCGTGGATCTCCACGCCCAGCAGCAGGGCCACCTTGAGCAGCATGCACTGCAGCTGCCGGATGGAGATGTGGTCGATGGAGCCGGCGCAGAACTTGCCGTAGAACTTCTTGGCGCCCAGGTTGCGCAGGTCGGTGATGACAAAGGGCCACAGGTGCAGCACGTTGTTGCGGCTGATGCGGTCTCGTTTCTCCAGCACCACCACTTTGGCCCCCAACAGCTGTGCCTCGATGGCGGTGCGCAGTCCGCAGGGGCCGGCTCCGATAACCAGGACGCGAGTCCCAGAGCAGGCTGCTCCCTTCCCGTAGACCCTGTGGGCAGCCCTCGCATCAAACTTCTTCCACAGCGCCTGCGCCTTCCACGAGTGCACCTTGGCCTTCAGTCGCGGGTAGAAGTCGTTGAGGGGCGAGGGCCGCAAACCCACCGCCTCGCACATCTCCCGGTGGAGAGCCAGGATCTGGCGCATCGTGGTGGCCACGCACAGCAGGTCGAACAGCTCCGCCGCCTGCGAGGCAGCCGCGTGCTCAGCCATCAGCCGCTGTTGCTGCTGCTGCTGCTGCGCCGTCAGCTGTTGCTGCTGCACCTGCTGCTGCTGCGGGGGCAGGTGGTGATGCCGCTGGTGCTGGCGGCTCATTCTGCAAGAAAAGGAACACAGAAGTTAGTTAGATATGGCTGTGTGGAGAATACGTTTACTAGACAACGACACTTCCACATGGCAGTTGGGGAAACACAACTCACATATGTTTATTGGTTTCACTTTTGCTTGTAAATTCAATTAATTTTTGACAGATTTTTCATTCACATTTCCCCGTATCTACATAATGCACGTATCTCTGTTTGTTTACCTCGAATTTTGCTTTCGTTGTCTCTGTCTTGGCTGTCAAATTAATTTTAATTAATTTAAGCGCAATGTCAAGCAAAATCTGGTTGCATTCATCGAAGTTTTTATACCCTACACTTTTCAGTTATCAAAGAAGTAAGAATTAGATTATAATTTTAAATTTAAATTAGTAATAAAACAGTTTACAAAAAGCTTCTTTGTTTCTAAGATTAAAAAAAATATATATTAAAAACAAGTTTTATTATCTTCAGTTAATTCGTAAGATAAGGATCAAGACGTTAATTTTTAAAGAGTATATCCCGACCTCCTTCAAAGTCAACGAACCATCTCTTGTTTACTCATAAAGGACTGCCTCGTATGTTAATGTAAACAAAATACAAGTTTTCCTTTTTAAATATTCTCTGAAAGATGAAAGAAACAAGTCCCCTTTCTTTCTCCCACCCTGAGAACCAACAAAGAACTTTTATTATGAACTTGTCATCATCTTACTTCCTTTCTTGCTTATTTGCTCTGCTTTCTGTTTGGTTTACGAATTCAAATGACAACTCAAATCTTGTCGGAGAATTATACTTCAGTTAATTGAATCAGATAGAATTACTCATGCTGCGGTTCAGCGCGACCATAAAAAAAGAATATCGAACAAAGCTGAGGAAAGCAGGAAATCAGAAGGGCAATCTACTTTTGGAAAACTAAACTTTTGAATACCCTTAAAGAAGTTTTGAATGTTCTCTAAAAAAATAAATAATAAAAGTCCCGATAGCCAATTAAACCCATTTGAACTCGGCTGGAACATTTTGTGCGAACCGATTTTAGACAACTTCTGGCTATAATTGGAATAGCCTTTGAGAGCTGACAAGTGAGCCAGACATCAGCCAAAGGCAAATGAGCCGGTAAAAGCTGCCACTCGAGTTTGAACTTCTGTTTGGATCCGCCTAGACAGGCAACAACCTGACAATGGACAGTCGGGAACAGGGAACAGGGAACTGGGAACTGAGAGCTGCCTGGTGGGTGCTGCAAGGTGGGAACCCTGAAGTGGAGTGCCATTTGCGCTGTTGCAAATAAAAAATAAAAAGTAAGCCACAAGACCGCAGCTGTTTGTTCTTTGTGCGAATGTTTGCTGAATGTGAATGTCCCTCCCTCGCTCACTCACTCACTCAAAGGACAATAGCCCCTGAGTAACAACGAACAATTGAGGACGAGTCATTGCCCCATTTTAAGGAACACCATCAATGTAAGCGAATTAAACCTAAGCTTACCTTGATTTTCGGGTATTTAGCAGGACCTTTGTTCACGAAAACTATTTTGCCGTGGCAAAACCTTTTCCTCACTTCAAAACGAGCAGAGAACATCCTTGAATATCAACTGGTATATCAAAAGACCTGATATGGATAGCTAGACTGCCTCTTAATTGGCCTTTTTTAAAATCATTGTTAATAGCAAAACTCAAACTTCTATGCTAACAACAAAAAAAACAAATTTAACCCCATCAAATCACAGCCAAAAGCCTTATCTTGGTCCAAATTTGCAGCCATGGTAAGCTTGCCTTGAGTTTATTGGACACCAGATATTTAATATGCTCTCACAAAACCGTGCAATGGGTGGTCGAAATTTGGAAAAGGCTAATTTTCACAGCAAGGGGGTAACAGGAACTAGGAGAAGACGTGCATCCATGGGCACATCTCCGGAGGGCAAGTGCTCGCGTTGCTCTCCCGTAGTCGCCAGTCGATAACCGTTCACAAACACCATGGGCGGCGATCCGTCCAGTTGCTGCAGCTTGAGCATCAAAGGCGACATCTGGGGCAGTGCTCCACCGCCCATAATCTCGGCCGCATACTGATCAATGTCCTGGCTCAGTTGATCCACCACCGGCTGGACGACCGAGTAGCGGCCGTTGCTGCAACTAAAGAACCCCTGACGCACTCCGCCCTCCAGCACGTCGTTCACCACCGGACGGATGGGTGGGAGTGGCAGTTTGTAGACATCCGCCACCCGCTCTGCCACCACATAACTGGACGCCGGACGACCAAGCACCTTCAACACTTCCAGCACCAGAGCTCCGTTCTGCTTGCCCAAATTGGTAGGATTCATTCTTGGCGGTACTATTTGATTACGGTTCTGCCTTTCTTAAATAGGGGTCGACTTTGCTTTGAAAGTACTTTTTAGCAATTAACAATGAATTTTTACTTTTTCAAAATGTTTTTGCTGAAAACAAAAGAAGGAATGTAGCTTGTTCCGATATTTGTAATAAACTAAAACGAGGGGCAAGTCAAGAGTGTTTTTGGAGAGAAGAGCAAAGGGTTGCTTGGGTTCTACTTTTTTATTTTTTGAAGGTACATATATGACAACCAAATTAGCAATTTTCTTAAATAACCAAAGGTTCAACCTTCAAACTATTCTGTTTTTTAGTGGGTAAAGCATTTTAGATTTACAAATTTATAAAATTAGTCTATTTTACTACACAAAATTTAACCAAAGGATACAACAACCTTGTGTTAGCACTGAAAACCTCGAGCACAAAAGGAACAAGAAAGAACGCTATAGTCGGGTTTCCCGACTATAAGATTTGCGATACTCATTGCCCTCTTTAAAAACAGCTAGCTAGCCCTCTTCAATATGTGCATTTTTGCGCAATCAGTTTTAAGGCCCTCTCTTAAAAAATTTTGAGCGCAATAAAATTTTCAACGTTTGTATAAATTTCTTGAAAATGGTCAGTTTTCAATTTTAGATATTTGGGTAGATATTTTTAATACAAACAAATTTGTAAGGGCCTTTCTAGCACTAAAAATGTGGATTTTGAAAAGGGGCGTGGTCGGTTTTGAACAAACTTGGTTGCGCCTTGCTTATGAAGTCTGTGTGCAAATTTGGTGGCTCTAGCTCTTATAGTTCCCGAGATCTCGATGTTTGTACGGACATACGGACGGACAGACAGACATTTGATCGTTTACAGTATTTGCTTACTCTTCGAGTATCGCAAATAAAAATGACAAAAAGATGCTAGGGGCATGCCAAAAGCCCGTTATTTTATATACTTGACAAACAATGAGATTGCGGTTTCCTTTATGAGAAGAAAACAAGAAATCCTTTCCTTTTGGTTAAAAAAAAAATCAAACAATTGTTTACTACAAGCACAATATCTTATGCTTTTCAAAAGGTAAATTTTTTGCGAAAATATTACTCCTTGACAAATTATTCTACAGCGACCAACACAAGAAATCCCAAAATTAAGATTCAGTTGCAATTTCTGATGTCTCATCGTCTATTAAAGTTCGAAGCAAAAATTCTATTGGCGCCAAAAAAGTCATAAAAAGAGCTCGCACAATACCCCCAACCACGCCTATTGTTTGAACAGAAAAGGGGCGGTGGGTGGGTAGGTCACGCACTTGGCGACAGCTCAACATAAGACAAAGAGGAAAATTCAAGTGTTCTGTATTTTTTTGAATTATTTTTTAATGAAAAAAAAACAAGCCATATTTTTTATAATTGATCAACTGTTTGAGTTTTTTATTTAACACATTTTAGCCAAACGTTTTACATTTTTTAAAAGACTTCTTTTGTCGCAGGGAGAATAATTATAATTTATACTTAGCCCAAACTACTAATATGCTCTTGACTTGTTACTGACATTTTCTCTCTGTCTTTTTTGGCTCCGTCATAAGCCCTCGTTGTTTGTCTGGGTTAAACAATAGCCTCGTGGGTCACATTGGGCACACACAGCATTATGTCACTGCGCGGACGAAAGGGCGAAATGCCAAGAGAAATTTGGGGAGGGTGGGCCGAGAGATGAAGCACGAAAATTAAAGTCGAAAGAAAATGAAAAGTTTGACTCTTATCGATTTTGTCTGCTGTTTTATCTGCCAACTGTCCCCACAACGCGAAGTTTGTTGGGAGAGGGCATGGTGTGCAAACAACCGGCGAGGGTGGACTGCATCAGGCTTTCCCTTTTGACACGGGGGTTAGATGAGCGAGTGACTCATCCGCTTACATACTTTTCGAGGGTGGCCAAAAATATCCCACCATTTCTATAGCTCAATTACTCATAAATTCAGAAATTAAAACAAAATTGTGGACTTTGAGTAAGGAATTCATGGTTTATAAAGTGTTGCACATGGCTGCCGGACAAGATCAAGGTTCTCGGGAACAAACGAACCATTTCAGTTTGAAATTTCTCTTTCTTTTCCTAGTTTCAACTTGGCCGATAGCCAACAAATTTTTAATAAGTATTCGAAACACAAAAATCTTGTAGTCTCATTCATAAACAAAATAATGAAATCTGTTCAAATTTTGTTATTTCTTCCCAATTTCACTTTTGTCAAAATTGTTTCCTCACCTGAAGCAATTGAGTCGTTTGTTCAATTTTTCACAATATTATTCGATTATATCACAATATTATGTACTTATTTATTTATTTATTTAATTTTGTATTCGGACCGATTCGTTGCGAGTTGAAGAGCTACTTGATCAGTAATGAAGCTCTGCCGATGCATGGAATCGTTTTTAAGGCAATTTTATGAAAACAGTCTACAAAGACGGATGACAAAGATACAACGAATCCAGCCAGGTAAACAAAAGCCAGGAACACAACCCAACCACCCCCACAGCGGAATCAACGTGAGAACTTCCTCGCAAACTGTTGATACACACAAAAAACATAAAGAAAACTCTAATTATAGATTTATAGATATTGTATCTACAAGCAGAACGCATCAAACAAGTGTTTTTCTTATCGCCAAAGAAAGGGAGGTTAAGGGAGTTATGGAACATGTCGGTAAGAAACCTCTTTGCCACTTTCTAACATGTTTGAAATACTTATAGACTTATAGACATGAAAGTCACGTAATTAAAATAATTTTTCTGTTATTTTATTTTAAAAGATACAATAGCTAATAGAAATATTTCAAAGTAAACGTGAAGAGTGTTCAGAATGTTTAGCTAGAGAAACGAAAGGGAAAAATTAAAGAAAAATGTACAAGGTAGAGGTGCTGGCTGAGCATTTAAAACCAAAAATCGTTTCAATTTCAAATCAAGTTTCTTAGCACCTCTATTCTTTGAAACTCTTGGCAAATGCTCACAGCCGGGGCATAAAGAAATATGCAAATAGGCGGACGCTTGATTGATTTGGGCTCGTTGTTGTTTAATTTTGGCTCCTATGCCAATTGATCGACAGTCTCACAGACAAACGAAAATTGTTGAAATTGCAGCAAATTGATTTATGAACACCAAGCAGACAACAAACAACACAAACAACTATGCGGAAGCGCCATCGAATTTTGATGGGATTAGGGGTACTCACTACACTGCTGACGGAAAATTTGATAGAAATTATTCGACCAAGTGTGACAATTAAAGAGCAAACCTCTGGCGCTTTTCTTTGCCTTTCCGCTGGCTTTACAATTACAGCCAGATGACAAGGGAAAAATAATAATGAAAATAGATTTGATTGAATTAATCTTGTCGCCAACTTTTGGTTGGCAGCCAACCTAAACCCTAAGGCATTGTTATAAATTTGTTCGAGTATTTTAATTGGCACTAACAGACGTGGCTAAATAAATTACGTTTAATTAGTGGGATATGGTCAAAGCGCTGACAGTTAAGTTTTACTCACTACATAGTAATTGAAAATTGAATACATTGAGACACCCTGACTATATTTCACTTTCGCAATTTCGTAGTTAATTTAAACTTTAGGAACTCTGAGGGCCTTTCACAAATAAGTTTGCCTGTCACTTGACAAAGAATTAAACATATAGTGCTGCACTCTCAAGTGTAATCCGAGGCAGAAAACTATTCGAGTAGACAGCAGCACAGCGTATGTTCGTTTAAACATTTCTCGCTATTCTTAGCCAAACAAAATTGGGTCAGCAAACGATGCGGTTGGCCAACTCGTAGCCACGAGCCAAACATTTTCGCAGAGGGCGAGCGAAATGAGGAGAGAATCTGCGAGGCGCCTTCAACTTTTTTCTGCACTTACTATATGTATTATATACATATGTATATATTTTTACATATAAATAGAAAATTAATTGATTCCCAGTGTTGACTCCCCGACTCGAGCTTGCTTTTTATTCCTTACGCAAGCGAAATTTCTTGCTAAACGAATTTTAATGCAAAATCAATTTTATGACCGCCGGCGCCTTTTGATGACATCATCGGTGAAAGAAATAAGATAGAAGAGAGATTTAATTTTCTTGCGGCCCAGCAGCATCCTTTGTGGATAATCCTTTTTAAAACATGCCGTTGACATAATTTGACCCCATCGATATTTTTTGTTTTGTAATTAAAAACCCCGTAACTAACGCATATTTTTTAGAAAACTTCTTTAGTGTTTAAGGCTATCGCAATAAATGTTAAGTGTCGACACTTTTTGTCTTTGGTCTTTAACTGTGATCAAAAAAAAAAAAAAACAGATTTAAATTTAAAGCGTTCCCTATGTAAGTTGCATGCCTCTGTTCATCTGTGGGTTTCACTTCCTGCATATTAAAAAATATAAAAAAAATATATGCCGCCTGCACAAGAACTAAACAACTAAACTGGGCGTGGCAGACTCTACTCCCCAATCCACACCCTCACTCTGCTCCACTTGCATTACAACTCGGATTGGGGTCAGGCCCGGACAAAGTTCTCCTCGTGGGGAAACAAATTTAATAAACAACAAAATGTGTACAAATTTACATAAATATTACAATTTTTGCGGGGTTTAATTGCACACTCAACTTACTTGTCTCAGTCGCTGTCGATGTCGTGTGGGCCTGTCATATATGCAGCATTAACTGTAAGAAATAGAAATTTTATATGGTTAGGTCGAGCTGTATAAAAATGTGTTGCAAATAGCCAAGAGCTTAATTTATTGCCTCTAATTATGCTACCAACTCGTGTGACATTTCAATGTTGAGGCCAATTAAAGATATCGGGGCCTCCATGATAATCATGTGGGTTGTGCGAATAACTCAGAAGGCATCAACACCGCAAACAGGAACAACAACTGAAATCCAATTTATAAATGTCTTTGGGCTTATGATGGATTTCAGGTTCTCTGTGAGTCGCGTGGGCCACCAAAAGAAAAGTATTATGAAAAAAAAAAAAAAACCAATTCGTTTAAAAATATCTAGGTTTGACAGGCAAACCGAAGCGTTTAGTACACTTCTGGAAAATATAACCTTCTAATTGGTTAGTTTTAAGCTGTTTCAAGGGCACACAATATTATAAAAAAAATTGCTGAAAAAAAGAGCAATGAGATGATTTTAAGCACCTTTTTGTAGGATATTAAATGCACAAATATGAGCAAGGTCTCAATCGAAAACAGATTGGATACGACAGATTGCAAGAACTATTTATTGCGTGTTCAATTGCAATAGTAGACAAGGTAAACAAACAAAATCACAGACGTAAACACCTGCTTAGGTAACATCGGCTACCACATGGCAATTACCACATCCTTTTACCTGTCGTTCCCCGTTGCCAACCTTCCTTCTCGTGAATTGCTCACTGGACTCCAGACCCTCTGGAGCAGTTAAAACTGCAGCGAATACCAAAAACTACGTACGACTGGGCATTAATTTAAAGCAACAGCCCGGGCACGAAAATGGCATTAAACTCAGTGGAGACGAAGACGACTGACGTTGAATAAAACACTTCGAGTCTCCGGTCCCCAGCGGAAAATGCTGAAAAACCCCAAACCAAAACAGGCCACAGACAGGGCGAAAAGGAAATAGCCAAAAAAGAAAACCCAAACACAAAATCACGTGGCTAACCGCATCGGCGTAAAATTTAGGAAAAGTGCATTTGTGAGAGTGAAATGAAAATGCCCTGTCAAAATGAAATATGAAAAATTTAATGTTTTATGTCAAGTCCTATTAACAGAAGTCACCAGTAAAAAGCTTAAAAAATTTATAAAAAAATTATTTACAAAATATTTTTCATTGAAGAAAAGTTAAAATACTCATACACCCAAAGAAGAATCAAAATGATAGGTACTAAAGTAACAACAATACAACATAGAAAAACTTGGACAGATAGAGTTTGGTAATAGTTTTAAAACTTTTGAAGGATAATTTTAAGATTAAACCGCATTGATGTCTAAAATAGGGGAATAATGATGACGATTTATGCTTTAGTGGACTTATCTTGAATAAAAAATTAGATGCACTCAGTTTAGAGAAAATCTAAAGAAATCATAAAAGTAATGAATCTTTGTCTGCTTAGATTTCAAACGGACATACTTTATTGAAAAGTTAAAGGAACTCTCTTAGAGGATATAGGCAACAACAGCAGCAAAAGGTTTACGTCTCCTTTTTGGCAGTTTTGGCGGCTGCCGTTTTGCGTTGCCTGTGCAATGAATGAAATTAAATGTTGCCAATGGGGATAGACTTGCAAAGAAAAAAAATAGCCAGAAATACTGGCATGCAAACAATAACAACGGCCACCATCGCAACTCGTTTTGTTGTTAGCTGGTTTGGTTCGCTGGTTGCCGCAGCAGCCGTCAAAAGTTGCCAAACTTGGCCAAGTGTGCAATGGCAAGTGTTCAGTTATTTTTATAGCCACCGCAGCAACAACAACAACAACCACATTTACGTCGACCACGACAAGTGCAGCAAACTCTGAGCCAGGCTAAGGTGAAATATGATTGCAGGCTGGTTGGCCCCAAGTATTGAGCCTTAAGGAAAACCAAAACCAAGCCGAGCCAAAGACGTTGCCAAGTTGCTGTTGTTGCTGGAAGCTGGCGCTTTCACTAGTTGCGCCGCCGACTTTTCCCATATTGAAAACGTGGCTCTAACAATTGGCCTATAACTCGAAGGTTTGGCATAGCGAATTGCGGCCTAATAAATGAAAATTTGCTGGCGGACAAAAATTCTCTACAATATGTTCGACCGCACCTAAATTCTTGTTTGAACATATTTTTGAACATAAATATGCTAATTTTTGTGTGATGTTGTTTTTTTGATGCTGTCGACGAATATGAAAAGCTTTTTGTATAATTATAATACTTGCAAAAAGTGAGAGGTAGAACTTAAAAGTCAGCTCCCTTCAAAAAAGTTTTCATAGAAACTTTTTGGAAAAAAAAAGAAATAGAAGGAATATCCAAGATTTTCATACACCCAGAAAAAAACATGGACTAATATACCGAAAATGGACTTAAAATAAGGTAAAATGGACTATTTTTTGGCTTAGGAATCATGGACTTATTTTAAGTCCATGACATTTAAAGCTATAATATCCTTAAATCTAGTCCAAATATAGCCTTAAAAGAAAAATATTTATTTTGACTTTTCTCATATTGTTTGCTTGGAATTGACTCGTTGAATGGATTTATAAGCAGAAGAATATTAATTTTAAACATTTGATATTATTTATAAAACTTACATTCCATTTGACTCCACTGGGATTCGAACCTCTGACCTTTGGATCTGTACGCGTGAGTCCTAACATCTGCTCTACAGTCGCTCTTAGTAGCCGCCGTTCTAAACAGCTTTTAAAGGATGTGTGTGTGCATACCAAATTTATAGTTTCTTAGTGTTCCTTAAGTTAAAAACTACGTTAAATAGTTTTTTACTTTTAAGGAAAGTGTTACGGCAAATAAAAAATAAAAAGTTTTAGCAAAAAAAAAAAAAATGTTGTTTCGACACCGCTAGGAAGTGAACCCGGGCCATTTTGGCTCCCATGCGCGTGGGTCCACCTGCTTACCCCCTAGGCTACCCTCTAGCTAGTACGAAATAATTTCTAAGGTAATTGGACTATTTTTCGGATAGTAGATTCCTTAAGTTGTATTGCCTTAAATGATCAATTTAAGGCCAAAAATCCAAACATGTTTACTTTTTAAGTCCATTGTGCCCTTAAAAATTCAAATTTGGCAATGTAGTCCATAATTCCTAAAATTTAGGAATTTTTTTTTTCTGAGTGTATATTTTGCTGTTTACCAAAAATTCAATCTTCGTAATAAATAAGTAAATATAATAAAGAAGTGGGACAAAGCATGCATACTCAAAAAATATTTGTAACAAATGTTGCTTTCAAAGATCAATTCAAAAATGAATGACTTAAACAAATGCAAAATAAACATTATTCTCGGTTCATACTTAAAAACACCATGTGTGTGCATCTTAAACTTCAATGTGTATTCATTTACAAAGTGTACAAAGTACCCAGAGAAGTGTTCCACTTTCAGTTTCATTTATGTTTGTCTTTCGTGCAACTTGCACTGGCTGTAAGTAATATTGCCACTGGTTTTACTATTTAGCCAGATTTATAAGCTAGTTAAACCCGTTCAAAACACGGCAGCTGCAAGCATGTTGTAAACCAAAGCGCAAAGCCAACAAAACGAAGGCAAACACAGCAGACGACAGTGCGATAAAGTATCTGGCGATGACCAATCTGAGATACGGCATTGCCCTGAGCTGCAAAGATGGATACATGGATGACCTGACCTTAGCCGCACTGCGATCCAGCAGAGACAAAAGAGGGCTGCCACAAAGCCGGCAGTTAATCATCTGTTATACCATTGACCTCCAGTGAGTTCGAGCCGACGCTCCTCCTGCATAATCACAATCATTTGCCCAGACACACGCCTCTCCCTCCTCCCTTCCCCCCTACTTGCAGCATAATTAACATCTGAGCGATAAATGTAATTAGCGATTGCTGCACTGAACATTGCCTGCACTTAATTGCACTTTCATTGAGCAGAGTTCATTGCCGCATCTCGTGGCTTTTGTGTCAAATGGTGGGCCGTGTCAAACACAATATTCAATTTTCTTTTCGCCGCTCATCAAAATTTTCTGGCCCCGCCGGTTTAGGAACTGAGTATCTGCAAGATACACAAAGGCGAAGCCGAAGCCAACAAACAAGCGCGCCACAGAAAATAAACAAGCACACACATCGAGATGCGAGATGCACTGCCAATGCAAAGAGTTTGGATTGTGTACTTTGTTTAAAAATAACAAGAAAATGGGAAAATGTATCTGTATCTGCCAGCGCTGCAGTTCTTCTATCCGAAAGATACGGGCCCACTCGATGCACACAGCTGCCCGATGGCTGGGTCTCCGTCTTTAGTGTAAACACTGCTTCTAAATAAACCCCATTCAAGGATGGGGCCCAGCATTTTCTTCAAAGCGTTTCTGACCTCAAACAAGTTCTAAAAACTTCAAGCTATTTGTAGGGGCCCAAACAAATACGTTTCATTTAAAAAGCTTTAAGACAAGGACTTTACAGATTTTATAAAAATCAAAAGTAACAGAAATTAATACTGCTTAGCTTGAAATAATTAGCTGGAGTTTATAATTTGGGTTTCTCACGGAAACCATTTTATGTTCAAATAGGAAAGTCTTTTAAAACTTCAGGGTAATTTAAAATTTATTATATTACAGTTTTTAATAAACATTTTTATTGAGAAACAATAAAAATGTAAGTTCGCTGTGGAGTTTGTTGTTTCAAACAAAAATTAACCATTTGAAAACTTCCGTTTTATAGTTTAAATAATTTTAGTTGACAAGAGGAAATGTTTTTTCTCAGTTTTAGTCAAGGACTAGATATATTTACACATTTGGTGGCAACTTCTAAACATGCAACTCGACGGCCAACATCCCATTGTTTTTGAGGTAAATTAAGTAAGACTGTGAATTCAGTTATGGCAGGATCACTTACAAATGAGGTACTCAGGGCAAAAAGTCGGCAAAGAAAAGCGACGCGACACAAGTGACAAGGCCCGAGGTGGGAAATTGCGATTTTCACGGACCGTTCCAAGTGCAAATGCGACAGCGACTCCTGGCCACCACTAAGTCACCTGTCCCTGACTTTTGGTGTCTCTTTGAGGGTGCGTGAAGTGCGGCCATTAGGAAAATGTGTCTCTAGCAAAGGCAATGCGCCTATTTTTAGTGCATTGGCTCCGCCAGCTTCGGGTTGGCCATGAAAATGTACATTTGTCGTTGGTGCAGGTGTAGCTGTCGCACAGGTGAAAGTATTTAATTATGCGTCTGCCCCATGACAAATCTGTTGGTGTTGATGAATTGCCATTGCAATGCAAAACATCCTTGGCTAAATGTCGGCTCGCCAAGCGAATTCCCCCAACGCATATGGCCAGCGGATGCGACAGGAAAGTGAGTGCCCAAAATTGGACCCGTCGGACTCGAGTTTTCAATGGAAAAGCCAGTCAGCGAGCGAGGTGAGGCGAGGCGATATCGCCATGTGTGGCAGTGGCAGGGGCGCTGATCGCAGCTCGACAAATATATTCAAACATTTATCGATAATGAAAACAAACAAAGTGTCAAGTGGCTGGGATTTTGCCTTGCCAACTGCTCTCGTATTTGAGCCAGCTGCTGGGATTGGCGTCGTGCGTGTTTATTTGTTTGCCAAACGTGTTTGTTTGCCCACCGCCACCCCCGACATCCATTTCTGTATTAATTTGCTCACCACTTGGCACTTGTATGCCATGAATAAACCTAAGCATGGGGCAAAAAGTAAGCAGATGTCACTTTGGACCTCACTTTCCTCGGAGAATTAGAGTGTGTTTGCTAAAACCGAAAGTTACTTAGTTTTCCCTTTTCCACATTAACTTGACTAAATTTCCCCAAGGTTTATCAATGATTTCCATTTAAACGGGACAACCCTAGAATTTAATCGTTTTATATTGCACAGTTTACCTTGAAATCGTCTTTCAACCTCAGCCGCACACCCGGCGTATGAGTAATATCAGAAATTCATATAAAACAATTGCTTGTAAGTTATCCGATGACAACAGAATTTAATACAGCAATTAATGCTCGCTATTAGATGGGTAATTTTCCGAACATTAAGGTGATTATTTAACCATGTACACTAAAAACAAGTATCACTCTGAGTTGTAGAAAATGTGTTTTCTTTTTTAGGGCTCCCTTTGAATGAAAACCTATTTTACAAAAGGGCTACGCATGTTCTTCTATGTTTTCAATATATTTATAAATTGTTATTTTTTTTACTGCATTTTTGTGTACAACAGGGCGCATGAATAATAGACATTCTTGGAAAGATGAGCTGACGAAACACAAGCACATCCAAATCGAAAGCTAAACCAGCCGAGCAAAGCCACCAGTTTTAAAGTGCAACTGAAACTATTTTTATTCAATTCAATTTTATTTATATTGTATTTTTGGCATTTTTTTTTAGCTGCAGTTATTTTGATTCGATTTCTTTGTCCGCTGGCATTTTCATTGCAACAGAAATGGCTAGGGCAACCTCACCCGCAGCAGAAGCCGCCCAGCAATTGTTGAACGATTCGAACATATTCGAGGCCTGTTGTTAGACAATTTCATTTGCAGTTTGTTTTAACGCGCAAATATTTGCACAATCCTCGGGCCGCTGCAATTGTTGCTGCGTTGCTGCTTTAGTTTCAGTTGCTGCTGCTGTTTCGGTCCTCTGAGCGCTAATTGAGTGAGCACACGACAGGCAGTCAGTCAGTCAGTTGGACAGTCAGGCAGCCAGAAAAGTCAGGCGCACAGAGGGACGGGCTGTCAAGCAGCTCTAGAGGAGAAATGAAAAACGCAGCGAGGTCTGGCAGAGATCTGGCCGAGCCATATAATGTGGGGCAAACATCGAACATACTTCCCCCAAAGCGGCTCCACACTGCGTTTATGCCTCAAGCAGTTTGAGGCATGCAGCACGCAATAAACTTCAAGGAAGTTGCCCAAACGATCATCATCAGCAGCATGCGTTCGGAAAGGAATTTTGATTGGCCCACTGTAAGCGATTTAACCCCACCCCTGCCACTTGGCCGCTGTTCATAAAATTGTCATAAATTTAATCCGATAAAGTTTCATTTCATTCCATCTAATCAGCAGCCTCATAATCCCCATCATCATTATGTTTAGTGCGGTTATTGTTACTATAGTATACAGATGTATATATATTCCGTTGACAATCCCCGTCACTTCCACTGCGCATCAACGCACATTTTCCGAGTTTCTTTTTTTAGGTCAAACATTCTATTTTGTTATTTTTTCATTGTTGGACAGGCCGCCAAAGTCAGTGAACTTTCGGTAAGATGAAATATTGAGGAAAGTTCTGTGTCTTGACAGAGTGATGGAGCGGTGGACTGACGGATTGATGAGCGTTTTTCCACTTATCAAATTGGCTGCCATGAAAATGTCTTCATTTAAATATAATCGCTTGAGAATTATATTGCGTAATTGATTTGCGAGGCTGAGAGCAACAAGTTTTTCCCGAAACCGAAATCGATGTCGCTTTCTGCGAGTGTGTACCTCAAGAATCTTGTTAGATGCTGCGACTCTCACTTAACATTTGCAATTTGCTCGGGAATGCTGCTCTTTGCGCTGGCAGAGTTTCGCTTTCTAAAGGCCTGGCATTACTCATACGACACGGTGTACAATGTTGCAAGTTAAGGCAAGTTAAGCTGGTAAATAGTTGTCAACGATGTTATAAGCATTATTTTGTGCTACAACCATAAGCTAAAAGTATTGCTCATACGACATGATGTACGTTGTCAGTTAAATTTTAAAAAGTCAGTTTAAACTTTATAACTACTTTGGTTTTCTTGCTTCAAACTTAATGATTTAATGCTCCATTTTAAAATTCATTTAAGCATATATTCAAACTACTTAAATACCACATGCTTTTTATATTTTACTGATTACTTTTCCATTACCACTAAATCTTATTTTGGTTGTGCTCATTTTTGGCCTACTTTGTGGAAGCACGTGCTTTGGCTTAGGTTGATCTCTTTGCTTTTTATTTACCTTGGCCACTTGAGTTGTTTTTAATAAACTGTTAATAATGGTTAACTTTTGGCGCTTAGCAGCCACCCACACACTCGGAGACCGAGAGTCAAGACACCTGCCCACATTGGTCCATGAATTTATCTGGTTTTGGCCGTTTTTCGTTCGCCCGTCTTTCTGCCACTTTGTGGTCAATAAATGTGAGTATAATAAGCCTTGTTCGGGCGTGGGCGTGGCATTTATAGTATTCCACACAAGATTTGCCATCGCGTGTGCAGACTTCTTATTTATCGTGGAGTGTGTGTTGGCGTGCTCTGGGCAATTTCAGCTTTTTTTTTTTTTGTGAGGAGTATTTCAGTGCGATTCATTGACCAGATTCCATGACTCTGCACAATGTAAATGAAACAGTTGTTTGCAGTGGTTACTTGTGCCTTTTGTTGTATTTGTTGCCGTAATTATCCGGCCTAAAATTCGTTGGCTGTCATTAGGCGCACGAGTTGACCGTGAACCACTGACGGTTTCACATTTTTAAATTCTCTTTCGCTTTCGGTTATTGAATTTTAACCAAGCCACTAAAAAGTTAAACAAATTAAAGTAAATACTAGGCAACAGGTATTTGGATACCTTTCAGCTTAATTATTTATTTAAAAGACTCGTGATTAATGAACTATTTTATACGCAACACTTGGACTTGGTCTTAATTACACATTTTATATTAAGGATATCGTTGCTTCATTCTCAAGAGACTTTGAGGCTGGGACAAGGGGAGGATTAGGGTATGATTCTCCCAGTTGCATTGCCAATATCCGCTGGCAATGCAATCAAGCAGCAAACAAAACAACAATACAGAAACACCAAAATCCATTGACTGACTGACTGACTGACTGACTAACTGACTGGGCAAACGAATGGGAATGAATGAATGAATTAGTGACGAATGCCGAGCGGGCTGCGTGGATCGATTCACGCTCTACCGACAAACTTCCGCTGTTGGGCAGAAAGCTAACGAATGATAACTGTGCCATGTTTTCCACTGGGGACTGGAGGGTTAAGTGCAAACGTCATAAACTCAATTTCTCCGTCTCCCGCCTCTGGATCCCCATCCACGATGCCCTTTAACTGTACATCGCTGTGTGTACATAGTTTAGTTACCTTTCGAAAAGACAAAGCACTGGGTAGAGTAACGCAGAGTGGGACCAAAACAAAAAGTGATTCATGCGCAACCAGAAACGGAGAAAGACACGGGGAGATTCCGAAAGAGAGAGAGGGAGAGAGAGGTGGAAACTTGTTTACTAGGCCCAGCACGAGGCAGCGAAGCATCCTAAGATGGGAAATTCCAGCTATAAGAAATGCTCCCTTAGTCTATCCATAAAAAAAAATTATAATCAAAATGTTGTCGACATAAAGTTTTTGTAAGTATACGTTGTGTCCTGCTTTTTACAAACCTTCAGTTTCCAAACAATTATTTGTGTATACATATTTTTTACCTACTATAATACTGGTTGATCATAGTTTTAAGAACCTTTTTAAATAGATTCAATTAGTATTACTCTTGATACTAACGATCAAGCCCCATCCAATCGATTATAAAATTTTGTTCTGTGTATTCTGCTCCAGGGTTTACTTTCCTTAACAAAACCCAAATCGATCCGCCCTTCTGCCATCCTTAATTGCATTGACACGCCCCGTTTATTGGACTGCGGTTGCCTTGCCCCGACTTTCCAATTGATCCGATTGATAATTGGATTTGAGTTTGCCGATTGGAAAAGCGAAGCGACGGCGGCGGCGGCAGCAAAAGAAAATACCTTTCGAAACTGAATCCACCGCCTTATATGGATCGGAGTCGATTCGTGATCAATCAGCTGATTCATTAGCCCCAATTTAGTTGGTCAAGGTTTGGCCGCTCCAAATGCGAACGTGCTTATCGCATCAACACCTTCCGCAGTCCGATTTCCTATCGCAAATCGTTATCAGCGTCGAACGATTTCAATAGGCGACTAATGAGAGTGCCCTTATAAGGCTAAGGAACCCCTATACGAGCTGAATATGTTTGTAATAGGCGCCGATCATTAAATTAAACTACACATGTTATAGATAAGGAAATGGTATTTGCTGAATCGCGTTCGCCTTGTTGTTTTTTCAGCAGGTGATAATAGATTTGTTTGTTTTACACTGTATCGAATTTTAATTACTGCGTTGTTTACACGGAAACTGCCAGCTACAAAGGACACCTTGCGTTGGTTTTGATGTAGATTTTACCAAAATTGTTCTAAAAAAAATAAATACTGCCAATAAAACCTAAGAAACCCTTCCCAAATATTTTTAATACTGTTTTCTCTACCACAAATCTGTTCAAACTGTGCACATGTTTTCAATCGTAACAATTTGCATTCGAAAATTGATTAAAAATTGCTCTGGCCACAAACCAAAGCCAGTACATTAACCGAAATAATCACCGGTTGTGGGAGATATTAGATCAGCAAACCAGTTCGCCTCAAGCTCAAGCAAAATGGAGTGGGGGCATGCACAGAAGGTCTGCCTGAAGCATAGAATTTCCACCACATGGCAATGAACTGGGCATGTCTGTGGAAACATCAATAGTTTTTGTGGCCGGGACCTTTGGCCGTAAATAGCCCCAAACGCATAAACATGTCCGATGTGTATGTTTTGTTTGTTGTTTAGGGGGAGTTGAACTTTCGGTTCAATAAACCCACCACAAAGCTAATTACAATTCCCGACAACAATAAAAAAAAGCGGCCGCAACTAAAATTAAAATTTAACTGCAAAATAATATGTGAGAGTGGGAGAGGGGGCTTACAAAAACACGAAAATAGTTTTTTGTGACAAATTGTACAATTAATGGCACATAAAAGAGCCACAAAAATCGCTGTGAAAAGAGAGAGGGCAGTCTCTCTAGATCGCTCTGCGTAATTAAAAATATAAATGAAATGGCAATTGAGGACCCGAAACACAAATGCCCCATGCAATCAGCTTTCTTCACGCTAAAATTAGCAGCCGCCGCAAAAACGAGAGAGGAAAGGGGCAGAAGCTGCGAGTAGAATAAATTTTACACAACTTTTCCACCGATGAAAGTTTTCCTCTTTCGTTATTTTTCGACTCGTGTTTATCGAAGTTGTTAGAGATGTTTAGATTTTCATTTCTTGTTAGGAATTCTTTTTCCCCCGCAGAGAGTGGGTGGCCTGTGTGGGTGGTGCTAAAATCAATTTGAATAAGATGAAAAACTGCAGCTAGAAATTGAATCTGAAACTGTCAAAGCCAAAGGCTGCCAGCTAATTAAAAATAGTTCTTGACCGTTCGGTTTCAATTTCGTTTCGTCTGCCTATCTCGATCCTTGCCGATTTTTGATTCTCACCATTCGATTGTATTATTGGCCCAATAAACTTTGCCCTTTTCAAGTTGGCCATCGGCCAATAAAAGCAACTTTTCATTGGGTGTCGAGCAGCATTTGCCAATTAAAAATGCATGGGGCAGGGTTATGAGGCAGTCAAGCAGGCTGGCCAAGACTGATAGCCGAGTGCAGGTGGGCTCAGTTTTTAAAGCCCAGGTGCAACTGACGTTGGAAAGTGTTGGGCAATAATTGCTTTGATCAATGAATAATATAAAAATTATCTAGGGCTATTTTCTACGAAACATACATTATCTGAAGTTAAAGCTAATTTTAAGTGCTTGTCCCACAGAATTTATGCCTATCTCTTAAAGTTGCCTAACTCTATACATTATTATCTAATCTAACAAAATAAATCGCACTGCCATTGTTATATTATAACCACAATCAACAGCGATGGCAACTCTTGTCCAACAGCAATTATCAGTCATTAAATGTGGTGCTCTTAGTCACTGACACATGCCAATTTTAACTAATACGCATATGAACTTAATATATAATTAGACGTTTTAAACAACTCACCTTAACAAACAAATTTGCTGGCCGAAAACATTTGTGGTGGAAAGACGAAAAATGTGATTTGTTAGCTTATGGTTTTAGTTCACTGAAACAGAAACAAGAAAAAATATAGATTAAATTTAAACATAATTAACACAATAACAACAATAATTAATAATGATGAAATTAAACAATACAGGTAAACAAACCAGATTTAATAAAATACAATATTTATTTTGGTTCTCAAAAGTATTTTCTTCAAGTGAAAAATTAAATGAGTATACTTCAAGCTTTCTGCTTTCAGTCATGGCCAAAATACGTCATCTTGCGATCTCTGACGGTTGTGAATAATTAAGGAAAGTGAATCATGCGCCTTAGACCAAACTACTACCAATATATTACTTTAAAAGTGCACAAATATATGGAAACAAATGAGAGCTTCCTAGAACATTCCCGCCTTTGTTATAGTCAGGGGCACATCCGGCCACTGTCGAATTTCAGAAAGTGCCAATGACATGCGCTCAATTTAGAAATATCTGTTTATGTTTACTGGCTAATTCCCCTTCCCTCGGCGCGATCAAACATTGTCGCCTGTCAGCACTCCGAATTTGCATTGGGGAGCAAATGTTTTGTTCACCGCCATTAATTGGCCTTCGCTGCGGGTCCGGGGAACAGCTGCATGCAAATGCAATTTGTTTGGATGATTTCAATTGAGAAATTGCAAGCCATTCGGATGGAGTGTTTGCATGGAGATCCAAATCAATAAATCGCAAAAAGTGTTTGGTCAATAAAACACTTGCAGTTCCCACGTTTAAACAAAAGACAAGGGCACCAAGTGAACTTTAGCAATAGATTTTTTGTTTGCATATGTACATTCTAACAATACTTTAGCAGTGTTCGTGAGCTTCTTTTAAAAAACTTGATTACGTTGACGATAATAAATCTGTTTTAATATTAATACATTGATGTTTACAAAGTAAAAACACAAATAAAATGCATTAAACTTAAAGAACCTGTATGTCTACTCATTATTCCATAAAAACAAAGTACATAAATCGAGCTCTACACCATTATATTTATGGGCTTCTTTTTAAGCATGATCTCATCAAAGGACAAAATTCCAGGAACCTTATCCGCCCACAAGGAGTTATATAGCTTCGGGATAATCTCCTATGTTTGCCCCATTCCCAGGAAAAGTTCTTGGGAAATTGAAAAACTTATAGTTAAAAATGTAGCGCAGCGTTTGTATACACATGTGCCTTCAACAACCCCCTAGAAATGGAAATACAAATAAGTCGGTGAGGTGAGTGAGCCGTGCTAGAAGCTGTCGAAGCGTAAAAACTTAATCATATTAAGAGCTCGCAAACCGGCTCCTAAACTTGGTCTAGAAGGCAAAGGGCTGATTAAACGATAGATGGATGAATGAAGCGAACGGGTAAGTGGCTGAGTGAATAAACCGAGTGGGCAAAACTAAGCAAAGTCAATGCCTGACTGGCTGAAAACTGGAAAATCGAGGCACGAATTAAAAATCCAAACACCGGCACAGAGGCGGGCGTAACAAAAGTAGCATGTTGTAGTTGTCTCAACTGAATTATAGACAAGCAACAGAAACAAATTGCGAATTCTTATTCACCAGAGCAGCGAACTTTTGCATTGTGAAAATGCACGGCTGACAAAGCAACAAAGGAGCTCACCCACTTGGGTCATGGTCATCATGGTGACGACGTCGTCTGTCAGGTTTTTAATTAATAATGAAACTCCTCCTGCCCAAAAAGAGGGAGAAAGAGAAGAAAAGTGCAGACAGCAAAAAGTATGAAATTGAAAACGAACCGTGGACACTTTGATGATGTATTTTTGATAAATTGTGAAAGTGTCTGGCCCAGACGACAGCTAATTGACGCCCAAAAACTCCCCATCTCCCACCACCAAACCCATTTTCCTCCACAGTGCGGCATATGTTATTAAAGTGGCGATAAAAATGCGATTAATAGCACACAAAAGCCTATCACGTGAAAGGCCAACAAACAAAAAAAACACATAAACGGCAAATGCGAAAAAAAGAAAAGAAATCGTATAGCCGAGGAAAAGGAAAATACTGAACTCTGCCTTCTGCAAAAGATAAACAATTTGACGCGCTCTCTTTGATTTCAAAAGAGCTTCGACGATAAGCGGTATTACTAAAAATATAAGTAAAAGTAAGTGTAAAAGTAGCTTGACCTTGGCCGCAACATTATCTATTTTGGCTGATAGTTTATCAGTGTCACAACACTTTGGGCGATATCGATTTCCCATTTATGGGTTAATGGGAGAGAAAGGCTGATAAAAGAGCTCCTCGAATTTCGTGGAGAAATGTTTAATGGATTTTCAAGTGCTTTCTTAAGTGAAGAAAGGACCCCGCATTCCTTACATTTTTTGCTTGCAACTGTTAACACATTGTGGTCATAAAAACTGACTTTATGGCATTTCCACCAACAAAGGTCAAATGCGTTGCAGTTGGTTCAAGTGCTGCGTAGGGATTTGGAAAAATGGGAGTGTTGCAAAGGGATGACAACAGCTTAAGCACACAACAAACTTATCAACTATTGTAAAAATTTCTGGTTCAGTGCAGAAAAGAATGTCTAGACTATTTAATTACATTTTAACGACATTTCTAGCAAGCAGATATAATTTATATCTTCATGATCCCACATATTTGTAAGAAGGTGAGAACCAGTTACATTTACACTCTGACAACATATACTAATGACCATTGCCATTACCATCAAACAAAACGCAATTAACGCCTCTTGAGAACCAACGTCCATAAATAAGGCCCCAAAGCGTAATTGTTAATGAAAACATTTCACACAAAACACACACACACACCACATGTCACACTTTACACAAGCCTCCTAAAACGAGGCCCCAATTAGAACCCTAAATAGGTGTTCTTTTAGACTTGGTCTTATAATAACACTTCATTGCTGAAAGAACCAATCTTTGTTTACAAATATTTTCATAAAAATAGCACGGAATACCTTTTATCTTATCTTTGACTTTAAATATTCTTTCGACCATGCGATCGGGCCAAAATTATTTATGCAGTCAAGCAAAATGTTTTGGACGGCATTTGCTTTCTACTGGAATCCAAAGAGTGCCTTTCCATTGTTCTTGTGCTTTTGGTTTTGATATTGCCAGTGCAATGTCATGACTTGACGCCATCGTCTTGGTTGCCTTGATTGGTGTAAAGAAAATTGCCCCGGCAGCAGAACGCGATCTTGGAAGTCAATGCTCCTATGTACAGACGGGGTTCAACGAATGGCGATTATTCCAGCGATATTGTTATCAGAGGATGTTCGTGATTGCGACTCTCTTGATAATTTCCCATCCAGCTTCTTGAACTGAAGGTTCGGATTGTTGATGGGTTCCAGGAGTTCGCCTTCGTCTCCTCTTGCTTTTCAATTTCTCACAGAAAGTTTACTTAGGTTTTTTTTTTTTCGTAGTCTTTCTAAAATTTACCATTTTTAAAGATGAATATGTGATTTCATTTTGTACAGAAGAGTTTTATGACGCTTAACTAAAACAAGCATATGACTACTTTTATGTCACCCCAAATCGATCGTTATAAATAGTTTCATTGTGTTCAACAAAAACTAAACCTAACTTTTCCCATTCGATACGCTTTAGCTTGGAATTTCTTGTAATTTGTTGCATTTCTTTGAAATAATGTCAAGGCTGATGCATCAAATCTTTGCGACCGCTTTTCGCTGGCTCCACAAAACAGTTTTCCCTTCCCGCCGCTTTCTTGCTTGGCTCTCATTTTTTTGGGAAAACTTCAACGCTTGTCATTGTCGTGCTTTCCGCGCCCCCTGCCACGCCCCTTGCAATGATGTCATATCACACAGACGCCAACTGCTCCAGTTTCGCCCCTTGCTTTTGACTTTGTCACGCTTTTCCCAGCCAGCGCTTTTCCACACTTGACTTCGCATTTCCCCCGATCTCAGCACCGCTTTTCCCACCTCAACTAATAACTTTGTTTTGTTTTTCGTCCATTTTCCGAGTGCATTGGGCCTGGGCTTTGGCTTTTTTCCGCTGCTGCCTATTCCCTTCAGTTGCCACTGTTTCATTTTCTTTTTGCGCCTGCCCTGAATTTCCATTTTGTCGTACTTGGTTTTTGCGCTGCTTTTTCAGGCCGATTGTAAAAAGTTGTGCACTAATGGCAGCTGTGAAATGCATTTATGTTTATGGTCTACTTTTTCCATTCTTTTTTTGTTTATACGCTTTTCGAGCACCTCTTAAGGGTGAACATTTATTCTTATCCTCCAGTAGCATTAGTGCGAAGGCTAAGAGCAGTAGTAAGAAGCTGGCTGAGAAGGGAATTATGGATGGAAGTGGAGTAGAACAGACTGCATAGTAGGACCTATAAACACTAAAGTATACTCAAGCCAAAAGTCTCACCTTATCCTTAATTTAATATATTCTAAATATTGTTTATTTATGCGGGGCAATCGCGGGGCGGGACATCGAACGCTCATATTTTCCACTTTAAACGTGTGTTCTACGTTTACAAATATAATATTGTACTTTATTTAAATTTAACCATTTAAAATTCTTGAATCAAAATGAACAATTCATGTGTGAACTAATAATATTCTCTATAAATATCGATGTGTGAGATCATTTACATAAAAACCAGATACGATTACATAAACATGCAAAACTTCTTGGCGTTATAACACACCACTATCGATCTTTGATTCAGAACTCACCTTGATAATTTACAGATTCAACTGGAACTGCTTGATTTATTCGAAGAGGTGGCATATATCATTTCGAAAACGGCAAATTGCGATTAAAATCAGAAGAAAACAAGAGGAAGAGAAGGAGAATAAGAGGAAAGGCAATATTAGAGAGATAAAGGTGCACGCGAAAACCGGTTGCCGTTATTGTTTACACCGAATCGGAAACGAAGTTGTGGGGGCAGGCGCGAATATGGATGTCCGATGGAGATGGCGAGGAGAGGAGAAACTGGGTGGGAAGGGGGATGGGAATCAATAAAACAAACACACCACGGAAAAACACATGGAAAGTGCAGACGGATGCAGCATACACATATGTATTTCTTTATTTTATTTCGGTTAAGTGCACAAATAGGCGAGTCCTGCTGCCATAAAATGAATCATTCGCTTTTCGCTTTTTTGACGAAAGATTTGAGAGATAAATATGCTGCTGCACAATCACACACACTCACATACCCGCGCACACCCGCCCCCACACACACACACGCACTCGAATGTTTATTAATATATTCCAGACACGCGGATCCATAGAGGAGAATACATATTCGATTCACGGCGGCGACGAAAAAAAAGGGAGAACCCCACAGAAATACAGAACACGCGTTGGTCCGTTCCTTTGTTTTTTATCGGCGGTCCCTTGTGCACCATCAGCGTTATATAACGGCACTGGGATATCGGAGCATTATTGCACGCCCTGCACTTTTACACTATTGCACCGCTCGAGCACCGTCACTTACACTTTTCTCGCTAGTCGCTTAGATCTCGCGTTCGAGTCGTTTAGTGATTTGGTTTGGTTGAAAACGCGACGTTCGTTCCTCCTCCGAACATAAACAATACCAGTGTGACCGCACGACGAAATCGTCAAAAGGTGGCGAATAGTGTAATCCTAACCAATTTTAAGGGGGTAAAATTTAGCACATTTTGCTCACATTTGTTTTAGTATTTTTAATAAATATCAAAGTATAAAAAAATATCCAAAAAATGGATATGGAAACTATACCAAAATGTTTAAAAATAAAGTCTTATATATTTTTTAATTTTCTGCTTTTGTATTGTCTTTATTTACTATCTATAATATTTATACAACAAGTTGCTAACCAATTTTCGCTGATTATAATTCAATCAATCAATTGTGTTTAATGCATTTACTTTAATTTTCTTTCCTAAAATATTTATGGCGAGTACAAATACTAAGTTCTACCAAAAAAATTGTTATAATAATTAAAATTATTAAAATATAAGATTGTTGGTTTGGTATTAATTATTCAAACTGCAGTTTTTCAATATGACCCACTGTTGACGTTTTTGAGCACTGTTTTTTAGCCCTGCTGCACTGTTATCGATAGCCGCTTAATTTCTGCCGTCACTTTTGAGCAGCCTTTTCGCGTTATTGTTATTTTTCTGGTTTTCATTTAAAATGGTGGGTGAACTTACAGCGGAATTTGTTTGCATTCTCACAACCTCCACTTCTAAATCAGTTCTCGCTGCTGCACAAGGAGGAAAACGCGCACGACAACGCACTGTGGGCGTGCACTTGGGGACGCGACACTGCAGATCCGGATCCTGATGATGCCGGCACAGAGCCCGAGGAGGATAATCCCTTCGATTTCGACAAGAAGGAGGCACGGCCCAAGGACTTCATAGTCACTGGTGGATTGGACGACTTGGTAAAGGTGTGGGATTTGCGGGAGGACAACACATTGAAGCTGCGCCACCAGCTGAAGGGACACGCTCTGGGAGTAGTATCCGTGGCAGTCAGTTCCGATGGACAAAGTAAGTGGAAACTCGCTAAGAAAAAGTTTCCGAAAGACTCGAACCAGATTTAAGGTTTCAGTCATTCTTTACCAAGTCCTCTTCTAATCCTCATAAATTTTAGCCATTGCCAGCAGTTCCCTGGATTCCACAATGTGTTTGTGGGATGCCCGTTCGGGTGACAAGAAGCACCTGCTCACCTTTGGACCCGTCGATCTCTGGACGGTGGGCTTCTCGCCCTGCAACAAATATGTGATATCCGGTTTGAACGACGGCAAAATCTCCATGTACAGCGTGGAAACGGGGAAGGCGGAGCAGACGCTGGATGCCCAGAATGGCAAATACACGCTGAGCATTGCATACGTAAGGTTTAACTATTATAATTCAATTACCCTAGACTCTAATGTGAGTTATTTCAGAGTCCGGATGGCAAGTACATAGCCAGTGGAGCTATCGATGGCATCATTACCATCTTTGACGTGGCGGCGGGCAAGGTGGTTCAAACTCTGGAAGGTCATGCGATGCCCGTTCGCAGTCTTTGCTTCTCGCCGAATTCCCAGATGCTGCTCACTGGTTCCGATGATGGTCACATGAAGCTTTATGACGTGTAAGTGGTTTCTCTTCGCTTTCTTGCTTATCAAGCGAAATCCGAGAGATACAAAGCCGTAGAATACCCATTCATCATGAATATATCCCTTTACAGGACCCACTCAGATGTCGTGGGCACACTTTCCGGCCACGCATCCTGGGTGCTGTGCGTGTCCTTCTCCGAGGACGGCAAGCACTTTGCCAGCTCCTCCAGCGACCGCAGCGTCAAGGTGTGGGACACCTCTGAGCGCAAGTGTCTGCACACGTTCGCTGAGCACTCGGACCAAGTGTGGGGCGTGCGCTACAGCCCGGGCAACGACAAGGTGGCCTCCGCCTCCGAAGACAAGTCGCTGAACATATACTATTGTCCGCCCAACGCCATTGTGTGATTCGCCTGCCGCACAATAAAGAGTAGTTTTAAAACATAACAGTTGTAATTTATTTAAGGATTGCCCTCTGAGCTAGACTTGACACGCAGGAGAGGTTGATTGGCCTGCGTCAACAGCGTGTCCTTGTACTTCTGGTCGGGTATGTACATGTTGAACGTCTTAAAGTAGTGTAGGATGTTTTCTGAAATATATATGTACATAGGTTAGTCTATAACCCTTTGAAGTTTGTTATGGGAATCTTACCAACGAGCGGCTCTTTGAGCTTGTATTCGTTCGCTATCTTATTGGCCGGCCACGACTCCGGATCCAGCTGGTGGTCGTTGATGAACTTGAGCGCCTGGCGCAGCGTGCAGTGCCCGGGGCTGATGCGCGTGGGTTCCAAATAGCCGTACTCGAAGTCGTCCGGAGTCTTGCGCTCCAGGGGCAATTGTCGCTGCTCCGACTTACCCGCCTCCGCAGCCTGGCGATCCTGAACGCGCTTAATCTGGGAAATAGAAAGTGATCAGTATTTCTTTTTTCATAATTCCCCATACCCGAAACCCACAAATCGATCCTGCGAGGTTACATAAACATCTTTGAGGCGGCCATCCAAGCTGGAGTCCTTTTTGTTCAGGTTGTCCACAAACTTGGGATCCACTATAACGAGGAAAATCAAGCATGATACTTTTCCAAATGATCCAATTAAAACCCCAATAACTTACACTCCAAGGTGCGCTCCATGTCTTTCAAGTTAGAATCGAATTTTGGTGCCGGTGTGGGCTTCTCGCGTTCCAGGATGCGATGGGCGCGGTTCTCCGCATTGAAGCGATTTGCCCGACGGGCCACCATCGAAAGCACCTGACCCATGACGAGAGTACGTTGAGTTTTATTTACGTTGAGAGAATTCACTTGAACTCGAGGAAAACTAAAAAAACGTTCGTAAACATAACCAAGAAAGTGTTGGATAGTGAGTAAAATCAGGGTCAGCTGTTATTTTTAGCAGCTGTGCCGGCTATCGACTAGTGTTGCAAAACAGCTGCTTAACTGTTGCTTGTAAACAAACACAAAAGTTAACTTTAATTCGTGGTTTCATTGCTTTAAAATGGGCGGGGCTGGGAAAAAGTCCGTTTTTATCGGCATTAATTGTAGCCAACAACACACTTAGAAGTTTAGGAGATGGAAATTCATATTACAAGATTTTATACGCAAACAATTTCCAAGAGACAGGATTGAACCAATATTGTATTTTCAACGGATTACGATCGTTCACAGTTAAAAACAAGAAAGAACGCTATAGTCGGGTTTCCCGACTGTAAGATTTGCGATACTCATTGACCTCTTTAAAACAGCAAGCTAGCCCTTTGAAAAACTTTGAAAAAGACTTGCGGGCGCAACAATTTTTAGCGCCCTCTTCAAAAATGTCTTGCCTACTTTCGAGCGCAATAAAAAATTTTCAACGCACTTGAATGATGCGCAATTTCTTGAAAATTGTCAGATTTTCAAAATTTTTTGATTTTTGGTAGAATTTTCAATACAAACAACATTTACACGGGCCCCCTTTTTCTAGCATTAAAAATGTGGACACCACAGAGTTTTTTCCGGTTTGTGGGCGCTAAAAGGGGGCGGGGCCGGGTTTAAACAAACTTGATCTGCGCCTTGCTTATAGAAGTCTGTGTGCAAAATTTGGTGGCTCTAGCTCTTGTAGTTCCCGGGATCTGATGTTTCGTGGACGGACGGACGGACAGACAGACATTTGATCTTGTTTACAGTATTTCTTTTCTCAGTATCGCAAATAATAACTTTTGCTTCAGAGCGCGGCAGAGAGCAGGGGGTTGATGTTTGTCCGGTTGCCAACTATGTTACATGTGGTCGGGTTCCCTTTAAATATTTCCCATGGTCTAACAAAAATAAACAATTAAGTATTAAATATTAAACACCAGTTAGTGAACCTTACTCCTTAGCGTGGTCAAACTCCAATGTGACCAGGTACATGTATTTTTGTAGCGTACTTTCCTATCCCAGCATCTCCATGTTTCAATCCACTTTATTTTTTACACAGAGCCCAAATGCGCCCTGTACAGCTGGCGATATTGTCTGCACTACATACTCATGAAATGCTCCACTTTTTCTGACAAAACATATTTTGATGTCAAAATACCAGTAAAACGAAGAAAGAACGTCTAGACAATTTTCCCAACTATGAGATTTGCGATACTTAATGCCCCCTCCTTAAAAAAACAAAACAAGAAAAATGCTAGGGTCGCTAGCCCTTTTTAAAAAAAGTGTAGGCTGCTTTTAAGTACAATACATTTTTAACGCATTTGCTACACAATTTCTTGAAACACCGGATTCTAGCCCTTTTCAAATTATAGATGTTTGTGTAGATGTTCTCAAATATTCTAAACAATACATAAATCAACATATGGGCCACGATATTAAAATGTGGGCGCCACCACACGAGTCCGTTGGGGCGTGTGGGGTTTAAAGGGTTCCGGGGTGGCCGAAACACACCTGATCTACGTGGGGTATACAGAAGCCTGTGCGCAAAATTTGGTGACTCCTTGTTCTTATGGTTTCCGAGATTTCAACGTTCGCACGGGGGGACGGACGGACAGTTGGACATTCTCAACTGTTTACAGTCTTACTCTTACTTTTTCGAGTATCGCAAACTTAATAATAGATTCTTCTCACCAGTTATTACTTTTAACTTCACCCTAATGGTTTTTTTTGTAAATAAATAAATATGCCTATAATCAGCGTAATGATGCTGTTTCAAAACCTCCAAACAATCAAGTCATCCTTCTCTTCTGGTCTGGATCTTGACTCAAGCTGTGCTTTTAAAATATTGTTCTTGGGATTTGTGTGTCACTGTCAAAACCTTTCTGTTATCCCTACAACTTTTTCATGTTTAAAGTTTGATTTTTATCCTTTCAGAAAAAAGGCATTCTTTTCCAATTGAGATTTTTTTTTATTCCTTCCAAGGTAATTCGGACACTAACAACTACCGTGGGATTTCGCAACCTCAGTGCTATTCCCAAATTCTTTGAACAGTTAATTACTGCCTAGCCAGCACCAATTCTCAATAATGTCCCCAACACAGCATGGCTTCATCAAACGCACCAGTGTAGGCACTCTAGAATTCTCAATTCCAAGTGCAAGTGCCAGTCTAATGCAGCATATTTTTGATGAAATTCTTTTACACGTATAAAGTAAACATTTCTTTATTTAAAGCCAAAATTTTTTTTTTGCAATTTTATATTATGTTTCTAAAACTGTTTAAACTTTAAAAAGAAAATTACCTTATTTGTTGACACAAAAAGTAAAGGCACACTTACATTCAAGTGCATTTTTTTTCAAAACTTTACCGATTCGGCTCATTTTTTTCACCAAAATCAATGTTATCTGTACACCCTGAACGGTGGGGTGAAAATTTTTCAAGCCTAAATCGACGCAGGACCCTTATTTTAAGCTAAAATTTTCATTTTTCGACCAAAAACTAGGTATAGGAATTAAACCTACTGAATCTCAGCGGAAAATACTTTTCTTTTTGCACTATCAAGGAAAATCGTCCTTGGGTATTATAAAAATCAAGCCCAGAAGCCATTAATAACTTTTAGATCCTTTCTCCGCGTTTTAAAGGTCATCATCGTTTCAAACTGCTAGGTATGCAGGCCAACCCAATGCATTGGGGGCCAGAAAACGCAACAAGATCTTTAAAAAAAAAAAAACGAAAATTTGAAAATCTCATTGATTACACATCGCTGCTCATGTTAGAAAGAATTTTGGCAAGGATATTCTTCCCTGTCGGTGTTACGCACTACATGCAAGAGTTAACTTCAAAGGCCGTAGTACCAGAAAAACAGCATTGCGTCGATTTAGGCTTGAAAATTTTCACCCCACCGTTCAGGTACAGATAACCTTGATTTTGCTGGAAAAAAATGAGCCGAATCGGTAAAGTTTTGAAAAAAAATGCACTGAATGTATGTGAGCTTTTACTTTTGTGTCAACAATAAGGTAATTTTCTTTTAAAAGTTTAAACAGTTTTAGAAACATAATGCAAAATTGCAAAAAAATTTTTGGCTTTAAATAAAGAAATGTTTACTTTATACGTGTAAAAAAGAATTTCATCAAATATGCCATTAGACTAGCACTTGCACTTGAAGTTGAGAATTCTAAGTGTGCCTTCACTTTGGTGCGGCACTGTAGATCAACGTCAACTAACTTTCTGGAGTTTACCACAGTTATTAGAAACCGTTCAAAACTAACATCCAAACTGATGTAATTTTTACAGACTTCAGTAAGGCTTTCGATTCTGTGAACCATCTGTTGCTGTTAAAAAAACTTACGCTTTTGGGATTCCCGATCTCGTTGACGAAGTGGATTTCTTCATACTTATTGAACCGGACTCAGAGAGTATTATTTAAAAAGCATCAAACCTCGTCCACGTGACTTCTGCAGTCCTCAAGGGAGTCACCTTGGACCACCTCGTTCGGAATTTTTATAAATGACTTGCCTCAAGTAATTCTCTCTTTTCCCACGTGATGATGTACGCCGATGATAAAACTTTAACAAACGTTGATTCTTGTGTACTCCTGCAAGCGGACTGCAACAATCTGCAATCATGGTGCCTCCAGAACCTGCTGTTCTTAAGTAATTCCTAAGTGTAGCTTCTATGTCTTTTTTATTGGAAAAAGGCTTTTCCTCGCTAGTTATTCCATTGGGACGAGCTGATCTTGAACGCATTAATTCCGTAACAGATCTTGGAGTTTTATTTAGCTACAACTTAAACTTTACCAATCACATCGGCATCATTGTCAGTAAAGCAAAAGGGGTTTTGCATTTAGAAGCGCTGGTCAAAGGAATTTGGAGGGATCCCTTCACCACAAGCACCTTTTACATTTCTCCTGTTCGTCCAATTCTTGAATACTGCTCGTGCGTGTATGGTCTCCTCAGTATGCTAAATACCAGGACCTAATCGAATCGGTACAGAAACAGTCTCCTTTTGTTTGCTTTACGTGGGTTAAACTGGGAACCACAAACGTCACCTACCATCTTACGTCGATAGACTGCGTCTTTTGAGCCTGCCCTCTCGCCAAAGGATCGTCGGACCTGCCACGGAGTGATGTCCTTACACAAGTTAATCACTGGAATTGTTAACTCTAGTTACCTTCTCGGACAATACGGTTTCGGTCCCCGTAAGAGCATCCCGCTACTTTCGGCCTATTGCTCTGGAAATCTGCAGGACTAATTTGAATCGCACGATCCTTTTCGTGTTTTGTGTACTCAATACAATGAATTGGATTTTTTGTTTGTTTTGTGAACTTTAATGTAACAAATATGCTGAGTCACCTATCCTTGCCTCCGCCCTTGATGTGAGAGTCGGAGATCTTTAAAAAATAACTCCTAAATTCGGGCGGAGGTGGGGGGTTAGGCTTTATATTGGCAGATATTTGCTAATTTTGTAAATAAACAAATAAGAAAAGGTAACACCTTTCTCAACATTCGCTACAGTTTCACCACCTATTGATAGCTGTAAAACTACATTTGTAGTTTTACATTCACTGTTGGAGTGGGGTGGCTTCTTCTCCACTTGGGCACAAGATCGCAAATGGTAGGATGTGGGGCAAGATTCCCCGGGAAGAACGTATTGAAAACTTGGGGTTGCGCGACGTGCGGCGTGTGTTTATTGCAGTACACTTGTAAATAGGAACCAAACTAGGGCTATTGACGTAATTGCTTCAGAGCGAAGCGGAAGAGGCGGAGAGAGAGGGAGGAGTTCAGTAGCTGTTACTCCCAGCCGAGGTGTGGAGAGCGAGGATAATCACGGCAATGCGAGCGAGCGAGATGGAAGCTGTGGAGAACTGTAGCTCGACACTCCCGCCTCCAAGTAAGCGCCTACCTGGCGTGAACATTCACAACACGTGTATGTAGTATATACAGCATAGCTAAATGTTCTATACCTTCTTTATTTTTTATTTGAGCTATAAGTTTGCTATTTAGTTAGACAGTGCACACATCATTACGTTTCTTTAAAACCGTAACGATTGCATATAAAACAAGAAAGAACGCATAGTCGGGTTTCCCGACTATAAGATGGCGATACCATTTGCCCTCTTAAAAAAAAAAAAAAAAAACGAAAACAAAAACAATAGAGTCGCCTTCTATTGGGCTTACATTAACTACATTTGTAGATTTTACGTTCACACACGTGTATGTAAAATATGTATGTAGACTAGATTTAAGGGATAGCAAAATGTTCTATAACTTCTTTATTTTTTATTAGAGCACAAAATGGTTCTGAATGTGGTAGACAGTACACATATCATTATATTTCTTTTAAAACCGTAACGATTGCATAAAAAATGAGAGCGCCACAGGTTTTCGCGGCTTGTGAGCGGTAAAAAGGGCGTGGTCGGTTTTGAAACAAACTTGATCTGCGCTTTTTCTAGAAGTCTGTGCCCAAATTTTGTGGTTAGCTTTTATAGTTCCCGAGATCTCGACGTTTGTACGGACGGACAGACAGACATTTGATCGTTTACAGTATTTGCTGACTCTTCCAGTATCGCCATAATGAGACCGCCACAAATTTTCGCGGTTTGTGGGCGGTGAAAGGGCGTGGTAAAGTTTTAAAACAAAATTGATCTGCGCTTTATTTCTAGAAGTCTGTGTGAAAAATTTGGTGGCTCTAGCTCTAACGGTTCCTGAGATCTCGCCGTACTTTGAGGGACGGACGGACGGACAGGCAGGCAGATATTTGCAACGTTTGCGGTATTTGCTTCGAGCATCGCAAATATTTATCCGTACAACTTATAATACTGTGAGGTTGGCAAAAATCCTATAGCTGAACCCTCCACGAGGGTGCCAACTGGTAATGGTGCTCCAGTGTCTCTCGGGACGGCACCAGCTAAGATCTGGGATTTGTAGACTGGGGCGGAGCTTTCTCCATAGCCATGCCACAGGTTTCTGCGATCTCTTATCATGGCTAAGGTGAAGGGCTGGATCAAGGTGTCATGCGACCCGTGCCGATGATCAACCTGGCTGGGGGCCCTTAAACTAGCCCAGTCGCAAATGGAGCATCCGGATACCTGGCGCCCTGACCGGATCAGCTAGCCTTACCTCCCGTAGCGCGGATCTCTGCGGGAGGTGGACCACACCTTTCTCCGCAGCTCGTGAACAATTATGTACCGAACAGAAAATAAAAAGACAAAGAAGGAGACCGGCACTCCCTTAAATCCGGCGAGAACCGAGGGTCCACAGACAGGGTTACTGAACCCAAGGTCAACCAAACGGCAGAGGAATGACAGAGTCCACTGGGGCTAAAGTCAACTCCACCCCGGCGAAACAGCCAACTGGGCTCAATCGCCCCTGGTCGAGGCAAGGTGGTGACCGCACTGACACTCCTGCCACCTCGAGCGACCAGCAAGTGCTACGCACAAGCACAGGTGAGTTCAGTCGGGTGCAGGGGCGAAGGGAAGGCCACCCACAAGCAAGGCCATCCACAGCAAGGCCAAGATGGATAGGTACGGGGAAAGGAAATCCGCCGCGGCCATCCTTAAGAGACAAGCACACAGCAACATCACCACCCCCTCAGCGGAGTGGTTAAAGAAATTGATTGGGCTAAGTCTGTGTTGCCCAACTTCGTATTGAGAGGCCGAAGGAGGACCCTAAGAATCCCAAACGGCAACGCTCCCAGGAAAGTGCGGCTCAAAATGCCCCGAAGAAGTTTCGCACGCACGTGCCCGTCGTGCCGAACAAAAGCTTCGCTGAGATGGCAAAGGACAGATCCTCCTAGGAGTCCTGGACCAAGGCGACGCTGAGGGCAGAACCTCGAGAAGCCAGTGGAAGTGGGTTGGGCAGCACTGGCTGTACAATGCTTCGAGGTGCTGGAAGCGGACCCTGGACCTCCACCAATCTGCAAAGATGCAGGGTGGTACCAGGGTAACGTCAAGGTGATGGCGTGCGAAGGGGGTAGGTCGGCAGAGCTACTGAAAGCGGCCGTATCTAGACTGGGTGAGGTCTACCCGGGTGCCAAGCTGGTCGCTGTCGACTGGAAGGACATCCCGAGTAGGCCAAGAGCCGTTATCAGGGTCCCGTCCTCCTTTATAGGAGCCGGAGAAGATCCTGGCGATGTTAAAAAGATGCAACCCCAGCCCGCCGTCCTCCGACTGGAAGGTGGCAAGGTGGGAAGAGACGCAGGGCCCTTTGCGTCAGGTGATTCTTATCCTAAATAAGGACTCCGCTGCACCCATTGATGCAATGCACGGAGAGCTAAACTTCGGTTTTAGCTCGGTGCGCATCAGGGTGTACAAGTCGGACACCAAGCAGAAGAACGAGCCTGGTGTTGAAGAGGTGCTGGCCAACGAGATGGAGGAGCCAGGCAGAGAGGAGGAGGACTGCGAGTCGGTGATATCCGACACATCCCTTCTCCAGGGCTTTAGCAAGCTGGGTCATGGGAGTACTGACTCCATGGGCGAAGTTTTCGCTGAGGACCTGTCTCTGAGAGTCGTGCAGATAAACCTCCATCATTGAAAAGCAGCCTCCGCTGCCCTCATGCTTCGTCTAGCGAGAGACGAAGCCGACCTGGTGCTCATCCAGGAACCCTGGTTTGTATCCAATAGGATATGCGGACTCAGCACCCCTAAATACAATCTACTCGTAGCTCAAGGAGAAGGTAAAGCCCGTACTTGTATTTTAGCTAAAAAGGCACCTTAGTGCATTTATGCTTTTATAATTACAGCGATGCGGACACCACAGCGATAAGTCTGGAGCTCCAGGAAAGGTCGCTATGTGTGGTGTCAGCGTACCTGGCGTACGACATCATGGACCCAATACCGGGTCACAAGCTGAGGGAACTTGTAAAGGTTTGCGAAGATCGTGGCACTGGCCTATTGATCGGATGCGACGCAAATGCCCACCATGAGATGTGGGCCAGTACCATCAAACGAGAGGGGTGAGTTACTTTTTGAATACCTTCTTCATCACTTATCTGCAATAGGGGAAACGACCCCACTTTTGTAATCAAGGACAGGAAGGAGGTCATAGACCTAACCCTTACCCTCAAACTTCATGCATGACCAACCTATAGGGTGGAGTGTTTCTAAAGAACACTCCTTCTCAGATCACAAATATATCGACACAAAATTATGTGCGCCCAATCCTGACCCAGTAACGTTCTCAAACCCCCGCAGAACCAACTGGCCAGCCTTCAAAAACAGACTGGCTAGGCCCTACCAGCTCCTCCAGAGCAAATTCCTCCATCGGAGGACATCTCACCCACCTCACGACAGCCTTCACTGAAGCCTGTAACAATGCATATAAAGCATCCTGTCCAATCAGCAAGCCGAGAGGCAAATGGAGACCACCCTGGTGGAAAACAAGAAATAGATAAGCTGAGGGTAGAATGTAGGAAACTCTTCAACAGAGCAAAAAGACTAAGTTGTGAACAGAACTGGTCAGAATACAAGCACAGTCTAGCTCAATTCAAAAGCTCACTAGGCAGGCAAAAGAGGATTGGAGAAAATTCTGTTCGAATTGAATCCTCTTCAGAAGCCGCAAGATTACGAAAGGTACTCTCAAAGTCATCCTCAAATCTGGGCTATCTCAAGAGACAGGACGACTCATGGACTTCTTCTAGCGAAGAAACACTTACACTATTACTGGATACGCATTTTCCAGGAAACACCTTAGGTCCCCAAACAATTGACCCTCAACCATGCCACTCGGTCAAAGTATTGGATGGCATCATTACTGAATCCAACATTAAATGAGCTATAGAATAGCTTCGCTCCTACAAATCTCCAGGTCCCGATGGGATATTTCCGGCACAATTGCAGCAAGGGGTAGATCTTGCTGTCCTTTGACTAAAAAGCCATCTTCACGAACATCATGGCGTTAGGCCATATTCCCCCTTTTTGGCTAGCGTCCAAGGTCCAACGTCCGAAGGATCTCAGGCCAATAAGCCTGTCCTCCTTCCTTCTGAAAACCTTGGAAAGATTGATAGGGCTATACCTAAGAACATTAATCAATCCCTCATTGCTATCTGAATCTCAGCATGCATACCGTAAAGGCAAATCGACAGAAACAGCACTTCACTCTGTCATATTTAGTATAGAAAATCCCGCAAAACAAGGAATATACCCCCCCGCCTTCTTGGACATAGAAGGAGCCTTCAATAACATCGACCTCAAAGGCAATAACCAACGCTATGCTGAGCCTTGGAGTAGATGCTCAAGTTGGTGAGATTAGTCACACAGCTGCTACTGAGCAGAAAAGTGACCTCTTCACTGGGAGCATCTACTCTGTGCAGCAGTGGCGGATCCACGGGGATCCCCAAGGAACCACAGAACCTGAACATTTTATTTATTTATTTTTTTTTTCAAATATAACCACTTTGTTTACCTAAATGGACAATTTTTGTTATATAATTTGTCTCAATAATGAGTTTGAACCCCAAATCGAAGAATAAGTTCAATTTCCCCCCAAGAATCCAATTTCCCCCAAGAATCGTCTCTGGATCCGCCACTGCTGTGCAGGCATGTCAGCAGAGGTACTCCTCAAGGGGGTACTCTCCGCTTCTAGTGGAACCTAGCAGTAAACACGCTGCTTCGAGACATAGAAGATGGGGGTGCAAGATTGTTGCTTATGCAGACGATGTGGTTGTTATGTTACAGGAAAATTTCCGCAAACCCTCTGTGACACTATGACAGTCAAACTAAGAAAACTGGTCAAGATGGGCATCTGAAAGTGGGTTAAACGTAAACCCCAGTAAAACCGATCTTATTCTCTTCTCCAATAAGAATAAGATCCCTAAGTTATCTGCCCCCAAAACTAAATGATTCCGTTCTAGAGTTTAATGATAGTGCAAAATACCTGGGGCTTGTACTAGACAAAAAACTGAACTGGAATCTCACTATAGCGGATAGAGTGCAGTAAAATAAACATTGCACTCTTCACCTGTAAAAAGGCAGTACCTAAATGGGAATGTCCCCGTCTGTAGTTAGCTGGTTATACAGCGCCATAGTAAAACCCATCCTCCTGTATGGGGTATCCATTTAGTGGCCAGCGCTGCTGCATAGTTCTAAACTTAGGGCACTCAACAAGGTGCAAAGGGGTGCTCAACTATGCATGAGGAGCTCCTAGAACAACCTCTAGTGAAGCGCTCAACGCTATTACTAGCATATCCCCAACTTGGGTGGCAAAAGAAATTGCCACCATCACAGACGACGGCTGAGAGACGCAACTGCTGGACAGTCCATAAATACGGACACTCATCCATCCTACCAGAAGGCGCAAAAATGGAATTAACAGACTATTGCACACCCGTAGAATACACTTCTACAACGTTCAAAACAGTCTTCCCCTCTAGGGAGAACTGGGCGGCAAGTCCCTTTGGACAAAATGATTGTATAAATTTCTTTACAGACGGCTCCAAACTCGACAATCGAGTTGGAGGAGGGGTTCTGTGAACAACTTAGTATCAAAATACATTTCCGTCTTCCGGACCACTGCAGCGTTTTCAGGCAGAGATCCTCCATAAGCGAGGCTCTCAGTTGCCTACGCCACCCTAGCCTTATAAACAGAGCAATTAACATTTACCTAGACAGTCAGGCAGCAATAAAGTCACTTCGTGCGCTATCCTCAAACTCGACGATAGCGAACAACTGCTGCAAATCTCTTCAAGAGATGGCACAGCAGTTCGTTATCTCCCTAATCTGGGTGCCAGGGCACCAAAATATTGAGGGGAACGAAATAGCTGATGAACTGGCCAGGCGCGGCACTACCACAGTTCTGCTTCCAGACGGAGGACTTCCGTATGCCCCTAGCCACTTTTAAGCTCAGGACAAGGGAGGGTTTCAGATCCCTTGAACAAGAAACATGGGAAAATACCACTCACTGCAACATTAGTAGCAAACATGGCCTAAGGTTGACGCCAAACGTACAAAAAGGCTTTTCAGTCTACATCGCACACAGTGCTCAGCTGTAATTAGAGCAATTACAGGCCACTGGCTCGTAGGAGCCCACTCATCCCGACTAAACGTCCTTAACAACGACTTCTGCAGAATCTGCAAAAACGGGGAAGAAGTAGAATCAGTAGAGCACTTCTTCTGCTCCTGTGTGGCCCTTATCAGGCGCAGGGAAAAAGCATATAGGAGAATATTTCCTTGACAATCTAGCTGAATTAGCAGCTGTTTCCCCGATGAAAATAGCAGGTTTCTATTAGAGAAACGGGCTGGGATTCTTTATAAATTAGTGGTTTAAAGGGTATAAATGATCCATTAGGATTTCACAATGGGCCAGTGATGGCTTAAGTGGGCTGACCTTGTGTCAGCCGCCGCTCTAACCTATAATACCGTGAACGTTGCAGATGTCTGTCTGTCCGTCCGATCGTGCAAACGCCACGAGATCTCGGCAAACTATAAGAGCTAGAACCACCAAATTTTGCACACAGACTTTTATAAGAGCAAAGCGCAGATCAAATTTGTTTCAAAACTTTACCACGCCCCTTTAACGCCTACAAACCGCCAAACTCCAGTTACCCACACTTTAATGCTAGAGAATAATAAAAACCTAATTCTTAACTTTTTCGACCGAAAAATCTGTCTGAATGTGTGTTTAATAACAATTTCATTTTCGGTGGATTTCTTTAAATCCGGCAATTACCTTGGCAGTACCAAAGACATTAGAACTATAAGATTAGTAACATCCATACATTCGTTTTGCACATGTGGCAACTTTTTTTGATGGCAACGAAAAATCGCTCTCTTTCCGCTCTCACAAAGTTGAGAGCGTAAAAATCTAAAAATAGATTCCGCTTGCTTGTATGAGTAAACTCAGGAACAAGCAATTGCGTATGTATGCGTAAATAAGTGTGTGCTTCAGTTCGCTAGCGCAACCACCGAAAATTTAATTTTTGTATTTTGAATGCTACTGGTAGCTTTTAGAGAGGGGGATACCGAGACCGAGCAAGCGCTGACCGCCAACATGTGTTTTGTTTTGATTTTAGCTTGTTTACATTTTCTAGTGCTTAAAAGCCGTTATATATTTTTCTTATTTTATATGTAAAACAAAAATAATATATATATATATATATATATATATATATGTAGGAGAGTTAGCTTCGTTGTTGTCTGCCATTATTTTAATTGAGTTTTAAAGACGCAGCGAGTCGCAGTTGTGGATTGTTCCGCTTCCTTTTCTATATTGGCCTTTTGCCATGTCATGCACCCTGAGCCAGTTCGGAACCAGTTCGCACCACTGAGCCACGCTCAGCCCGTATCGCTGTCACGCTCGGACCTCGTCTTTACGCAACTACCAATGCACACGCACCTTTTTTCTCTCTGTCTTTATTTATCTTTTCCCAACACTCAATATTATTTTTAACACCG